>OZ017783.1:15075188-15444136 GCA_963969325.1 Lycopodina hypogea
AAACCGCTGGGCTAATTGGTATGACATTCAGCATAAGTGCTTGGGGTGGGTGTGGGATGGTTAATACATAATTGAATTTTGAAATGCCACATAAATAGTTTATCTATCTCTTTATCTGTTTGTGCATGACCACTGTGAGAGAACTGACAGACCAATTGGCATGAATTTGCTATGAGCACTAAGGATGGGTGTGCGATGCTTATTATCTAATTAAATTTTGAATTGGCATATTTTTGTCTATCTATCCAATTTTTTTATTTGTACATAACCACTGGGATTGAGAAAACCAATAGGCTGATTTGGATAATAAAAAAAAATTGTGCAAAAGCATGGGATTAAGAGAATCGCTATCCAATTTGGATGAATTGTGGCATGATCACGTGTGTGTGTGTGTGGGTGTGTGTGGGGGGGGGGGGGGGGGGATGTGGGATGGTTATTACACAATTAAATTTTAAATTGCCATATATTTTTTTGTTTATCTTCCTCTATTTTGCTGTATTTCAGTCTATCAATTTATCTTTTCTCATTTGTGCATAACCACTTGGATTTAGAGAACAGCTGGGTAGATTGAGTTAAAATTTGGCATGATGACTTTGGGTGGGTGTGGGATGGTCATCATTTCATTACATAATAAAGCTTTTTTTTAATTTCCATATTTCGTCTATCTACCTTTTTCAATTTTTGAAAAAGTACTGGTATTTAGAGAACCACAAGTCTGATTGGGATGAAAGTTGCCATGAGCTTTTAAAGTGGGTGGGGTGTTTCTTACATAATAAAATGCACAATTACAGTACTTTCCCTATCTATCTTTCATTTTCTATTTGTGTTTAACCACTGGGAAAATTGGGATGGCATTTGGCATGCACAGTTGGGTCTGCAGGGGATAGTTTTAATATTAAAATAACATTTAGAATTATATATTGTCCAAACTGCTTGGCCAACTGCAATAAAATTTGGATAAGGAAGGCTTCTTTCTTTTCACTTTCACTTTTCCAGTACAATGGGTGTTATCAAAGGGGGTCCAATAGGGCCAGATCCATCATAGTCATGAAATTTTCCAAACCTAATATATATATATATACTAGAAGCATATACCCGGCGTTGCCCGGCCAATTTCAACATCAAACATTATAGTCAAAGTTGAGTATACAAACCATATATCAAGTCTGTCGCTCCAAGGGTTTGTTTGGCCAAAGTACCATTTTTGTCCTCTTTTGGGCCTGACACGAAAACGAAAGTGGGTGTAGTCATATAAATGTACTTAAAACATTCCTCAGATTATATTGATTCTAAATATATATGGGTTCATTGGTTTAACTCCCTTGGTTCAAGTGATTTTGCTGAAATACCATTTTTGGCATTAATAGCCTTACACAGACAAAGGAAGAGGTGTGGTCAGGTGAGACACAGTCCATGTTACTCCCAGAGTGAAGTTGTATATTCATACCAAGTTTTAGATCTCTAGCTCCAATGGTTTTTCAGGCCAAAATACCATTTTTGGCTTTTTCTCATTACCATGGTAATCATTTTGCGAAATTTTTAGTCCATGTTTTAAGTTGGGTTGAAACCTATTATCATGCTGAGTTTCATAGAAATCCACCTACCAGTTTGGCCGGAATGATGGTACAGACAGACAGACAGACAGACAGACAGACAGACAGACAGACAGACAGACAGACAGACAGACAGACAGACAGACAGACAGACAGACAGACAGACAGACAGACAGACAGACAGACAGACAAATTCTGTTTTTCCCAGACATGCCACCAGGCCTAAAACCATCTCAGGGTTGGTCTTCTCCATCCCTAAAAGTTTGGTCAAAATCTAACGGAGGGATTTTGAGAAACAGACGAACATAGTTACATAGTTACATTGTTAAATAGGTCTTCTAATATATATATATATATATATATATATATATATAATAATTGGGGGGGGGGGGGGGGAGGAGTAATTGGCTAATGTATTGGAGCTGTATTGCAAAGCAGGAGGGGAGAACTGAGTTGTGTTATTGCTCTTGGCAAAACTTGGAGGGTGAAGAGAATTAAAAAATAAAAAAAAATTTTTATCTTATATTTGGTTACTATAACACATATTTCCAGGTTTTGTAGACTGAATATATGGTTATGTGTTGGTGGCACAACTGCAATAGTTATTCTGTGAGAATGAATCATTTACAGAATCTATTCTATAAAGAAAAAAGAATGGATCCACAAGCCTAAAACTTGGTATGCACACACAACTTGACTCTAGGGGATTGTTTAAGGAATATCTATAAGGCCACACCCCTTTCTGTGTCCGTTTCAGGGCAAAAATGGTACTTTGGCCAAACAAACCCTTGGAACTACAGACATTAAACTTGTATGGATGCACAACTTGACTCTAGGAGTAAGATGAGTTGGATCCCTCCTGGTCACATCTCTTTCTCTGGGCGTGTTATGCTAATAAAGTTTGTACGTAGGCTTGCATGTTTGTGTGTATCCACTTATCACCAAAGCACCATAGCAAATAAAAGTCACTCTTCTGAGTAGACACATCTCACAGCAAGGATGGTTTTTAAAAACAAAAAACCAAAAAAAAACAACACATTTTAAAAAATTCGGATCCCAGAATCCAAAACTTGGCAAAATGGAATTGCATGAGATGAAATGTTATTAACAGACTACTATAATAAATCACTAAGTAATGTTTCATCTGATCAGATATATGCCAACTACATTTACGCTTTTGGCAAGCTATACATTAATTAATTGAATGATGAATTCATAAAGCCAGCTGGTTGTTCACCACAAAAAACAAATTTACTTTTTCTCCAACTAAATGCAACCAAAAATTATTTATGTATTAACCTCCTCCAAAAGTTGTGTATACACACATTAAACAGTGAATCCAACATATACACCACTTTCAATGCTCTTGTCCAAGAGGTGGGGAAAAAAACCACATAATAAATCCTTACATAATATAACAAGAAATTTAGATGATTTCTAACTATATCATGAAAAGCCACCTGATTGGTTCAAAAATGGATATTTTATCTGTTTTTTTTTTTTTTTAATTTGGGCATTTAAAAATTTTTTTTTTATAGTTAGCTTAAATGTACATGTTTTCAACCTGATTTTAGGACCTTGTAAGCTGTACCCAAGTAGGAATAACTAAAGAAAATGGATAGAATGAATTCATACACTTATGGGTTATTATAGTTTTGTTGTATATTGTTGTTTGTTGTTTTTCTTTTAAAAAAATTTACTTTATGGTATAATTCTCTGGTGTTTTCTAGTATGTTCTTAGCTTGATTTTAGAACTACAGTTATATTTCCTTATATTTACATAAGTAGAAAGTTTTCAGAGTTTATAAGCTCCAGTAGTCCTTTCAACTGCACCAGCCATGCAAACACAGATGTTCAGATAATTAGTCCAGGAAAAAAGTGAACAGAAATTGCTCTTTTTAAATTATGGAGCACCATTTAGTTCCTGTTTTAAAATGGCAGCTTTTCTATTTTACATTATAGCACTACTCATGGCGTGGGACACAGCTTTATAGGCTTTGTAACCAATCTACGAACACTCGATGGACATTTTCTCAGACACTGGTACCAAAGATACAAATTTTTACTGGGAACTGAAGGAGTCCATACGCCACAAACAAACAAATAAATAAATAAACACACATAAGGGAAATTTATAATAAGATCTGGCTCAAATGCTAAATACTATCTTTGTTAGTGTTTTGTAGTGATTTTTTTTTCAGTAGCTGAAATTATGTAGTGATAAAAAGTGGTGGTTTTGAGCTGAATCAACCTGGTTACACTGGTCTTGAGTCATGAATTTTTCAATAAAACATTTGGGAATGAAGAATCTTGAATTACACTTGATTGGATCTGCTGCAGATTGTTATCAGACCAACGAACTATTTATCTATTGTTTAACTGCTGTTTTTTCATCCCTATCTCATACTGGTATTGATAGGTTAATATTACATTACTTATTGTATTGATTCATTGTGTATGGGTATAGACTAACAGTGATTAAATAGCATAGATTGATAGTGATTGAATACTATTCAATCACTATTAGTCTATACTCAGAACAATTTATAATGATATTTTAAGCTATATATCAAGAGAACATGAAGTTTACCATGTTATTAAAAACAATTCCAAATTGGATACATTGCACTTAATTAATTGGCATTCTTGTGAAGGCATATGCAGAGTTCAATAGAATGAAATCATGCTCTGAATGACATGTGTAGTTAATTAATTTTGATTTGATGTCTTCAGGGAATGGCACTAGAAACTACCTAAAATGGCCATTCCACTGATTAATAGGAGTTGAAGTATTGAAAAGAGAAAAAAGAGTGAATGGAGAATAATATTTTTTTAAGGTTCAGTATTGCAATGGCAATACATATACCTCATATTTTCAGTTTCAGGAAAGTTGGAAATTAAAATTATAGCTATAAACAGTAATGTTTTGATGTGGGAGCAAGGGAATTAAATAATTTTAGTTTTAGATTTAATAGTGAAATACCCATTTTTAGGTAATTATTGATGGTGTGGCCATTATAGGCTGAGTAATTTTTCAGTTGAAAAAAAAGCTAGGAAGAAAGCCATTTAGGTATTTATATACAAGATCAAATTAAGCTGATAAGTTTAAGGAAGGTAGCTGTTCAGGGGGAGTATTTGTGGGTGGCTGTCTATTGATTCTTTAAAAAATTTTTTTTTATAATTAGAATTATTGGTCAAGGTCATTGGGGGGGGGGAGGGGTGCTATAAAAAAAAAAGATTATTAAAAAATATTACAAATGGTATATTTGGTGAACTAATAACTGATGGATTGGCATGACACCATCTGGACTTTCTGATTTACCTGGTAAATTAGCCAGCATTGAAAAGTGGGTGAATCTTGTCTAGATTATAGCTGGGGGTACTTTCCCGGACATTCAAGGTAAATAGCAACTTCTTTTTGGGTCACGGGACTGAACAGCATATTCCAAAAACAGCATATTTCAGACTGTCCCAGATGTTGGGACAGTTGGTAGGTATGGCACAGTTGGTAGGGGGTAAAGCATCACAATAATCCTACATTATACATTACATAAACTGAATATGTTTGTTACTTACAGGAGGCCTAAGGCCAATGGAAAATATGCCCATTGGATGGTTTTCACTAACCATTCCAGCCTTGTAAACGGAGCTGTAAATGGTCAGAAGCTGTAAATGGTAAGAAGCTGCAAATGGCCAGAAGCTGCAAATGGTCAGCTGGTATAAACTACGAACCTTAAAATATTAAATCCAGATATATAATTTTTTAATACTTATTCTTTCTCACTTAATTTACTCTTTTTTTTTTTAATAAGAAAACAACAATATTTGCAACCATTTGTTTCTATTAGTTATTGCCTGAATTTTGGAAGCCTTGGATAGGCATATACTCCATTTAAAAGTTAAAATTGATTGTCCAAGGTATTCAAGGAATTTAATTAACTTCTACTTATTATCCTGACATATTACAGATATCAATTTTTTTTTTCTTTTTTTTTTTTTTTTTTGTGGACATTTTGTAAACATTTTTGCCACTGTTGATTCATAACTAAGCAGATCTAATTCTTTTGCAGTGGTGTGTAGTTGTGGTGGCAATAAGTGGAGGACCCCTGAGAATTACAACCATCTTAATACCAACTTGAAAACTTGAAGGAACTAGCCATTTGGTTAAAATGTTTCATTAAGAGTGAATGCAGTGCTTGCTCTCTGGAGCCAAATTATAGGTTTACATTTGGAACATTGAGCATAGAAGAAAGCCTGGTATCATACACTTTTCAACATTAGTTTATTTACTTGGTAGTCAAATAGCAGAGGAGGGAATGCAAGACACTGTTTCAAAATGGAGAAGCAGAAGAGAATTAGAAAATGATGGCAGTAATGACTCAGTATCAAGACGCACAGGGGAAGATATGCATAAAGGGCCAGATGATTGGGATGGAAGATACAGACACTGAGTATTGGGTGGGAG
The DNA here is from genome assembly GCA_963969325.1 of Lycopodina hypogea. Taxonomy (NCBI): domain Eukaryota; kingdom Metazoa; phylum Porifera; class Demospongiae; order Poecilosclerida; family Cladorhizidae; genus Lycopodina; species Lycopodina hypogea. Next base: position 15,081,207 of record OZ017783.1, read on the forward strand.
GCACAGACACTGAGAATTGGAGAGAGAGATTGGGTTTAAATGGGAGGTTTAAAATCAGGGAAATGACAACTAAACAACCAGAGATGGATAATTGGTGTTGCTTGTCCTTTTTAGTTTCCTATAATAAAATGTGGACATTAACTATGAATTAAAATTAATTATTCCACTTGGCAAATAACCAACTTTCGTAAGGTCAATAGTGGTTCTCACCTAACCCTGGTTACAGCTGCTAAAGTAACCCCAGAAATAGCTATCTAGTACCTGCTGTTTAATAAATTTTGCACAATTTTGATCACTTTGTCAAGGGTAGGGGTTATATTAAGGGATGGTGTTGAGAAAAGCCTTTAACTTTGATTACCCATGAGTTCATCATGAGTTATCTAAGAATTTCACTTGAAAGTAGAAAATCCTGGAAGGCAATTTTGCCAAAAGCAGTAGCAAAACAAAACACCTGTGATAAATGTGCAACATGTGCAGCCCCACCCCCTACAATTCCCCTTGTATAAATGGGGTGTGTCTGCACAAAACTTTGCTAAAATTGAACAAGGATAATAATCTTATTAAAATATTTGATATCAAAATAACTTAGCAGAGGAAAGGAGAAAAGGATACAGCTATTAAAAATAGGATCAAATTTTTTTTTTTTTTTTTTTTTTTTTTTTTTTTTTTTTTTTTTTTTTTTTTTTTCCTTTCTTTACTGTTTGATCAAGAAAATCTAATTTCAAGGCCAGATTTTAGTTTAAGGTCATTTTTTTTATTTTTTTAAATTTAAAAATTTTTTAAAATTTTTATTTTTAAAGGGAGATTCTCTTTAAGGATACATTTTAGTTTAAGGCCAAAAAAAAAGAAAAAAAAAAAAGAAAAAGAAAGAGGTTTTTCAACGCCAGGCCAGTAGACTTTCTATAAAGCCAGTGTTTGGAATAGCTGGCCTTATTAAGGCCACTTAACGACTCTGAATATGTTTGTGCCAGAAACTGTCAAAGCGCATGCGTTAATTTCAACAGTTGGAAAGAATTTTAATTGCTGGGTTCATGTTGTTGCGTCATAACGTGTCATAATTTTGTGTTGCGGTTACTGAGTGCAAGTGACTCAAAATGCGTCACCATTTCAGGTCATTACCGTAATCTTTTGTATAAAGCTACATCGCTTTATTTCTAGCCTCCTCCTAGAGAACCAACTATGGCTAATCAGGCTACTGTGGAAGAGTGTGAGGAGTATATCCAAAGGCATGGAGTACAACAAATTCTTAAAAATTGTATCGCTAAGATCTGCCAGGAGCGCCCACTTCAACCCTACAGCTGGCTCAAAGACTACTTTGACAAGTTGGACAGGGTGAGAGATTGCAGGTTTTGCCTGAAAGCAAGCCTGAAAGCAACTAGGTTGCGTTTGGTTTCCTTTGTATTTGGGACATCTTTGTTTTTAAATATAATTTAAAATTTTTAAAATTGGTATATGCACATTATTATTGGCTCCTAACTGCCTCTATAGGAGCACTCTGGTGTTTCACCCCTGGATAGTGATATAGCTCCCCTCCTGGGGAAGCCAAGAAACCGGAGGGGGGCCGTAAGTGGCAGTGTAATGACAGAAGAACAGGCTACCAGTTATGTTAAGAAGGTGAGGGAGATAGTTATCAATCACAATAATTATGTCAAGATGTTTACAATAGTTTAGGGAACTGGTATTTACAAACTTTGTTTGAATGAGTGAGTCTGTTAATGATGGTAGGAGTGAACTGAAGATATTAGTGTCTCCTGGAATCCCTTGGAATGATAATTCATAATCTCATCGATTTCTTCAAGCAATGGCATTGTTGGTTGCCATCTCGTCATAGAACAGTGTGTTTGTTCCTGCAAATTTTATGCTTGATAATGTTTACAGGTCAATCATTATTGCGTGGTTTGGAATTTTATCTATTTGACCCTGTGGATGAGACTTTTAGGTTGTGGTGGTCAGTCAGCATTCCTTGAATGGTGGGAAGAGTGGGTATTTTAGATGTACTCTGACCTTACTTGTTTCACTTCTTAGGTGCATTTTATTTCAAACTGATTCACACTTTGGAGGTTAGCCTATGGGTGGTGGTAGGATAGGTTTGCTGATGAAATCATATCTTATATGTTCAGCAAAAATTCATTCTTGGCTCCACATTGAAAGGTCCCAGCCAACTTTTTTTATGGTGCGTCTAACTGTGACACTTTCATGATTGAAACATCAATGGAAATGAATGAAAGAAACAAGAATGTATCCATATTGACTCCTACTTTGATGACCCTTACCATTTTATATCAAATCTCACAATCTTATACTAACATAATTTTAAATGATTCGGGTAGTGATTAAAATGGTGAAGTATCCTATAATTTTGGTCTGCATGGTCAATCCTATATATAGTACCAATTTAAAAATAATTGTGTGAACAATTATTTCCTTCTCTTGCTTCCTCCAATATAGTTCAGGGATTTTTAAATAGTAAATTTCACAAGGGGGGGGGGGGGGGGGGGGGGAGGGGCGGTGGCAAAATATTGAAAATGAAGAGTATGGGAAGGGCAAGCAACTACTCCAATGGAAATTATAACTACTAGCAGGCAATCGCGTCCTCCAGCCACAATTGCCTGCTGGAAATGCTTGATAGGTCCACCTTTCGTGGCTATGGTCACAGTACATAGAAGTAAAGGCATTTGCATGTAACTTGTTTCTTAAATTTTATTTCAGAGAGACTGTGCTGCAAATTTGAGCAGACAAAATACAGCTGATATTTAATTTCAATATATACACATTGATCCATGAAAGTGCCTGAGTTTTCTTTCTAATCTAGTCAGTTGCCATGTTTTTAAGTTGCTCTTCTTACTCACCGCAAAGCCAGCAGGTTTACAAGTGGTATTTTCATCATTGACCATTTGGTCCTGGAGTGCCAGTTGGCCAGTATACAGCCATAAGATCATGGGATATATGGTTATGGAGGCTGCTGAGTCCATTGGTGACCTAGGTTTGTCCAAAAATTGCTACCAGTGGACTTTACAGTAGTAAAAATTGAGCATTTTGGCCTCTAGAGGCCCTGAACCACTCAATATAAGATTTTTGTGATCAATGATCCATTTATGACCTTGGTTTGTCCAAAAATGGCCACCAAGGGGTAGTAAAATTGACCATTTTGGCCTCCAGAAGCCCTCAGACCACAATATGGAAGGTTTATTTTTTGGGTCAGCCATTTTTAGTGGAAAAATATCTCTGGGACACACATACAGCTGCCCTGTCACCGCATGCTTTGTATTGTGTTGGAGCATGACAAGCAATATTTCTAATACTAATAATGTCCGGTGGAAGATATCATGGCACATGGACAACTTGTAGAGTGGATGTGTAGTAGCTGATACTTTATCTGGTGGAATAGAGTCACACACACAAATATACGATAACTAGCTTTTAATCAAGTGAGAGTCAGGAGGAAACCTTATCATAAGTTTTCACAGCTCATATCATTCTCTAAATGAAGTGCAGCTGGATTGCTGTCATGTTGGGCCTTGTTTATAAACAACTTACGATGTTGTTAACGGCTCTAAAACAACAGAGTAGCGGTCTTTCAATATGCAATCACCTGAGCAAGCTTTTTAATTTTTTTAATTTTTTGGTATTAAGCAACAGTTTAGGCAAAATGGAATGCACTAGCTGCAGATATAGGGAGAGGTAATGTCAACTTACCTTGAATGACACTATGTGATCATGGGAGCAAAATTTACCATGCTTAACAACACTTCCTTCCCACCTCCTAGAAAAATACAAGCAAAAAAGAAAACAAAAACCAAAAAAAAAACAACAAAGGAGCAAACCAAAAAAAGACAAACAAACAAAAACAAAACCGAAGCCAAAAAAAAAAAAAAAAGGTTTATTTGTCAGGCCAAAACGTAATAGTGCAAGGGATAGACTATCAGCAAAATAAGGAGTCTGGCTAGGGCTAGGATTAAAATAACAATAATACATTAGCAAAAGAAACAACAAAGCAACAAAACAATACCCGAACAACAATATATACAACAAAAATTTGAGGCATTAGAGCTACAGTCCTAGCCTTAATGGTTGCTTTAACACCAGCCTTATTGTTTACTTTAACCCTACCCTTAACTTAACCCTACCCTTAATAGTTAATTTAACCCTAGCCTTAATAGTTTCCTTAACACTAGCCTTAATAGTTACCTCAGCACTAGCCTTAATGGTTGGTTACTTTAACACTAGCCTTAATGGTTACCTTAACACTAGCCTTAATAGTTACCTTAACACTAGCCTTAATGGTTGGTTACCTTAATCCTAGCCTTAATGGTTACCGTAACACTAGCCTTAATAGTTACCTTAACACTAGCCTTAATAGTTACCTTAATCCTAGCCTTAATGGTTACCGTAACACTAGCCTTAATAGTTACCTTAACACTAGCCTTAATGGTTACCTTAACACTAGCCTTAATGGTTGGTTACCTTAACACTAGCCGTAATGGTTACCTAACACTAGCCTTAATGGTTATATTAATCCTAGCCTTAATGGTTACCTTAACACCAGCCCTAATGGTTACCTTAACACTAGCCTTTATAGTTACCTTAACACTAGCCTTAATAGAGACCTTAATACTAGCCTTAATGGTTGGTTACCTTAACACTCCCGTAATAGTTACCTAACACTACCTTAATGGTTATCTTAACACTAGCCTTAATGGTTGGTTACTTTAACACTAGCCCTAATAGTTACTTTAACACTAGCCTTAATTGTTGATTACCTTAACACTAGCCCTAATAGTTAAGCCAGATATCCAGTTGGTTAAAGCTAAGACTTATGGAGGAAATATGCAAACCTTCTCAATAATGCTTTTGTTTTTCATTTCTATTCAGTCCTGATTTCTGTGTGCCTTCCTTTTCTATTCACATCTATTGCTGTGCACCTCTGCCATTGTTCATATCTGGTAGCTATAGGACACAAGTTTGTGAATAGCAATGCTTGTAAAGGGAAATAGGAGACATTCTGTCAGGTTAGAGTTTGGAGTTCCTTTAGTCAATGAACGAACTTCACGAATTAGAACAAATTCGGGAAGCATGTGCCTATGGCTGCAGTGACTGCAGTGAGCTAATAAACCAGATCTCTCCAGTGTAAGCTCAGGAGAGCATGTGCCTATGGCTAAGCTGAGTTGGCAATTCAGAGTTCACTAGTGTATGGTTTAGATAGTATGTGCCATATTGTACCACTGAGAGCATATGTAGAACCTGTGCTTGTATTAATATAATAATTGATCAATGTCTGTCTTTGTGATGTGTGTTTGTCCAGGAACTCTTCCTAGATAGTGGACTAATTTTGATGAAACTTTGCACGAATGTTCCCTATGGTCCTGGTTGGTAACAGAAGTATTTTGGTTTCGACCTTGTGTCTGTTGTAGCCATCACAGACATTTTTTTTGGTGGGTATTTGGGATTTTTTGGATGAAAATGTGCATGAATATTCCCCTTGGTTCCGGGGATGTAACAGAAAAATATTTGACTGGTAAGATGGAATAGAATTGATCGTTACTTTTAGAGTCAAGTAGGCATGCGGATCTTCAACTTTACCGAGTCCATTTACTGTAAGGCCCACAGGTCACCACTCCATGCACTCTAGACTTGCTACGACTGAGGATTGTCAATCCTGCCAATCTGCAGTCAGTGCAGGAAGAAATGTGCGAGCATTTTTAGTAATGTGATGGACTCACTTATTTTCGCAAATATTGGATTGATATGAATATATATATATATATATATATATATATATATATGAACATTGAATTAATATTAGCTGTGATTTCAAAGAAAAGAAATAAAATGTTATTCTATAGTGTTCAGTTGTAAAATATATTAATGAACATTTGAATATTAAAAAATATATATATTAGTTTTCTTCCCCCCCCTCCCCTTCATTCTCTATTGTGGTGGTGGGGAGTTGAGAGAACACTTTCGTGCAATCTAGAGAGTTAAGGTTTGATGAGTTATCCATACTAGGGAATATTTTTGGGTTTAAGGTGGTGTTGACCAGAGCATGACGGGTGTCAAGGGATGGTGGTAGAGCTACTCTCTATTTCTCTCTCTCTCTCTCTGTATGTGTGTGTGGTGTGTGCGTGTGTGCGTGTGCGTGTGTGTGTGCGTGTGTGTGTGTGTGCGTGCATGTGTGTGTGTGTGTGCGTGTGTACGTGCGCGTGTGTGCGTGCACATGTGTGTATTCCTGTCCTTGAACATCTTCTTCCCACACCAGTCCACCCAGCTGTGATGGGGACCTGGAATTTTCTGGGGTGCAAATTCACTGATCATTGCTTGTCTATCAGCTAAGGGTCCAGGTGGGACTTCGGGTGCCCACACCCATAAGCTGAGAGCCTTGGTCAGTCCTCCTGCGAGCCCCTAGCCCGGCTCCAGGAGTTTGCTTGCACTGGTTCATAGTGTCTGCCTAGTGTACAGGCACCCTGACTATGTCAGGTGCACGTGACTGTGTTGATGGCAGTTAGACAATTTGCATTTGCATTTTGCGCGTGCATGCATGTGTGTTCTGTGGGGCATGTTATGCTTAATGCAGAGGTGGAAATGGATGTATATTAAAATAATATGATTAAAAAAATTAAATATATATATTTTTAAACAAATCTTTCTGGTTTCAGGTGATTCCCAAGGATTATAAAACCATGGGAGCTCTTCAGCAAGCTATCAAACAGAACATTCTCTTCTCTCACTTGGATGAAGATGAGCGAAAGTAAGTTTTTTCTCCAATATTTCTTTTCTCTTTCTTTGCATTTAATGAATTGGGTCACTATAATAAGCAAGAACATTACATGCCAGAAGTAAAAATAGTCTGTATTAATTAAACCATTATCTCATGTCAGCAGACACTGATCATTACCTCATGTCATCAGGCAGTGATGACCATTACCTAATAGAAGAAGGCAGTGATGACCATTACCTCATGTCATCAGGCAGTGACGACTGTGGGCTTGACTCTGTATTTGTGTTGTTTTGCAATAATTTTGACCATTGCTTATAGATGTGAAATATTTGTGGGAATGTCTTGTGTTATTGTGTTTATCATCTATTCAGCACCTCCCCCCCCCTCCTCAGTCAAGATTTTTCTCCCTTTTCTTCTTTCTCATTGCAGTGATATCTTTGATGCCATGTTTGCCACCAAGGTGAATGCAGGAGAAGTGGTCATACAGCAAGGTAAGCATGATGACACTAATTGAAGCTGACTAGTCAAGGCAAGGCTATTGGAAATGTTAATAAAGTATATCAACAATTCTCCTTGTGGCTGACTGTAGTCAATATTCCTCCAGCTCTTGTGTAACTCACACTTACGCTTGATTTGTAGCCGTACAGTGACTGCACCTACAAGTTTGTTAATAGATGCCATTGCCCCCCCCCCCCTCCCCTCCTACATTATCCATGGGTGATAGACTTCAAAATTTTATGTGGTCTCATTTATAATACATCACTTCATTTCTGTAGCTAAATATCAAAACTTGTGTTGACCTAGAAGTCATGGCTAGAATCAGAAATCACAATTAGAGCTAAGGACTAAGGTTAGTGCTGGGGCTAGACAAGGGACTCAGGTAGATCAAGATGATTAGATGCCATTGACGGCAAGTCAACATGGTGTACCCCTATTACATATCTGGTGTAATAGCCCAAGGGCTGAGACTAGCAATAACAGCTTGGGTTGGGAGCAGTTTTTGAACTCTGCTCTCCTCTCTCCATGCATGAACTAGGGTTTGTAGATGACACTGGGACCACCTTAACTCCAGTGTTTGTCTTTCCTGAGGAGAGTCGAGTTTGTCTTGTGGTTGATAACACGCGTTATGGTCAGCACGTTGGTGGGTGACATTTCCAGTTGCCACACACCCAGACTAGTGTCTGAACAGTTAGTTGCCTGGTTATTGTGGATACGTACAAGGAGTTGAAATTCCAACTCTTGCACCTCCTTCCTGTGGGGCTTGAACATGATCCAGAGTATTGTCTGGTTGTGAACTGTTAGCATACCACTCATTTCAATACTGTAGTGTCTTGCAAGATTTCAAATAGCTTAAATTTTTACACATACAGATAGTCAATCATATCTCTTTTATTACGTCTGGTAACTGGTTGCGGTACAGTACAAGGTACAGTACAAAGTACAGTACAAGGTACAGTACAAGGTGCAAATAAGTTGGTAATGAGTTGCTGTTGCATTCTTGGAAGTGCTGGTGATGTTGTAGGAGCCAAGTTGGTGTGTTGTTAGCTGTTGTTGATTTATATTTACTTGCATTGACTTGCATTTACTTGCATTTACTTGCATTTACTTGCATTGACTTGCATTGACTTGCAGGTGACGAGGGCGATAATTTCTACATCATTGACTCTGGAGAAGTTGAAGTATATATGTGTGTGTATATATGTGTATATATATGTATGTATATATGTGTGTGTATATATGTGTATATATATGTGTGTATATGTGTGTGTATATATATGTGTGTATATATATACATGTATATACATATCTAAGAAGATGTATATATATGTGTGTGCCTATATATACACACACATATACATGTGTATGTATATATACACACATGTGTATATATATATACACACACCCACCCACACACACACACACACACACACACACACACTCACACACACACACACACACACTCACACACACACACACACACACACACACACACACACAAACACACACACACAAACCTTCATGCAATCTGTATATATATATATATATTACAGTAGCTATTTTTGTCTTATTACAGATTTTTGTCAACAAAGATCTGATGGGCAGTATCAGTGAGAAGGGCAGCTTTGGAGAGCTTGCTTTGATCTATGGGACTCCACGTGCGGCTACTATAAAGGCCAAGACAGACGTAAAGCTCTGGGCCATTGACAGGGACACCTACCGCCGTATTCTCATGGGCAGCACCATCAAGAAGAGGAAGCTGTACGAGACTTTCTTAGCAAAGGTCTCCATCTTAGGTATGCTCTAATTCTAACATTGACTAAATTGTAGCTTCTTCCTCGACCCTAATGAAAGATGTCAATGTTAGGGATAGAAAGGCTCTAAATCCTAACACTAGCTTTGCCCTTTGATCCTGCCATCCTGCCACACTAATAGCTGATTGCAATGATATAGCACTCCCAAAGCTCTAGTGTTAACTTATGAAATTCAGACAAATAGGCACAAATGTCCCAAACATCTTCTTAGATATGGGGGAGAGGGGGGGGGGGGTGGGAAGGAATTGACTGTGCATGTTTTGAGATGTCATGTGTGTTGTGTTGTGCAGAGTCCCTGGACAAGTGGGAGCGTCTGACTGTGGCAGATGCCCTGGAGCCCTGCACCTTCCAGGTGGGGGAGGACATTGTCACTCAGGGGGAGTCAGGGGAAGAGTTCTTTATCATTGTGGAGGTAAGGAAGGAAGTGGGTAGGGGGAGTGGGGGGGGGGGGGTGGAGGAGAGAGGGGGGGGGGGGGGGGGAGGAGAGAGGGGGGGAGGGGAGCAAGGAAAGCTAGAGCTAGTTGGAGGAGAGGAAGGAAGTGCACATGTGTATTATTATGGTGGCAGGAGTTCATATGATATGCACTGGAGATGATGAAAAAGTCAAGTCAGGAGGAAGAGGTTGCTGTAAGGACACATCGAGAAAAGATTAAGATAGTGAATATTTTTCTACCTATTAATAATTACAGTCATTGAGTGAAGAGAGCAGTAAGGGGTACTCCTGGTTGTTGGTAGACTAAAGAGAACAGTCGATACTTCCTGAAGAGAAATCAACCATTAAATGACATGGTTGCTAGTGCTATGAAATGCTAAAGGAAAGGAGTTTCTGTGCTAGCTGCAGGATTTACTATCTCAGTGTGCTAGACTGCAGTATGTGCGAAGAAGAATCCGGAGTGGGGGAGGGAGGGACATTGAGGATGAGGGAGGAAGAGGAGCAGGAGGAGGGAGAGCAGGAGGAGAAGGAGCAGGAGGGGGGGGGGGGAGAGGAGGAGAAAGTTAGAGAATAAGAGAAAGGAGGAGAAGGGGAGGAGTGGTAGAGTGGGTGTTAAAACTACCGAGTGTGTTCAAGTCGTAGAATATTTTTCTCTTAATTTACAGTTGATACACCTAATTTTGCTTTATAGTCGTCAGTAGTGATTGGGTTAAATCTTAGGAATATTTAGCTCTTACTGTTGTGCTCCATATTGGAATATCTAACTTCAGTTTCAATACCTGATCTCATTGTAAACACTCTTTGACATGTGATGTTTGATCTGATTCCAAATACACATTATCCCATTACAAGAGAGTTGCAGTTGAAGAGTGTACACCTCTGTGTTGCTTGGCATGGCATCACTGGCAGTGTCACGAGTGAACTGCTCTTGACTCAGTGCAGTGCCTGACAGATATTCTTGACCAAGTATTGACATGTTGCCCATGGATGCTGTGCCAAGTGATGGCGGCTTCTAAGTTGTGCAGTAAATATTTCCAAAGCATACTTTAACACAAGGAGATGAAATGTTTATTTTGAAACATGCAATTATACTGGATTGATGGGGAAAATCTATTTTATATATATGGCAAACTGTGTGATGGTTGAGCTTGCAAAATGGCCAAAAGGCTGTGCAGAGTTTGATAAAACGTTGCAGGCCTTAAGCCTGGGTGACTGGCTGGATCATTAACAAAAAGTCTTTTTTCTTATTTTCCAAAAGTAACTACTCTGGTGGGGAAAAAGGAATTGAAAATTTTCATTAAAAAGAGCCTAAAATAGCGTTGCCCAGTGGTTAAGGTACAGGTCTACCTAGCTAAAACAAAGATGTACAATGCAGCTTCACTGCCATGAGAAAAGGTAATTAATTTAGAGGGCAAGACCTTCCAAGGCCTGCCTGCTTCAAGGGGAACTTCTTGGTAGATCAACAAGGCCTCCACATTCATCATGACCCTAGTGGGCACTGCAAATCTTGTTTATCCCTCTACCTCTGGGCATTTCAAGCTGAAAATGCCATAAATGATACAAATTAAGCATTTAGACATAGTTTGGGTCGAAAGTGGTCATAGCTCTTCCTGTGGGCATGTCATACCCCAGGGAATACAGGGTGTGTCTGCTGTAATTAGATAAAGGAACAGGACTGAATTCCTGTAGACCCTTACATAAGATGGACTTTACCTCAATTATATATATATACACACACAACACACACACACACACACACACACACACACACACACAATGTGCACACACACACACACACACACACACACACACACACACACACGAGAATGCACACACACACACACACACACACACACGAGAATGCACACACACACACACACACACACAATGCACACACACACACACATGCACACACACACACACACACACGCACACACACACACACACACGAGAATGCACACACACACACACACACACACACACACACACACACACACACACACACACACACACACGCACACACGAACACACACACACACACACACACACACACACACCCCCCCTTACATTAAAGCAGTACACCTGTTTTTATGAACACTTGGAATAGTGATGGGGTGGGTGGGGGGGGGGGGTGGATACATCCACCCTATTGCTCAAGAATGGAATTTTAACTAATTGTTTACTGTTTGGTAATACCAAAGTTTGTTGTTACACTAATTGGTTACAATTAAATGCTTTTTCTGTAAGCGAATCCTGTGGTTAAAACTAAATGCTTTTTCAGGTATAGAAACCAAAAGTTATAAAAATCACCAAAACACTAACCTCATCTTAAGTGTTCCAAACAATTATTTTTTTTGTCTAAAGCACAACTTTTTAATAAATATTAAATAGTAATTATTTGCCAAAGGTCTTAGCAGTGGACCACACTTATTATATTCAAATGTGGCTTTTTTATATTGTAAACTGATTTCATGAAAGATTTAGTACATTTTCTTTGGGAACTGGGATAGGTGATAAAATAAATTGAAGCACTAAAAGTGAACTCTGGTGGGGAGATAAGGAATTCAAATTTTCCATACAAAAAGCCTGAAAATTTGTGGCACAGTGGTTAAAGTAGGGATTCCCAAACTGAAGTTGGCTGTTTGAAACCAGGCTGTTTGAAACCAGGCTGGCATTTTACCCCCCCCCCCCCCCCAATTTCCCACCCAATTTTTAAAATTATTTTTATTATTATTATTTTTTATTATTCATTTTATTGGTTGATCCTGACCAAACTTTCAAGGTTGGTGGTGCTTTTTACTCCAGGTGGTGAACCTTGATTAACTTTAATTCCACTCCACTCCCCAAATAGGGGCTAGAGAGAAGGAATACCACACAGGTGATAAACTTGATCTACAGCTGTTGACTGAGGTACAGCTACTTTTGTGGTGACTGGGTGGTGAGTGCTCTTCCTAGGTTGAATTTTTAGTGCCATTATTCTTCCAACTCTAATTTTCTTAATTTTCAAGCTGGAATTAATACCTAGTTCAAGGCTGTTAGGTGTGGGTGTGCTGCTACTGTAGGTGACTTGGAGAGCATAAAAAATTAATAACAAAACCAAAAATAAAAATGCTAGTCTAAATTTTCATTCCATTATTATTTTAACTGTAGCCAATTGTTTTATTTGCTTGGGAGATTTTAAAATTTAGCCATGATATTTTTAAACTGGATAATTATAGCACAAATGTGACAGTTAATACTGAGATGATTAATTCTGAATTTTTACACAGGATATTATGGGGAGGGGGGGGGGTGGGATTTCCACAACTAATTGGCCTAATGCCAGACATTTCTTGCTGATACTTGATAAGCTTTTGTCTAGGCTATTAGGTTTAGCCCATCCACACATCCATTGGTCCACATCCATTGGTCCATATCCATTGGTCATATGTTTGTTGGAACTATTATGAGAGGAGCTAGGGTATCTTCAAATAAGCAAAGAGAGATATATAGATGATCCTAATAAGCTGAAATAATAAGCTAATAATTTTTATGCTTTTCTGGCTTACATTTTATAACCTGGGTCAAGGCAATGCAATACAGGGGGCCTGACTGCACTCCTCACATGGGCATGACTGCACTCCTCACACAGGGGCCATGACTGCACTCCTCACACAGGGGACATGACTGCACTCCACACACAGCTATCACATGCTTATGTAATTAGCATGCTATGTATGCAAACATTGATGGAACTGAAGGTTTCTTAGTAGAGAATGAAGAATGTAACCTGATAATATTGTCCCATCTTCCCATGGTATGTGGTTGTGATTTGCCTCAAGCTGTTATGTCTCCTTCCCCAAGAAGGAAGATCTTGTTTGAGCACCCACCACTCTTCAGCTATTCAAAGGATGGGATAATGTATTTGTAAGTTTATTCTTGGTCTGATATATCCACTAAAAGATGATTGCTTGAAGTCTTATGAGGTTCTCTCATGGTTCGGAAGGGGGAGAATGCACTCTGGATAAAGTTAGTTGGGGTGACAACGCACCGAGGACAGGATGAGGCAGATAGAAGCTAGACACAATGGAATGTTTCTGCATCCTTGGCAACAAAAGACATAGCTTTTTTGACTCAGGTATGCTAAACCACACCTATTAATTCGACCATGTATTGGAGCTGCATGCAGTGCCTGTCAAACTGTCTTATTCAGATACTACTAGCAGAAATTACACTTTAAAAGGACTATTTCTATAAATCCAAGCTGGCACTTAGCTTGCTCATCTTTTCACCTAATGCTGCTTCTTCCCCACCCACCCACCCACCCTGGTAGCTGCACTGCACTGCACTCAGCCAGTGTCCTGGTCTTCCCCACCCACCCTGGTAGCTGCACTGCACTCAGCCAGTGAGTGTCCTAGTACCACTCCACAAAGGAAACATGCACACACATCCAATGGTGCTCCAGCAATGTTGTCTGTTGGTCTAACAAGTGAACTGCCATTGGTGATGGATTCTGAGATGTCTAGTAATGCACACAAACACACACACACACACACACACACACACACACACACACACACACACACACTCACACACACACACTCAAAACAGCTCAGGTCTTGCAACTACTGGATTTATACTCTCTGCACTCCATTATTTCAGTGATCACACACAAAAAGAAATTGTGCTGTGCAGATTTATTTAATTATTATGTGGCACTGAATCATTGACACCATAAGACGTGGCTATTTATTTGTCCTCCTGTACGATAGTGTATGTCCCTCTTTCTAACTGCCGTCTATCAAGCCATGTTGTTGTGCCAGTGGTGGGTGGGGGCTGGGGTGGGCGGTGGTTGTGGGAGCACTGGAGGTGATAGTGGTTGAGCTTGATAATGTTGTGGTCCAAATTTTTATCTCCTGGTTGACACTGAGGCAGAGATAATCCATGACAACAAACTGTGGCAAGGAACTGCAGCCTTATTTTCTTTGCTCACTTGTTTTGATTCATTCCTGGAAACCATTAAAGTCGGTCAGCTCAAGTTACAATGCAGTGTATAGGCTATTTAAAAACACTTATTTCAAATTGCTTATCATTTAGTTCTTGGAGGCAGAAAAAGCTTATATCGGACAGCTACTCTTCAGCTAAAGGTGTACCATTCTCCTGCAAACAGATGATGTCGACTAAATTAAAAAATCATAGTTAAATTTATTACATTTCCAGGGAAAGGCCCCTTATTGCATAATCATTATCTCAGACTTCAGATCAGAGGTGGCATATGCAGTATAAGATGTTGGATACGCTAGACTAGTAGCACTTCCATATGACTTAATTTATTTTTAAATTAAAAAACAACATGAAAGTTTCATCTGCAGTATTCTTTCATATATATACTAGCAGACATACCTGGCGTTGCCCAGGATAGAATGAGATACTCACAGGAAGAGGTGTGGCCAAGTGTGATTCAGACTATGTCCAAGGGTTTGGCCTAAGTACCATTTTTTAGCATTTCTAGCCTGACAAGCCTAGAGGAAGGGATGTGGCCAGGTGGGAACCAGCCGAAGTCGTTCTAAAGGTCATAACGTGTGTGCATGCCAGCTTTTAGGATTTTTATGTACAAGCATTTCTCGTCAGTACCATTTTTTGCATTTTTAGCCAAGGGATCATCTTGGGCTACATCAAAATGTTCAGTATAGCAGACAATCCACTTGAGAAAGTGGAAAATGTGAGGTCCTCCTCAATAGATCTGCATACAGGCTGGTGCTCTACAGTAAGGAGAGCTTGACAGGTAAAAACACAAGATGGACAATGATGATGTACTTAACGTGGATATAGAACATCAATTTTAACAACTTAAAACACAATACATTACATAATTAGCAACCGATTTATCAAAACCTGGATATTTTTATAAGTTAGGTTGCTTAAAATATTAATTTGTCATGAAACTGGTAAAACAGGAGAAAGTGATCTTGAAACAGAATTCAGCGATGTTGGAAACGGAATGTGGCCTATTTTGAAATGAAAATATGGAAATCACTGACTCTATATGCAAACTTAGCTTGACATGACCAGAGGAAGAGATGTGGCCAGGTGCAACCCAGCCCATATCACTCCCAATCATGATATGTGTGCATGGCAAATTTTAGTTCTGTAATCCAAAGAGAGTTTTACCCACAAAAGTACCAGTGCTTATCATTTTAGGGCTAAAACCACCACCTTTATATAGATTGTGTCCTCCCTGAAGAGCAAGTTTCATCTGGTTTGGTTCTTTGTATGTATACATACAAACCGATGTAAGAACCAGGAAGAGGTGTGGCCAGGTGCAGTCAGGATCGACACACCCCTTTTTAACAGAAAATTGAAAGACGAAAGAAGGAAGGGGGAAAAAGAAGATTAAAGAAGGAAGGAGAAAAGGAAAACCAAAAAGAAAAAAAAAGATCCTATTCTGAAGAAATTGTAAATATATATATATATATATATATATATATATTTTTTTTTTTAAAATTTTTTTAAATTTAAAAATTTTTTTATTTTTAGAGATATTGGAAATAACTTTTGTGCTATGTATCCATTAGCACTGGAGGGTTGAAGGGGGGGGGGGGGGGGGGAAGAGGGAGGGAAGGGATAGAAAGAGCCCAGACCTGGGATTGAATCCCCTCATTTCAGTGTGGGAGAGGTGTGCCTTATCCACTAGGTCTCCAAAATTCTGGAAATCTCTAATGGATGCATAGCACAAAGCTATTTCCAATGCCTTAAAGAATTTTAAAACAATCTTAGGAATAGGTTGAAGTACATTGAACAATGAACAGTAACTTCTTGCTGAATCTGAAGATTTGACTACTTTAGAAGAAGATGACAATTTCTAAAAATATTTAGCAGTGTAGCTATTGAACACTGATTTCTATACTAATTAAGCTATAATTATAGTGTAATAAACCATTTATAATCTCATTTTTGCAAAAACAAAAAACACTCACCAAAACTGGAATATAACTGGCTTTAAAGATTCAGTGATCTGGCCATGACCTTTTGTGAAAACTTGGCAACCCTGTTAGTGGCAAGGACTTTACCTGTTGCTCAATTGAAGGAGCTCTTTGGTGGTGTCAAACCTTCTGGCAGAACTTGGTCTAAATTTGCTGCTGTCTGTGTGTGACTACACATGACCTAAAGTTTGAAAGTGTAGGAGGGCATGTGCTACTCCCATATGGAATATGCAAGACATTTTTTTATTCATGAAGTAGGTGATGGAGAGCAACACAAAAATGAGACAACCACTTTCCACATGTTCTCTGTCTGTGCATGCGTGTGTGAGGTCACTACTACCTTCAACAGCCATATACATATACTCACTGTAGAGTCATGAATATCATTACATGTTGAATTGAAGGGGGGGGGGGGGAAAAGGCAGATTTCAGCAGAACTATTCAACTAACTTCTCCAATATGCATACTTACCAAAAATTACCCTTATGTTTGTTTGTAGTGTGGATTAAATACAATCTTCTTCATATATATATTTCTTGTATTATTTAATTATTATACTGCTCTGGTGGGTGCTCTATTGGAGGGGAGGGAGGGGGGGGGGGAAGGGGGGGAAGGAGTAGTGTGTGTGTGTGTGTGTGTGTGTGTGTGTGTGTGTGTGTGTGTGTGTGTGTGTGTGTGTGTGTGTGTGTGTGTGTGTGTGTGTGTGTGTGTGTGTGTGTGTGTGTGTGCACATTGTGTGTGTGTGTGTGTGTGTGTGTGTGTGTGTGTGTGTGTGCGCGCGCGCGTTACTCTCTCTCCTCTCTGTGGTCAAACTGTTCCCCATATGTTGTCCTTGTTCTCCTCCCTCCTGTCCATCCCCTGTGTGTGTGTGTGATATACAGGGCCAGGCTGTGGTGCTGCAGAGGAAGACTGAAGATGGCGAGTACATTGAAGTGGGACTGCTTGGCCCCTCAGATTATTTCGGTACTTGGCAGTTGTGCTTTTGCTAAAGGTTTATAATCACATAACATTGTAAGAGAATAGTAGTACTCCTTAAATTGGAGTATCTCCGATTTTAAAATGGCGGCTAGAAAAACCAAAAGTTTAAGCTTATTATTTCAGCTAAAACTCATATCTGTGATTCCTAGCTGCAGCGTTTTTAGTTGATTCAAACAATGCCTCATGAGCCTTACCTTCCTCGATTGGTAGTTATATATATATATATATAAATTTAAAAAAAAACTGTTTTAAATTTATTTATTTATTTTTTCTTTCAATATATCTACCCATCCACCCACCCACCTACTTACATACCTTCCTACCTATCAATATATTTCTCTACTTTTCCCCCCATGCTATCTCATATGTAGTGGATATTCTCATAAGATTATTACCTGTGGTACACAGGTCTAGGAACACTTGGAATGGGGGTGGGGGGTGGAGGGGCAGCATACATTCACAAGCTTTGATCAAATGGTGTTAAATAATTGTTTACTGTCTGGAAACACCGATGTTTGTGGTTAAAACTAAGTGGTAACAGCTAAGTGTTTTTACTTTAATGAAATCCTGTGGTTACAACTTAAATTTTTTTTATAGAAACCAAAAAACTGTAAATCTTACCACAACTTTTTACGTAACCTTACATGTTCTAAACGTTTAGTTTGCCTGTTCTAAAACACTATGTTTTATAAATCTTATAGTAATTATTTGCCACAGGTTTTAATGCGGGATCACTCCTGTTTTAAATATTAGTAGATTATAAAGTTACTGATTGAAATTGGTAAGGTATAAATTTAAAAAAGATCAAATTTGTCTTATGTTGGTCTGGTCCGATGTTCTATACATTATTCACATGTATGTATGTACATAGGTGCCCATTAAATTCACAAACACATTGAGTTACGGAAGGATGGATGGGGGTACCCAATGATGGTTTTAGGCGAGGTTTGGTGAGGATTAGGATGAAATTTGCCTGTAGGGCTGTTTTTTCCCCTCAAAATATCTTTTTTGGGGGGTGGGGGTGGCTCATTTCATGCCTGAGTATCCACCTAGCTGCATTACGAGTACTAAAACCAAGATTATGTAAACACACTCTAAGTGATGTTAGCAAAACTGAGACCATACTTTTTTCCCTCTTATTTCCTTCTCTTATTTTTGAGCCCTGTTGGCCAAAGTTTCTGGGAGGAGATAGTGTAAACACACTCAAAGTGAGGGCAACAAACCCCTTTCCCTCCCTTTTCTATTCTTCCGTTTCTTCTGATTTTTTTCATTTACTTAGTGCAAATCTGGATAATTTTTTTTTAATTAGGTGAATTATATTAAATCACTTTGTTGTCTCAGTACTTTGCTAGTAATAAATAAATAGATAAATAAATTAATTAATTACAAAAACAGGAATTTTAAAAAATTGATAAATGAAAAAAGATATTGTTTGTTATATTTTGTAGGCATTTATTATATATTATTAATATATATCTACTTGAAAGAACAAAAGAAAATGAAAGAAGGAGGATGAAATAGGAAAAATAAAGGGTACCAAAATCAAGTCCAGCTTGGGAGACCTGCTGTGCCTTAATCGATTGACCATGATTTCTTAGCCTTTTTTTGGTATAGGGTAATACATGTCCTTGAATTCCTTTTTTCTTTCTCACAAATCATTCCCCAGGATGAAACTCAATCTATGCACTTCCAGTGCTACCCTAAAGAGACAAAATATTTGGTGGTGATCTCCGTTTGGGTGGAGTATTACTTACGGACGGACAGACATGCGCTTGCAAACTACCTACTTGTGACGGAACCTGCCACAGCACCCACGCAACTTCAGCCTCTCCAGCCAATGGAAACTCTGCACCTGTCTGCACTGTAGTTCCTCAGAATGGATATTGCCCAGTAATTCCCAAGTAACAACACAGGCAAAAAAAAATCTTTTTAAGAGTGAACTGACAGCTCTCAGAATCCCACAAAAACTGCACACCACATTATGACATCACAGACAAATCAATGAGCACAAAATCACACACCATTAATGTTTTCTGTCCAGTCAGAGGAATCCAATTAATAGCAACACAAAACTAATAATAATCAGTGACCACAAAACCACACACCACTAATGTTTTCTTTTCAGTCAGAGGAATCCAATTAAGAAGCAACACAAAACTAATATAATAAGAAACACATAACTAATAATGTTTCTTCTTCTTTGCCAGTTCACCATCAAGTCTCTGGTCCTCTTGCATCACCCAGGTCATCAGGGAAGGGTTGTCCTCAATCCTTCACACCACCTCCCCCTTTTCCTGCAATGACATCGTCATTGAGTCTTGGGCCCCACATCCTCGAGAGTCCATCCGCATTGCTGTTCGTCTTTCCTGGTCTGTACTGCACTTCAAACTGGTAAGGTTGAAGGTTCAGGCTTCAACGAGTCAACTGTGAATTATCCCCCTTCATCCTTTGCAGCCATTCCAAGCTTCTGTGGTCCGTCATCACAACAAATTCCTCCCCAACAAATGCACTTGAAATGCATGTATCCCTAACTTCACTGCTAGGCACTTCTCAACAGCAGCATAGCGCTCTTCTCTGGGAAGAAACTTCCTACTGTAGCAGGCCACTGGATGGTCACACCCATCCTCATCCATCTGGTTTAGAACCGCCCCCATTCCATGGTCTGAGGCATCCGTCTGGACCAGGAATGACCTATCATGATCTGGACTCCGTAGCACTGGCCCTTTTGCCAATGCTTCCTTGAGGATCCTGAAAGCCTTTTCACATTCCTCTGTCCAAACCACCTTATTGGGTCTATTTTTTTCTCACCAGGTCCGTCAACTCTGCTGCTACAACCGAGTAACCAGGGATAAATTTTCTATAGTATCCACTGAGTCCTAGGAATGCTCGTACCTGCTTCTTTGTCTGTGGGGTTGGGAATTCCTTCACAACATCCACCTTCCTTTGGTCTGGCTTGACCACCCCACCACCTACCATGTAGCCAAGGTAATAGCAGTGTGACATACCAAGCTGGCATTTGCTTGGTTTAGCTGTTAGCCCAGCCACTCTCAACCTCTCCAATACTTCCCTCAAATGCCTCACATGGTCCTCCCATCTATCACTATATACCACAACATCATCCATATACACTCCCACATACGTTTCAGTTCTTCTCATCACCTTGTCCATGAGGCGTTGGAACGTTGCTGGTGCCCCATTCGACCCAAAGGACATACCTTGAATTGGTACAAGCCATAAGGCGTAGTAAAAGCAGTCTTCTCTCTTGCCGATTCCTTCACCATCACTTGCCAATAACCCCTTGCTAGATCTAGGGTTGTCTAAACCTTAGCTTGTCTTAACTGGTCTACCAGATCTTCAATCCTAGGCATGGGGTATGCGTCCACCTGGGTCTTCTCATTGAGCCGACGGTAATCGACACAAAATCGGGTGGTATTGTCTTTCTTTTTCACCAACACCACAGGTGCTCCCCATTTGCTCACCGAAGGCTCTATGATCCCTTCCTGCTCCATTTTAAGCAGCTCCTCCCTCATCCATCCATGATATGACTGTGGCACCCTGTAAGGCCGTAGTCGGATTGGGGATGCTGACCCGGGGTCAATGTTGTGTTCTACCAGTTGGGTTCGTCCAGGATCACTCCTCATGACATCCTTGAACTCATCCAACAGTCTCCTCAATTGTCCCCTTTCCAGCTGACCTAGGTCCTTGCCCATCATTGGTAATTCCACTCGGTCTGTGCCACCCCAAGTGGGTATTCCTTCTTCCTCACACTCTCCATCTCCCTCAGTTTCCACCCAAAGATCAGTCTTGGTCTCTTCATGCCACTTTTATAGCATGTTGATGTGGAAAATTCGCTTTCTTTTCTGCCGGTCTACCATATCCACCTCATAGTCCACCAGTCCCACCTTCCTCACAACAGGGTATGGATCTTGCCACTGAGCTTTCATCTTGTTGCTTTCTGTAGGTAGCAACACCAACACCTTCTCACCTGCTACTAATTCTCTCTCCCGGGCATGACGATCATACCAGGTCTTCTGCCTGTCCTTAGCTTGTGACACATTCTTTTGGACCAAGTCTATCATTGCTGCCAACTTCTCCCTCATATTCACCACATAAGACATCACACTCTCATTTGCTGACTTCCCTGCCTCCCAAGTATCCTTCAGCACATCTTACAGTCCTCTCACCATCCTTCCAAACATTAGTTCAAAAGGGGAGAACCCAGTTGATGCCTGCGGAACTTCTCTATAGGCAAATAGGACAAAGGGTACTAATTTGTCCCAGTCTTTCTCATCCTGAGCCATCCTCCTAAGCATTGCCTTGAGAGTTTGGTTAAATCTCTCTACGAGTCCGTCTGTCTGTGGGTGATATGGACTCGTCCTAATGGGTTTTATCCCCAGCAAAACGTAGACTTCCTTCATGAGCTTGGAGGTAAAGTTACTTCCTTGGTCAGTGAGTTTCTATTCAGGGATTCCTACCCTGGAAAAGAAAGTGACAAGAGCCTCTGCTACTCGTTCTGTCTCTGTGGACCTCAATGGGATTGCCTCAGGGTACCTGGTTGCATAGTCGCATAGCACTAGCAAGTACTTGTTTCCCGACCTACTTCTGGGAAGGGGACGGACTATGTCCATGGCTATCCTCTTGAAGGGGACGTCCATGATGGGTAGGGGAATCAAGGGCACAGGGCACACCCTTTTAGTTGTAGTCTTCTGGCATTGGGGACAGGCTTTGCAAAACCTACTAATTTCCCTGGTCACATTGGGCCAAAAGAATCTCTGTAGGACCCTCTGCATAGTCTTATTACGCCCTAAGTGTCCCGCCAGTGGAATTGTGTGTGCCAACCTCAACACTCCTTCCCTACACTCCCTAGGTAGTACCAGTTGCTCCACCACCCGGCCTTTCTCTTTAACTCTCTCCCACAGCCTATACATTAACCCATTCCTTACAAAGAACTCCCCCGAACCTGGTTCTGATGATTGTTCCTCCAGAATCCTCTGGATTCCATCAAGTGTTTCATCTTCAGCTTGTTTCTAGGCCAGCTGCTGTGTCGTCAGATCTAGAGGTTGCCGCTGCTGTTCCACCACTCTTGCCTGCTTATTACGTCATCTCTGTGACTTGGACAACTTCTCCCTTGTCCTGCCTCCTTCAAACATCTCATCTGCAAAGTTGAATTCGGCCACCTCTCCAGGTGTCGCTGCCAACTCCTCGACTTCCACTGGGTTAACCCGTGCTCTAGCTGAGCGCTCCCCCACTTGTTGAGCCTCTTCTTCCTCTTCCCATTGCTCTAGTCACTACCAGAGATGTCCTCCCTTCTGCTTGCATTGCACTCTCAAGTAGTTTCTAGATGACCTCAACATCGGTTCCCATCAACACCGGTACCGGTAAATTATCTGCTACTCCTGCCTTGACCTGAAATTTCTTTCCATCCAATTCCATATTGACCATAGCCAATGGGTAAGACACTTTGTCCCCATGGACACATCCTAGCTCCACGGTTTCTGATAACAATTTCTCCTTGGGCACCAACCCTTTTCTCACCAAGGTCTGGCCACAACCTGTGTCCAGGAATATGCCTTCCACACACACACCCTCCACCATGCCAACCTTATACAACTTTTTGTTCATACTCAGGGACCTACACAACAAAGCTGGCTTAGCAGGACATCTAGTTGAGATGTGACCTCTCTCACCACAACTAAAACACTTAACAACCCTACTTCCCTCTGAATTTTGATTTACTGGGCTAGTTTTTACCTGCCCTCCAATTCCTGACCTTGACCCTGGACCTCCCATCTCTGATCTATTTCTGGTCAATCTCGGGCATTCCCTCTTGTAGTGCCCAACACCACCACAACCATAGCATTTCTGAATTGACTCACCTCCTGCCCTTCGTTCATTCCCTGCACTACTCCCTTCAGCATCTCCATCCTGGTACCACCTTGAGGGGTTGTCCCTTGACGTCTGTGCATGCCCCCTGGTAACTACCCCATACCTCCGGGCTCCCACATAGTCATCTGCAGCAAATCCAACCTCCTCCATGGAGGTTAGTCTTCTCTCCAGCATCCAGACATGAAGCTGTGGTGGCAATCCATCCATGAACTGCTCCACCACCAACTTCTCAATCACAGCTTCCACAGACTTACAATCCCGCATCCACTTGTTAGCAAGGTTCCTCAGCATAACCATTAGCTCAACATAAGTCTCATTGCCACTCTTACGGATTGTTCTAAATTTTTGCCTGTATGTTTCTTCAGCGATGGCATATCTCCTCAAAATAGCTGCCTTCACCTCTACATAATCATCTATATAACTATAATCCATAGTGGCATACACTTGAGGAGCTAAAGTAAAACTCCACATCGCCACCCTCTTCCATCTTTGTTAGCCTGGGGATTTCTCTCACCCTTTCCCTAGGTCTAGTTCCCCCCCATTTCCATTCTGAGCCCTTCAAGCTCTAACCTCCTGGCCTGTTCTCTTTCTGCCATCTCTAGCCTATGTTGAGCTGTTTCTTCCCTTCTAGCCTCCAATTCTTGCATCATAAATTGCATTAATCCTCCCATCCAACTGGTGCAGCCATTGTTCCTCCCTGTTTATAATTTTTCCCACTCCTGGTTGACATCCAACCCCGTTGGGGTTTTATAAAATGTCAAGCCACAAAGAAGGAAAAGAAAAAAAAAGGAATAAAGAAATTCACTGACTGAGAGCTAAACCTCACAACAACCAGCTAAAACCCAACAACAACCAATGCTTGCACTAACCAAAACACAACTGGGAATGACAATACCTCTGACTTGTCTCAATCCCGCATCTGACACCAAGTGTGAAGGAACCTGCCACAGCACCCACGCAACTTCAGCCTCTCCAGCCAATGGAAACTCTGCACCTGTCTGCACCGTAGTTCCTCAGAATGGATATTGCCCAGTAATTCCCAAGTAACAACACAGGCAAAAAAAGAATATTTTTAAGAGTGAACTGACAGCTTTCAGAATCCCACAAAAACTGCACACCACGTTATGACATCACAGACAAATCAATGAGCACAAAATCACACACCATTAATGTTTTCTGTCCAGTCAGAGGAATCCAATTAATAGCAACACAAAACTAGTACTAATCAGTGACCACAAAACCACACACCATTAATGTTTTCTTTTCAGTCAGAGGAATCCAATTAAGAAGCAACACAAAACTAATATAATAAGAAACACATAACTAATAATGTTTCTTCTTCTTTGCCAGTTCACCATCAAGTCTCTGGTCCTCTTGCATCACCCAGGTCATCAGGGAAGGATCGTCCTCGATCCTTCACACTACTTATAAATAGTTGTCTTGGCTGCTAATTAAAGGACCAATCAGGCTGAAATATGGCATGTGGTCTCCTGAGCATTATTAGCTACATGTGGGTGGGACAATGGGTGTGGTTTTGTCATAGCCACACCCACATTAGTTGTTTTTACTAACAGGAACCAATTACACTGAAATTTGGTACGTGGTCTCCATGCGACTGCAAGAATATTAATTACCTACTGTGACTGTCTAGCTGCACCCATAGAATAATTAATGGAGACAGATTGGTCAAGAAGAGTAATCAAGTGGAACAAGATTTAATTGAACCCCTAAAGTACACACAGCCATACCCACAGGAGAGTAACACACTTTCCGGTCACATGGGTGGTAATGGGTGTGGTTTGGCCAACAAGCATTAGTGTAAAAGTATGAATGCCAATACCAACATTTCATTCAAGCTGCTACCAGCAAATCTGACTTTAGATACCTTACCACTGGCATAGGGCTAGGGCTAAAAAAATCAAGCACACAAAAAAACCAAAAAAAACCAAAAAAAACCCAGAAAAATGTGAATTTAAAACAAAGCATTGAGAGTTTAAACACCAGCAGGGTTTTCTTTTTTTCTCCTTCCCCTTCCCTTTCTCCCCCCCCCCCCACCCACCCCATTTGTTTATATCTCCATTGTCTATTCTTTCCTTGCCCCACCCCTTTCTTTCCTTTTTCTTCATTGACTCTTAGTTACCTTGCAGAAGCAGATATTTATTTCTTAGCTGGACTTGCAGCTACTATTTAGATTGTTTGTTCATATACCCTAAAGAAAGCCTCACAAAAGGGCAACAAAAGGAAGATGTCCTTATGGAAGCTGCTGCGAACTACAGGGTGTCCCAGAGATACCTTTCCACTAAAATGGCTGACTCCAAAAATCTAATATAGGGTGGTCTAGAGGCAAAAATAGCCGATTTACTGCTATAACCCCCCCCCCCCCCCTCCCTTGGTGGTCATTTATACAATATTGAGTGGTTCATGGGCCTCTATAGGCTAAAATGCTTGATTTTACTACTATAACATCCACTGGTGGTCCCTTTTAGACAGAGGTCCCCAATGGACTCAGCGGTCTCCATAACCATATATCCCCATGGTCTTGTGGTTGTACACTGGTCAACTGGGACTGCAGGACCAAATGGTCCATGATTAAAATAGTAACTTGTAGACCTGATGGCTTCACCACAGGTAAAAGAGCAACGTAAAAACCATGGTTATTGACTAGATTACAAAGATAACTAAGGCACTTTCATGGACCATTGTGTTTATATCGAAATTAAATACCCACTGTATTTTCTGCTCAAATTTGTGGCACAGTCTATCTAATCTAAAACTGAAGAAACAAATTACATGCAAATACCTTTATTTTTATGTAGTGTGACTGGCAGGCTATCACCCCAGAGGCTGCAATTGCCAGGTAGTAGTTTTAAATTCCATTTGAATGGTTGGTTGCCCCCCCCTCCCCATACACTTCATTTTCTGTATTTTGACCCCCCTCCCCCCCTTGGGAGATTTTCTAGAAAAATCCCTGTGTGTGTGTGTGTGTGTGTGCGTGCGTGCGTGCTATGCTCTTGTTTATCACAGTTTTTCTTTCTCTCCTTCCTTTTCTTTCTCCTCCCATTATCTCTCTTCCTTCATCCGTCCTTTCCTTTCTCCACCAGGTGAGATAGCTCTGCTGTTGAAGCGTGCCCGTGCTGCTACAGTGACTGCCAAGACTACTCTCAAGTGTGTGAAGCTTGATCGTGCTCGTTTTGAGCGAGTGCTTGGCCCTTGTCAGGACATCCTTAAAAGAAATATCAGTCAGTACAACAGCTTTGTCCAGCTGGTTGTCTGAAGAGAGACTTCATTTTTCTCTTATCAATTTTGTTAATATGACACTAAAAACTTATATCACATTAATTATACATCTTAATGCAATATTAGATTTTTTTTTTCTTTCAATTTTTTTATTTTTACATTGTTTAAAAGTAAGAGATCCTATGTATCCTTGGTTTATGTCATCAAATTAGGCTAAAGCCATACCTCCAAGAACCAACCCACTTTTTGGGTGTGGTCATACAGTGATATTTAAACAGCTAAATTTGTGGTTTATTTTCCTCGTGTGTGTATTTCCTTTACAGTCACCAACAGGTAACACAGCTGCTGTAAATGCATGCTAGGCCCAATATATATATATATATATATATATATATATATATAGTTGTGGCTTTGGCTAATTTTGTAATAAGTAAGACTTTAGTATCGTGGATAAGCTGTTACTGTGATGCACTCTGTCACTCTAGTGTATAATATGAAAAGTCATTAAAACAATTTTTTTTTCTTTCCTGGTCTACCTATTTTCCATGAAACTCTACCTATTTTTCTAGCATTTTTTTCATTCTTCAGAAGCACCTATTTCCCCAAAATTATGGAGGCACAATCTGTCAAGGCCTAACCATAAGCACCATTTTTTTTTTTTTTTTGTGCCTGAGATATCCACATGAAGAGGTGTGGCCAGGTGGTACCCAGCTCAAATGTTCATGTGGCCTAGTGTGACCAAGACAATTTCCCAAACAGACCACACCATTTTTGGTGTGGTCAACTGTTGTATACACTAGCAGTTCCATGTTCCTTTGAACAATCACTGAAACTAATTAAAACATCTATTAGTTCTCTATTAGTAGCAACTCTATAATTACTTCATCTGCCCTGAGGATGGTCGTAGATAGTCATTGAGTTGGTTTCAGACTCGTGTAGTAACAAGGTGTGATTTCAGCAGTTTCACATCACGAGTTCTTGCATAAATGCAAGAGCAGTACATATTTGAGTAATGGCCTGATGTACTAACACCACAATGCAATGTATGACAAACCACTAAACTTGTGGGCTACCTTTTGCACAAGCATTGACAACATTCACTGTTTGTATTGTCCTAACTTCTAATTATTTTTTTGGGTGGAAAGACAAATGAGTTCACCTTTAGTCTCCTGTTCAGATATCTGACTTTGACTTTCTACTGTAGCTTAGTAATTCTAAACATCACCTTGCATTGAAGAATCCATGCATTCATCATTTTGTGTATATGTGATAGACACAACTTGTCTGTCTGTCTGTCTGTCTGTCTGTCTGTCTGTCTGTCTGTCTATATATGTCTATATATTCGCTATCTCCTCTGCTGCTTTGGCCTACCAAGTTTAAATTTTCAGGGGGTGATGGGGATTACCGTGGGGTGGTTTACGGTGAGTATGGTGAAGATCATAGGGCTGTTTTTGTATATAAAAAAAGAAGCAAAAAATGGCATGTGGCCAGAAAAACTCATGGAACTACAGGCCTAATACTTGGTATGCATACACAACTTTACTCTGGGAGTAACATGGGGTGGTTCCCACTTGGTCACACCTCTTTCTCTTAGTGTGTAAGGCTCAAAATGAAAAAAAAGAAGGTATTTTGATAAAATACTTGGACCTAGGTAGATATATACATGAACCCTTATATATTTGGTATCAGTGTCACCAGGGGAACATTTTAAGAATGCCTACAAGGCAGACCAAAAAAAAGAGCCAAAATGGTACACCAAATAATTCTTAATTTATTCATTTATTTGTTTGGGAACTAGTATAACTCTATGCCAGAGTAAACCATCCCACTTAATACAAACTACAATTGTGTAAACACATAGATGAGCAAAACTGTGCTCAAACCACTTCCAGCTCTTTTTCTTTACTTCTTTTTGAGAACTATAGACCCAAGCATCTGGGATGAGATAGCAAAGAACAGATCTACTATTATATTAGAGATCTTCGAGGTCTCTGTTCATAGGATGAGTGCTAGGCTAAAATATCTTTCAGGAGGAGGGAGGAGTTGTCTCCATCTGTAAGATGGATACATTTCTAGTTAACATTATATTAAAAGTTTAGTCGGCTCTGTCCATGGGATGGGTGCTATGCTAAATATTCTTGAAGGGGGGGGGGGGGGCTGATGTCTCCATCCGTAGGGGTATTTTCTAGTCTTACTATAGTTTTTAATGTTTGTTTGTCTAGTAACTCCTCCCAGCCTATTTGGCCTAAAGGGTTCAAATTTTTAGGGTTTGATGGGGGTCACCCTGGGGTGGTTATAAAGAAGTTTGATGAAAATCAAAGTAAAAACCCCATCTGTAGGGCTATTCCCCCCCCCCCCAAAAAAAGTCCTGCTTATGGTTACAACTCTATGCCTGAGTAAACCATCCAACTTACTACAAACCATTACTATGTAAACACAGGTCAGTGAAACTGTGCCTGAACTGTCGTATCTGCCCTTTTTGGCTTATGATACTACACACTA
This sequence comes from Lycopodina hypogea, assembly GCA_963969325.1. Taxonomy (NCBI): domain Eukaryota; kingdom Metazoa; phylum Porifera; class Demospongiae; order Poecilosclerida; family Cladorhizidae; genus Lycopodina; species Lycopodina hypogea. Next base: position 15,110,232 of record OZ017783.1, read on the forward strand.
TTACAGCCAGGTATAACTTAGTCACCCATTCAATTCGACTCATTCATTGAACACTTACAGACTGAACAACTTATAGACTGAACAACTGAAGTGAAGTAAAATGAAATCCAGTCCATTATAATAAAAACCATGGTATGGATACACATAAATGATTGACAATCATTTAACCACCATATCCTGGTAACATAATATGATACAGGAAATAATAACAATCCAAACTTATCACATGAACTAGTTCCAGTTCTTTTTCTGTACTTCTTTTTGAGCCCTGTAGGTAAGCCTCGACAGATTATGTTCGAATTTCTGCCTACTTTTCTTTTTATTCTACTTTTCCTTTCAAATACCTTTTTTTTCTTGATTATGCTCACTGACAAAATTTTTTTTTTTTTTTTTTTTTTACATAAAAAAAAAAAGAAAGAAAAGGAAAGAAAGATAATGGCATAGTCATTGAAGATTAGAAACATTCCAAATATTAAACTATCTATGGTTGTGACTCCGGCTAAGTACGTTACATTTCAATATGTGAGACTTGAGAGGTGTGGACAATCTGTTTCTGTGATTAAAGGTCATTTATTTAGTTTTTCCTGAAATTCTGCCTATTTTCCCAGCATTATTCCTGCTTCTCAGGAGTATCTATTTCCCCCAAAATTATGCCAGCAGCATAATTCGTCAAGGCCTACCTGTAGGCCTAAGCATCTGGGATGGGTTTTCTAGTAAAAATAAAATAATGATAGCAATGATGTAGTAGGTGATAATAATCATACTTTATAGCAACCAGCAGAAACCTTGCCCTATGGGTGTTTTTTAAGTCAGCCACCTGCAGTAAGTACAAACATGTTTAGTTTGCTTTATGTAATATGCAGGGATTATTGACACTAATCTTGCCAATCAACAAACATGATAAATTAAAAACATGCCAAATTTCAGTGATAATTAATGTTCACGTTACCAAACTACACCCATTGACAGAACTGCACCCATAGCCACCCAATCTGAAAGAAACTTTCTGAGAATGCACTGAATTGCCCTGATCAGTCCCTGAAAGATTGTGAATATCCTCCAATGGTTTAGAAGGAGTTAAAGTTCACACATAAACATAGAGACAAATGAATTGTAACTATGATGTAGTCTTTTTGTATCCTTGGAAGCTGACTATTCAAATTGCTCACCTGCTGCATGGACAAACTCAATAAAAAGCAACGTGCAGAAGGCCCCTGGCTGGGTTCATACCCCAGGTTTGGGGGGGGGGGGAAGGTTCACAGGGTGCTCTATCAGAGGTCTGCCCAAGATAAACCATTAAATATCTATTAATATCAGTAGTAATATCTCTTGTTACTACAGATAACAGGAGCTACTTACTACTTCATGGGGAGTATATACAAGGATTACTTCATTTTATTATAATGAAAAGGGAGGGAAAGCAACAAAGGCAGTGACTAGGAATGAAGAATTAGGAACTTATTAACCAGTGCTCATGCTGTGTTTCAAGACTCAATTGGCATGCCCTCAATTACTGTGTTGTTTTTGCACAGAGAGATCAACAAGGGATTCTTCTGCAAAACTGTGAACAGAATTACTATTTTTTTCCTGGAAACAATATTTGACATGCAAAAGGAACTGGTGGAGAATTTTGGGAGTCATTTACTTCACTTGGTAAGAGCCATGAGCCTGATTTAGTGGGTGTATCTTTATTCTTGACTTCAGTTCAATCAATTTCACAAAAAGTTTAGGGGTGTGGCTTTTATCCCTTCATGGAGATGCATTTTCAATGGATTCACTGGAAGCTGCCCCAGCTTGTGCCCACTATTCGGAGTTAGAAGGGTACGTTTTCAGAGGTACTGATCTAATAGCTCTTGTAGGGAATCAGTTGGGCCTCACTGCTTGTCCATTGTGTAGAGGTTGTCCCTATTTCAGAGAGTCCATTTAGAGAGGTCCCACTGAACTAAAATGTGCTTACAGTGTCCTAGCACTGTCATACTTATAAAGATACAGAAACAAATTTTCATGCCTTCTGGGCATGATCAGTGAATTGAAAAGGAGTAGTTTACTCACAAATTTGCAGAAAAGGTTGTTCCCACTGTCATCATTGATAAACTATTTGTGTAGGAAGGATGCATAGGTCAGCATACTGCTCCAGCTGATTTTTTAGTCAACCTACTCTATTAATCTGCACAGAAAAAATAAGCACACTGTCTATTTGAAGTTATTGTCAGAAAACCTGAAAAACTTCTTTAAGCCTGCTTCATGGAGAGCTAATACCCTTGAGCAAGGAATCTCAGATCTTGAAGGTAAGACAAAACTAGTGGTAAGATTTCATTAAACCAGAGCAACATAGAATGATTTAATAATTACATGGGCATATTTCCTAGAACTTCACCACTACTGGTTTCCAGCAGGGATTTTATAGTCCATATTCAAAACATCAAATTCGTTCTAGCTCCTGACAAAGAGAAGTATCAAATTTTGAAGAACCACTTCGAGTCACCACAAAATTATCAATTTTCTAAAGGTGTCAACAGAAAGTTTTTCCAACTTAAAGGTATCAAAAGAGAATCTTTCCATTTCAGTGGCCATGTGAATGCAAACCCTGGTTAATCTACATTGAGCAGGCAAATGGAGGTTATTGCCTTACTTGAATTTAATTTTCTTTAAATTCTGCTTGCTATCACGGCAGGCATCCTGATATTTTAGTTATTTTCATATCATATAATATATAATATATATATATATATATATATATATATATACTAGCAGAATATACCTGGTGTTGCTGGCCAATGTCAATATGGAACATTATAGAAGCCACTCAAATTTCAGCCCAGTTGGTCCTTTAATTAGCTTTTGACAACCAAAACACTTTTCTGTGGGTGTAGCTAATACCAAACCACAAACATTGCCGCACTCATATGCAGTTAATAATGCTTATCCAGTTACTGAGACTCCATATACCAAATTTCAGCACGACTGGTTCATAAAAGAGTTTTTGGCAGGCATAATCATGTCCTGTGGGTGTGGCAATGACCAGACCACACCTATCAATACACACATGATTAATAATGCCCACCAAGTTGCTTGGAAAGCATATCCAAATTTCAGCCTGTTTGGTCATTTGATTAGCTTTTAATTAGCTGTTAATAGCCAAAACAACCTCTGGTGGGTGTGGCTATTGACAAACCACACACATATGTGGTTAATAATGCTTTCCCGGGTACTTGGAGACTATACGACGGCCTGATCAGTTTTCAATTAATTTTTCAGCCAAAATGACTTCTTATGTAGATGTGGTTATGGCAAAACCATACCATTACCACGTGTTTAATAGCGCTCACCCAGGTTCTTGGAGAGCACATGCCAAATTCGGCCTTTTAGTCCAAGTGTTCAGCTGTGATGCCTAGACACATGCATACAAACATACTTATGAACTAAAATATATATTAATATGGGTTTCTGGATCCAACTTCTTGGGTCCAAGCATTATTTAGAAGTTTTTTTTTTTGTTGTTGTGTGTGTGGATCTTTTTCGCTCTACACACCAATGGAAAGTGGTGTAGCCAGGAGGGATCAAAGCCAATGTCTCTCCAAAGGTTTTTCTGGAAAAAATACCATTTTTGGCCTGACATGAACACAGAAATGGGTGTGGTCATCTACATGTACTTAAAACATTCCCCAGATAATATTGATTCCAAATATGATTGGGTTCATGGATCTAACTCCACAGGTTCAAATGTTTTTGCTGAAATACCATTTTTGACTTTTTCCTTACACAGGGAAAGAAAGGGGTGTGACCAGGTGGAACCCAGCCCATGTTAGTCCCAGAGTGAAGTTGTATATGCACACCAAGTTTTACATTTGTAGCTCCAAGGTTTTTTCTGGCCAAAATACCATATCTGGCTTTTTCTCATTACCATGGTAACTATTTTCCGGATTATTTTGCAAATATTTTAAGTTGGGTCAAAACCTATCATCATGCAAAGTTTCAGAGAAATCCACCCACAGGTTTGACCAGAATGATGGCACAAACATACAGACATCTTTCATATATTTAGATGTATAATATATACATATGTAAAGGTTTGACATAGTTTGACAAATGTATCACAAAGTTAGAGTAGAACTGTCTTTGACAAGGATGTGTAGTTGCCAGATACACCATGATAAACTGATAACATACCATCACTTGGCATACCCTTTTCTGACATCATCAAATTATTTCTATACCTTATCTGACCATTTACTTTCTGAAAGGGATAGTTGATTTACTGCACACAAACAAACTGTTCTGAATGGAATGTGTCTAATACCTTCTGTCATAGTTTCTTAAGTGCTCAAGAACTGAAACCTAAAGCCTTGAAATTTGCTGAAATGTGTAAGGAAGAAGTATCCTCTTGATAGCATTTAAGGTGAGCTACACAACTGAAAGATTAATTGCAGCAACAGTTAAAAACTGATGAAGAGACTAGCTTGCCTACATCACCTGTGTTAGCTTAAGTCATGCATTGAGTATGTTTGTGAATATTACATTCATTTCTCCAACTGTTGTGTACACCAACTGTTACATCTGTTCCTTTGAATACTCACATAATTCCTGAACTAATTAAAACTTCTATTAGGTCAACCATAGGAAGAGAAAAAACCCTTACTAAATACTAGCAAACCTGCTCTACGGATAGTGATTCAGTTGGCTTTAGGCTCCTGCAATAGCAAACTTGTTCGGTTTGTCTAATGCAATATGTTATGGTCATGGACAGTAATAGCATTACTCCACAGACATATATTAATGAATGCTGCTGTGAGAGTTCTATTCATCCTTGACAGTGAAACCAACTTCTTGCAGGTGTGACTAATAATAAACCACACACACATCCACTGGAGGACAAGAACACTCTCCCAGTCACGTGGACACCACAGTGCCGAATTTTAGACTGATTGGTTGTACGTAGTGAAAAGAACTTCCTATGGGTGGGTGTGGTCATGACCAAACCACACCCATTGCTACTCCATTCAAATGAAACCTTTGCGAGAACATGCAGTGAGATGCCCTAATCAATCACAGAAAGTTTAGTGAAGATCCCTCCAGCAGTTTGGAAGGAGTTGAGTCTGCACATATAGAGTAAACATACAGACAAGACTGCAGACAAAGAAATCATGAATAAATTTTAGGGTATTATCCTTTTACCGGCATGATACTATAATTGAATTATAGTAAGATTAATAAAAGACCCTGGATACCCCAACTGGTACTGCTCTCCATAAATGATGCAATAAACAGCTGGTAAAAGAATAGTGTCCCAAAATTATTGCATAGTCGGCCTTAAATAGCTGGTAAAATGACGGCATCCTAAAATTTTTGCTTAACCGGCTAAAATTATTGCTTAGTCAGCAGGGTTACCAACTGGCTCCTTTCACCTTAATTGCTGTTAGTGGCAACAAAAAGAAAACAAACACCAAAAAAAAAAAAAAAAAAAAGAAGAAAAAAAAAAAAGAAAAAAAAAAAAACAAAGGAAAGTTTTGATGGTAACTCTGTCCTTGTTTATTAATGGTCAACTCACTATGCCTTACCTCGTCACTGTTGTTTCAGATCAACTGACTTCAGTCCGAGTCTTCACTAAAAAGTCCAATAATACGTTATTGAAAAAATTAAATATAATGGGTAATAATTAAAAAAAAAGAAGGTTGGACAGACAACTCTGAAGATATTAACTAGAGTTAGGTATAGCTATCACCCATCCCTAAGGTTCTAGGGCAGGCTAGATTTGAAGCACTATTGCTTTACTTAAAATGGAGTCTGTGGTGAAGAATTTTTAACCAAAGTAATAATTCTAGGGCACCATCAGTTTATCAGCTGTTTAAAGCATGATTGAGGGAGACCAATACCAGATGGGTATCCATAGCCTTAATAAGAAATGCCTGAAAAGTAAAAAATTCATTTTACCTGGCCTAATGTGTGAAAATATCAAAAAAATAATGAAAATTCAATATTCATTAATTAAATGTAATCAGTAAGTAGGAAGATCAAGGAATGTTCAAATATTCATGTGTTCATCTTTTAACTTATCATTTCACTGACTCTGACTGGGCATCCCATCAACCCTACAGTCCAAATCCTGGGTGTGGTCCTGATTTGTCAGTTTTCCATTTTAACCTCCCCTTCCTCTGAAGTATTGGGAACCTCAGCTCTTCCTTCGGATCAATCTGGCCACACATAGTTACTAAAGTCTTCAGGAAAGATACTACCAACGCAGTAATCCGTCATGGTGGACTCTGCACGCTACCGTCAACTAATTGTACGCAATATATATATATATATTATGCGAGTGAAGATATATGTACAATTTTTAAAATATTGTGGGTGTGGGAAGGAGTCTTTCTCAGCACTGCGTTTTTGAAGTCCAAGGAAGATGGCTAACGGCATGGAAAGTGTGCAGAAGCTCACCGGAGAGGCTTACCAGAGGGTTGCTCAAGACCACAACCTCTTTCTGGAGGCTTACGAAGGTAAAATGTTGTCCTGGAGTTGAGGCTTGCTGAGGAAGAAATGGGTTTTTTGGGGGAGGTTCTTTTCTTACATTTTTAGTTTTCTTCTGGTAAATGACATTTTAGGAGGAGGGTTTCAGTTTTCCTTGATTGGCTATTATGCTTAAATCTACTTTCCCGGATCTATCTTTGATGCGGTAGGCTTAGTAGTATATTTTGTGTCACATAGCACTTGGTGCTACTTAGCTAGATGAAGAACATTTTGTTACTGTAGCCTGAGCAATTATATTTGTACCAATTAGCTCTTGTGTGCTAGCTTGCTAGATAAAGAAGATTTTATTTTGGTTTTACACCAGACTCAGTGTGGATAACTTAATAACACAGTCTGTGGAAAGGTAGTGCCCTATTTAGCTAAAAGGGACTTTCTTTATAGCTATCATTTGCAGGTGATATGTACTGTATTTTATGTATTTAATGTGTATTTGCCTGTATTTAAGGTGCTTCTAAAAATAACTTTAACCTGATGGCGCTTAATTATAAGGAAAATGTATCCAGTTTGTGACAGGGTGCTCATAATTATAGTAAAGTGTGTATGAGAAGATACACCGAAAAATTAATTCAGATTGCTCTTGGCTCAATCATTACAGAGAAGTATAATTCTAACAGTAGATTGGCGCTTATAAATTGAGTGGTGCTTTAAAAACAGAAAATATGATATTAATGTTTTGGTGGCAAAAAGTTAATTGTTTCTCATTTCTTCCTTTCCAGAGCCATCAGTTATCTATGAAGTTATCAAGGCAAGAAATTCCCTGAAGGTAGCACAACCATTGTGTGTGTCATTTTATAATCAATTTTGACCTATAACATATTTCATGTATTTCCATGCACTTTCATTGACATAATAATGAACTACTCCAAATTTCCAGCCACTATTCCTTCAAAGGAACTTGTCTTATATGCCTCAACGTAAAAATTCTCAGAAGAAACGGTGAGTCAATTATAAAATTTAGTGCTTGGAATATACTCCATGTTATTTACTTTTTTTTTTTTTTTAAATAAAATATTATTTTTCATCAAGATTCCAGAGAGAATATGGTGATTACATACCCCCTACTTAATTTGATACTTCCATGATTTGGTGTGGAATTGATTAATAAAGTAGCCGCTATTAACTCATAGTCTGATAAGTCATGGACCCATGAATGCATCAGACTTATAGTCGCAAAATTATCAAAAATAGGAAAGGGTCATTAAGTTGACTTTATTGCAGCATGCAGTGTTAATTCTAGTATTTTCATGTGACACAAGAAGTTATAATTACCGTTCAAATGTGGGGAAAATTATGTCTATTTTTCAAGAAGATGTGTATTAACTGTTCAGTCCCTTTGATTCTGCTATTTAGATATACAAGTAAATGTTCAGCTACTGTAAACTCTAGCTTCTCATGACAAAGATTGGTGTATTATCTGAAGATGGGCTGTTTTATTTTCTTCCATAGGAAATAACTCCCAACCCTTAGCACACATATAGCCCTCATGATCCCCACACACATGTAGCTCATCTATAAATCAGTTGCTATCATCTTAACATGACCAGGCCAGCTATATATGTGTGATTCCCTGTGGCTCAAGAGTTCCTGTTCAGGTGATTGAAGAACGTTGCATGATGAAATACTAAAGTACATGGTGCAAAGTGCATTGTAGTCCTAATTAATCCAAATTAATCCAAATTGGACCATGTAAATTCTTGAATTATCATGAAAAATACTGCCTATTTAGGTGAACAGGTTCTTGAAATTCTCCATTTAGTAGTGCATGGATGACGATACTATAAAGCTGTGAAACTGTTAAGTATTTGGGCAATTAAAACTTGGGGATAACATTAGGATGAAGGCTATAAGTAGGGATATAGCTGGGGCTTTAGTTAGCTGGGGAGAACTGAAAATAATAAATCTTGAACTTGTAATAGGGGAAGGGTTACATATTTCATTCTACTGCATTATTTGCTCAGAGGTCAGAGGATATGTGTCACTAAGAGCAACATTGAGAAGCGTCAGAAACCACAAGGCAAAGACAAGATTGATTTAGCTTCCGAAATAAAGAGGTAAGTGTGGGTAAGATTATACTTGTCCATTTTGGAATTAAAAAAAATTTTTTTTTCGTGTGTTTTGCTGTTCAATCTTTTTCTTTTTTCTTGTTGGTTTTTTGGGTGTACATGCGTGTTGTGTTTGTTGTCTGTGTGATTGTGTATGTTACAGTGAAAATCACTTTGAGATCACTTTCTGTGGACTGGAGCAAGGGTTTGACCACAAGAGTATCCTAGGTATAATATTGCATTCATCAACACACATGATATTATGCAGTCGGCAATAATTTTCAAGTACATATTATGTAATATGTCTTGAGAGTGGGAATTAATTGAGGGATTATCATTACGTTGTTGATGAAAGTAAATACAGACGATGATATTAACTAGCATTAGGAACTATGCATCTCATGCAAATGAGATTTTAGCCTATCATTTGTGAGTGTGGATGACATAAACACAACCTGATGCAATACAATGTTGCATTCTGTTTTTATTTAGGTTCCAATTTTTTCTAGTGTCTTCTGGTACCAAGACCACACCTACATCTAATTAATTGTTGCTTTCACAAGACATGTGTGACCACTCCCATTAGTTTGCAATTATGACTGAAATAATAAAAAAAAGGAAAAGTGATTAAAAATATTTTTGGCTTGCTTGTTGAAAAAAGGCTGTAGAGTTGCTCAACTACACTTAGAAGGAAATTCTGGACTAATGCAGTGTCATAAGCAGTGCTGTATAGTGTAACTGTTCATTACAGAATCTATAAAATCATTGATTGACTTTTCAAATTTTGCCCTATTTGTACGAGTCTACCTGTATATAGAAAAACTTGCAGTTTATATCCGGCGTTGCCCTGGCCAATTTCAACATGAAACATTATGGAAGCCACTCAAAACACCATTTCTAGATCTTGTGCTTCACTCAATAAAATCATCTCATAAGTAGGCATACAGCATTCCCGTTAAATTTTCAGAGAGGTGGGATTGTTTAGGAGGCATGGTGTAATGCTGACAAGTAGATAGCCAAATGTTTGCACATTACTTGGGTTATTAACTTTAGTGTAATTAGTTTGCATAGAAACAATGAACAAAGTTACTATAAACAAAGGTAAAATTAGGGTGAAAGAATGAACAAAAGGAAAAATAGGAGAGGGGAAGAAAAAAGGATTGAAGGAAGAAAGGATTGAAGAATAAAAGGAAAGAAGGAAGAGGAAAAAGAAAAGGAAAGAAAAAGCCCTGACCTGGACTTGAATCCAGGATTTCCTGCTTAATAGACCTGTACTTTAACCATTAAATGGGCTTTTTTTTTTCTTTTTTTTTGCAGGCTTTTTTTTTTTGTAGGCTTTTTTTTTGTTTGTATTGTTATCCTGGAAGGCTTTGCCAATAACCAATTTTTAGTCTTTTTTTTTCATGAAAAAATTGAATTCCTTTCCCCCGCTCCTGGTGTGCCGGATGCAAATCCTGAACTTTTCGTTCCTCTAAGGGTTTGGCCATTGTGTATGTACATACATGTACATACATACATACATACTAACACACATACATACAAACATGCTTACAAACCAAAATATAGATTAAAGACAAGAATCAAAAGCTGCCAACCATTTACCAAAACCGAAGAGGAAATTCCATGTTTTTATTCTATAAATCATTGCAAACTATTTTATGGATGCCAACATTAAAAAATAAAAAATATAGACATAACATACCCACAGAAACTATACCCACAAATTTTACTATTTTTGCTTAGAATTTCCGGTCAGAAAACAGATACAAGAACTTTCTATACAATCAATGAAAAAGTAATTGCTACAGGAAATAATAATAATAATAATAATAATAATGATAATAATAGCCCTTAATTCACAGCCCTTGAAATTCTTGAATACACATTAATAGGATCTATGTGGCAAATCCATCAGCACTTATTTGTAGGAAAAAGTCTGAACTCTGACATCAGTTCAATATCACATCTGTACAAATGAAGGCCAGAGCAAAACTGAAATTGTGACAAGAAACGAAGTATAGAGAATAACTTAAACAATAAATTTTCAAATACATAAAAAAAGTATAGTTGAAAAATAATATTCATGATAATAATACAAACAAAAACTAAAAAAAAGAACTTAACACACACACAAAAGAAGAAGCTTGGATAATATTTTGCCCTTGACTAGCTCTAACTTTAGAAAACCCTCTTTATTCAACTATGGAGGCTAATAAGTCACTTGATCCTCAAAATCAACTAGACAATCACACCTGATGCTGAGCTACAAAAGATGGCTTCCTCTGTGGTGTTTCACTAAAGTGCCAGTGAAGCATTTGCAGACAGACCAATGTTCTAGTTTCATGTGTTTATTTGCACTATGGTGTCATATATTGTCTTTATCTTTGCTAGCTGGATTGAAGTCAAATGTCTGAACAGAGGTATGACAAGAGCCCAAAAATTGGGACTGCCCCACCACAAGTATTACGGTTGGAAACTATGCTCTTTTTTTTTTTTTTGTGGCCAAGTGTTGGGATTAAGGAGTATTTTTCCTTATGTACAGTGCTTGTCACATATGTTGTAGTTGCTGACTGTCTCTCTAGCAGAACAAGTACTTCCTTAAAAAGCAGTAGGCTAGCATTATGGTCTTGTATGAGCAACAACAATGCCATCAATGCAAGAGTGCCTTGCACCTTCATATGACAATTGGTACATATTCAACCAAACAGGTGAAGTATTTGAAGTTCACACTGGCTGATAGGTTAGCTCCATGCTGAATCTATCAGACATTCCACTTCTCTAATAAGCACTAAACAGGAACAAGTGTGAACCAGACCCTCTGGTTTTATCACTCTCAAGGAGTGCAGTGAGTGCAGTATATGTACCTTGCTACTAAAGTTCATACCACATGTATGCAAACAATACTATATATTGGTATTATAATTATTGGAGCCCTTTTTTTTATTATTTTTTTTAATCACATTTTCTTTGTTTGTTTCATCTAGCCACTGCTGCAGGATCTGAGAGAGTAACCTCCACAGGTAGGGAAGACGAAAGAAACCCTCCAACTAACCAGCCAGATTTGGGCTGTGAGACCCAGCTAGAACTCACACATGGATCTCTGATGGAAGTTGAAGTGCTAATGTCACAGTTTGATGAATCGGTCAGTACGAGATCAGGGTTGATGTATATATTAAATTACTTGTTTGTGGAGGCTTCTGGTGTTGATTTATTTTTTAACCTTCTTCAAGGCAGAAGTGCACAGATAAAATGAAGGAAAATATTTTCTTTGCAATCATACATTAGCAAAAAATGTGTGTAAAGAGAGAAATTGCATATGTAGAAAAAAATTTATGGAATAGCGAGGGCTTGTGTTGTGTTTTATGTTCATTGTGAATGTGTTGGGATGCTTTTTAGCCTGAAAGAGAACCCTTTGCTGAAATGAAAGTCATGCCTTTGCACTAAGCTTCTAGCCATATTGCCTTGTTAACTTAAATCCACCCAATAGGTACTTAACATCAAAATCCACCCTAGCAGTATATCTGCTCTACAGGGTTCAGCCATAAAATCCTCTTTAATGGCCTGGAAACATTTGGGAAAAGAAGGGGAAAAAAGGGGAAAAAAAAAAGAAAAAAAGAAGAAAATACTTTTGATGTGTATATACTTTTTCTATCATTAGTAGTAGTAAGAATATATTATGTATTTTTTCTTTTAATTTCGTTCTTTTCAACAACAATAAATTTAATCAAATATCTACAATTGGCATAGAAATGTTAATAGAAGAGTCCTCTTTCCTGTTGTAATCAAAATAGTGTGGTATTTCCTCCCTGCACAATGACTGTCAGAGGGTGCTTGAGGTATGTGAAAGTCTAAATTTCAATTTTTTAATGTTCTTTTTTGGGTGCATTTTTGTGTTGTACTTTTTTTTTTTGCATTGTATTTCTTCATTAATTTAATTACATTTCCCCCCTTTGGTTGGTGTAGATTTTGCAATTGTCTTACCCTTGCATCATTCTGTCTTTATTGGTTCTGCTATAGTAAACTATTACTGGAGGGTTGAAGTGGCTAAGCAACACGGATTCCCCCCCCCCCCCCCCCCCCCCCCCCTTACAGATGTTCTATATATGGCATGTGTGAACTGCTTACAAACATATTGAGCCATATCTTACTAATTTAATCTGGTTCTCATGCTTTTGTTTACAACTCTGAAATATAAAGTGAATGGACATATATATTTATACATTCACGAAATCACTACTGCCCAGTGAACAATTTTGTGATGTTGGCCATATAGGCAGAGGATTCTTGCCTGTCAAACAGAAGCTAATAACTGCTATAATTTGGTAAGCTTTTTATGCTGTAGAAATCAATTTTTTTACATCAGCATTGTGTTAGTGATATCTTTCATATTATTAAAACCTCTGCAAGTAAAAATAATGAAGAAAAAAAAAAGAAAATTCAATCAGTTAAATTTGGTAGACCATTAATATCTACCTCAAGGAAATTATTCATTAATTAAGTGTAAGTTAGGGGTGAGGATTTTCTGCATTTATTACAGATATAGCGAAATAAATGTATTCAATATTTTCACCATGACAATCAAATTCCATATGGTTATCTTACTTCCTCTGAAAAGATCCTGTGGTTTTTAAAATTACTATTAATCTGACCAGAAACCTTGGTAGCATGAAGTTGGTGTGTTGCTTGCTACGAATAACTTTGGTTGAACACAAGGTTGGTAGCCAATGTCAAATGTCTGTACCTGCTGGTCTATGCTGTTCAAATGCTGTGTGATTATTTCATTATCCCAGCTCTGGAGCTGTATGTATCAGATATTCATGTCAAATTATATACAGTGTCCACTTTCAGCCAATTCCGGATGTCTGTGTGTCATGCAACATCTCCTAAACTTTGGCACTTGGTTGGGTGAAAATCACAGGACATAAGTAGTTTGATGTGGGGTTACTTTTTTTTGTTGCCATTTTCAAGGTAGGGTGATTACTACTTCAATTTTGGGAGTGGTGCATTTTTTTGGTCCATTTGGAAAAAAGCTCCCATGCATGGGCAATTCAAGAGTCTGTTATCACTGCTTTTTCAGTTTTGGAAATGATGTTCCCAAACTTTCAGGGAACCTTCGGGGACCAGGGCTGGGGTGACTGGGGGATAATTTGTTTTCCATTTTTGGTACATTTGGAAAAAAACTATACATGGGCAATTCAAGGATATAATCACTGCTCCTTCAGTTTTGGGAGCAACATCCCCAAACTTTCAGGGGACCTTTGGGGGTCTAGGGCAGAATTTATAGGGGTAATTACTTTTCCTGCTTCAATTTTGGGAGCAGCATCCTCAATATTGTGGTTACTAATACATGAAATAAATTGACACATGTAAAAATTCTTAATTTAGTGTCTTTCTGCTCCTTTGCTCAATATATGATAGGATAAGCTGTATTGCTCTTGTTGCTGGAGCATGGCCAATACAGCACTTCTCTTAATATAGATTAGATTTTTCATATCCTACGTCATCTAAATTTCCCACCTAATCGTAATGGTAAGGAGAGAAAGCAATTTTTTGGTTGGAAAAGATCCGATATCTTGATGTAGGCCCTTCCCCCTCGACATCAGCCCCACTCACTTGATGTCAGCCGCCCCCTTGATGCCAGCCCCATCCCCTTGATGCCAGCCACACCCCTTAATAGAAACTCCCCCTTGATGTTAGCATTGTCTCCTTGATGCCAGCCCCATCCCTTTTGATGCCAGCCACACCCCCTTAATGGAAGCTCCTCCTCGATGCCAGCCCCACCCCCATGATGCCAACCACGTCCCCTTAATGCCAGCAACGCCACCTTAACACCAGCTACTTCCTTGATGCCAGCCCCACCCCCGTGATACCAGCCATGCTTCCTTGATGCCAGTCCCACCTTCTTGATACTTGATGCCAGCCCTGCCCCTTTGATGCCAACCACGTCCCCTTAATGTCAGCAACACCGCCTTAACACCAACTACCTCTCTGATTCTAGCCCCACTCCCTTAATACCAGCCATGCTCCCTTGATGCCAGCCCCGCCCCCTTAGTACCAGCCATGCTCCCTTGATGCCAGCCCCGCCCCCTTAATACCAGCCATGCTCCCTTGATGCCAGCCCCGCCCCCTTGATACTAGCCATGCTCCTTTGATGTCAGTAACATGCCCCTTGGTCAGTTGCTGCCCCCCTAACTCCAGCCCCGCCCTTAGATTTTGGTCCCACCTCCTCGATGCCAGCCATGCCCCCTTAACACTAGCTACCCCCTTGAAGCTTGCCCAACACCCTTGATGCAAGCCACACCCCCTTGATGCAAGCCCCATCCCAAGATGCCAGTCACACCCCCTTGATGCCAGTCCTACCCCCTAGATGCCAGCCCCACCCCCTTGATGCAAGCAACACATCCTAGGTGCCTGTCTCGCCCCCTAGATGCCAGTCTCACCTCCATGGTGCCAATCTCACCCCCTAGGTGCCAGTCTCACCTCCATGGTGGCAGTGTCCCCCCCTAGCTGTGAGCCTCGCACCTTAGGTGCTATTCTCGCTCCCTAGGTGCCAGTCTCACCTCCATGGTGGCAGTCTTGTCCCCTAGGTGCCAATCTCGCACCTTAGGTGCATTTCTCACCCCCTAGTTGCCAGTCTCACCTCAATGGTGCCAGTACCAGTCTCGCACCTTCGGTGTTATTCTACTGGCTAGCAAAATTTTATTTAAAAAAAATTTTTTTTATTCATTTTGTAAATTTATTTAATTTCTGTATCTGCATGATAGAGCAGTGTATATTGCGGAGAGGCAGCAGTTGTAAGACTTTGGAGCTATCACCACTAAAAGGATGAATTAGTAGTCTATAGTAAAGCAGGCTAGTGGATTTGCTCAGATAAAATTTGGTGCAAGTCTTTAGTGTAGTTTCAGGGTAGTGTTTTGGGCACGTAGGTAATCTTGGTTTAGTTAGATAGATGTGGTGATGATTAGTCACGGGAACCTAAACAGAGGTTTTCACTAATGAGGGAATGAGTATCTTACATCTACGGATTAAATGTACATGTAACAACAAAAAGGAGCAAACAAAATTTCATGTAAAAATACTCTTCATTTAATCGACACAGTTTGTTGATTAATAAATGGTGTGTTTTGGCTGTATCTACAACCACTGTCTACTTAATTTTTCTGGGGACAACTCTGAAGCATTCTCTTGATTTTTTTTTAGAACAGCCAGAATGTTTTGCCTGTGATGTCCACAGGAAAGGATGTGCATAGGTGAAGCCTTACAAAAAAAAGTTCACTCGGTATGGAAACCAAAAGTTGTTTGCCTGATTTAATACATATTATAGTAATTATTTACCATAGGTCTTAGTGTGGGACCAGCCTTGTTTATCCTCCTTTCTCTCTGCAATATTTTCCTGGTCCATCCAATAGAGTTTATTATATCATTACTAAAAAGACCTGGTATTGCCTGGGCCAAAAGTATAGTTGTGATTTCTCTTACACTTCTGAATGGGATTGTTTCGTTTGTTATGCAGCTGACATTCTTGTGCCAATCACCAACTTCTTCTTTGTCATGATAAAATTGTAGTGTCTCAAGCACAGACCTTTTACCAGCCATAGCACCAAATATATTGAGTTATCAGCAAACGTACCCTAGCTGTGATTAGTCTCGCATAGCTGTCGTTTTACCATCACAATCATTTTCATTCATGATCATGAAAAACTACCTTGAACAGCCTAAAAATGAGAAATTGAAAGCCCAATATAAACTAAAACCTTTTTTTTGTACACAAGGACTATATGTACAAAGTTTGATTGGAATCAGTTCAAATGTTCGTCTGTGTGTAGTGAACATAAAGTCAGGTCTGCTGCTTTCTATCTATATATGTTATTTGCAGCATATACCCGGCATTGCCCAGCCGATATCAACATGAAATGTTATAGAAGTCATTCAAATTTCGGCCTGGTTGGTCCTTTAATCAGCTTTTGTCAGGTACAAGAACTTCCTGTGGGCGTGGCTGGAAAAAATCACACTTATTGTCACACCTATATGCAGTTAATAATGCTCACAGAGTAACTTGGAAACCACATGCCAAATTTTAGCCTGATTAATCCCTTGATTAGTTTTTGGTAGCTCAAATGACTTCATGTGGGTGTGGCTATGTCTAACCACACCATGTGTGGTTAATAATGCTGACCCAT
Organism: Lycopodina hypogea; assembly: GCA_963969325.1. NCBI lineage: Eukaryota > Metazoa > Porifera > Demospongiae > Poecilosclerida > Cladorhizidae > Lycopodina > Lycopodina hypogea. Next base: position 15,126,976 of record OZ017783.1, read on the forward strand.
CACATCATAGTTTTTCAGGCCCTTTTTTTTGTATGGAAGCTTCATTTTTTTTCCTCACCAAGGGAACCACTTAAATGTCTAATGAATAACCTCATGCCAAACCCTCTGAATTTCCACACCAAATTTGGTTCAGTTTTTGACCAAACCTAGGGGCATTGAATCTCACCCAATGAACAGACAGACCAACTTTATATATACTAGCGAAAAACCCGCCCTACTGGCAGTATGGTGTGCTGTAGTCACAAAAGTGTCTGCTTTGAAGACATATGTTGTAGATTTTTAAAACGAAAGTGAATATGTGATTAGGTTGAAGCGTTTTTTAGTAGTACCATTTTTGACATTTTTAGCCTTATACACAAAGGTTAAGAGGTGTGGCCAGATGGGACCCACCCCATGTTATTCGCAGAGTCAAGTTGCATCTGCATGCCAAAGTTTTAGACCTGTAGCTCCATTCTTTTTTCTGGCAAAAGTATAGAAAGGGGTGTGGCCACATAGACATGCTTATGATGTTCCCCTGGTGACACCGATTCTAAATATATATGGGTTTGTGGGTCTAACTTCAACCATTCAAGTGTGAATCGAGAATAAGCAGTTTTTCAGTAAGCCTTCGGCCTCCTTCATTTATAAACTTGTTTGGTTACCTTAATGTTTTATGTAGACCTTTGTGGGGAGTTGCCCTATTTTGTTAATATAGTCATTCAAAGTTAATATTATGTACAAAGGCTGAAAAACAGTGACCACATGGTTAAGGAATGCGATTTTCAAAAGGATGGTTGGTGTCACAATCCTGGACTGAGTATTTCCTTCCCCCCCCCCCCTTTTCCTTCCTACTTTTCTTCCTTTTAAAATCTTATAGGCGAAAAGTAGTGTTTATTGTTTCCACTTGATAGCCAAATATGGTTGAATGCATTTTGATGAAACTTTGCAGTAAGAATCCTTGTGTGCCTGGCTAGGTTATCTACCATCCCCCCCCCCCCCCCCCCCCCCACTCAGAAGTGGCATCCCTGTTGGTGAAAATAGTAATTTAAATTTTCCATACCTTATAAGATTTTAAAACAGGGCCAAATGGTTACGGCACAGACAGGTTTTTCAAGCAGAATATTGTTGGTTCCAATTCCTGGACTGGATTTTTAAATCTTTCCACCCCCCCCCCCCTCCTTTTTCGGTCCTTTTTCTCCACCACCACTCTTTTTTTTTTGTCTTTCCTTTTTTAATACTTGACAAAAGAAGCTCATTTGTTTGTTCCTGAGCACATCTGGCCACACCTGTCTAGTTTAGGGTATGTGGGATGCATGTATGTTAGTGTATATCTACTTTACCTATGAAGTACCAACTAAATGAAGCCCACTCTTCAAAGTAGACACATTCTGCATCGAGGATAGTTGATCCACCAAAATTTGGCCACTTGGGCACACCTCTTCCTATGGGCATGATAGACAAAAATACCAAAAAATGGTATTCAGTCAAAACTATTGGACCTAAATACCTGAAACGTGGCATGCAAATACATTATGATCTGGGATTGACATGGTCTGGGTAGCATTTGGCCACATTTCTTCTGATCATTTCTGGCCAAAAATTGTTTGTATTTATCTAAGTTTGTGTGTATCCACTTGCTGCCACTGTACCTTACCAAATGTAACCAGCTCTTTAAGCTAGGCACATCTCTCACCAAGGATGGTTTTTGGCCCCCAAAAAATTGGTCCACCTAGCCACATCACTTCCTGTAGGAATGTAGGGCTAAAAATGCCAAACACTGGTACTTAGGGCGAACATTTAGACCTAGGCACCTAAAATTGGCTTGAGCAGGTGAAGGACACTGGAAGCAACATGGGCTAAGTTCCCACCTGGCCACACCATTTCCTGTGTATGTGTGAGGCTAAAATGCCAAACTATGGTAATTAGGACATACCCTTAAACCTCGAGATTTAATTTGATGTCCACGTCCACACACAATCAAACCTTTTCCTGTAGGCGTGACAGCGTAAAAAATTCCAAAAATGGTACTTGGGCCAAACCCTTGGACATGAGCTAGGTCACACTTGGCCACACCTCTTCCTGTGAGCAGTGTTATATGTTATAGTCTGAACAATGCCGGGTGTGTCTGCTGTATCTTACAAACAGGAGCTCTGTGTGTGTGGTGTGTGTGTGTTTTCGCTGCCAAATTGCTGGACCATACAGACAAATTTTTTTGTATGTTGTCTCTATGTAACCAGCAATGTCATTACATGCATGTTGGTGTGACAATGTATGGGCTATCATAGCCACATCCACAAGAAAATGTTTTAACTACAAAAAATGTGATCTCCCCGTGACCGGGAGTATTATTACCCATCCTGTGCATGTAACTATTGGTATGGTTTGGCCATTAGCCACACCCACTAGAAGTTATTTCCACTGCCAATTGGCATGTGGTATCCATGTGACCTGGAGTGTTAATTCCCTCCTGGGGGTTCAGTTAGCCTCATCTGAAGGAAATATTAGTGGAGACAGCCAGATTGGTCCGGTGGAGTAATTAAGTGGGGGAAAATTTTATTGAATGCCCAAAGGACAGTTGTAACCAGACCTACAATAGGGTAATAACACTCCAGGTCACATGGAGACCTCATGCTCTTGCTCCGTAAGATCACTCGACGAACCAAACTGAAATTACCCTCCTGTTGGGGTGGCTGTGTGTGGTTTGGCCATAACCAAATCACTCACAGAAGTAAATTAATGGAGACAGACTGATTGGTCCAGTGGAATGCGATTTAATTGAATGGCTAAACCACACCCATAAACACACCCACAGATAGTTATAACATTCTCAGTCACATGGAGGCAAGTGCTCATGTTCCACTAGACTAATCAGTAGCCATTGCCCTAATTTACTGGCATTGCTTTTGGAATAATAGGTGCAGTCTAGCGTAATTGGAATAATAGGTGAACATTGTAGAAGTTAACAACTTTTCATGGAGATAAACTTGATTTCATTGAATAAACATCTACTAATAGAATGAATCAGTTAGTCTATTAATGTACAAATCATGATCGGAATGTTCTAGAAGGAAAATCATGCAGACAAGCAATAAAGTGAGATTAACATATGGCAATAATCAATTGACAATCAACACCTCTAGAGATAACACAAAACAACTTAATAAGATTAAAGTCAGCTAATGCCTGCAGATGCCACAACATTTAAAAATAATAGGGGAATATTTTAAAATAACAGGAACATATGTTAAATTGTATAAACTTGTATAATAATGAATTGAATTTACTTTTATGCTGAGAATAATGTTGGAAATGATCTCCGAAAATTGGAATGATAGACTTCTTCTCTTTTTTTTTAATAATAGATAATTTTTTGTAGAATAATAGGTAAAACTTATTAGAATTGTAGAATAGAAAAATATGTAGATTTGCTTAACATATTTAGGCAATGGCTAATATTTGCATGTGGTCTCCATGTGACCAGGAGAGTTTTATTACCATTGTAGGATTGTGATTATGGGTGTGGTGACCTTCAAGCTTTAGTGTAAAAGTATCCACATATTTCATTCAAGCTGCTACCAGCATATCATGCTTTATTATTTTTTTATACCTCTTGCCTATTTTGTTGGACCAATATCTTGCAACACACCTCCATACCTGACCAGTTCTAGCAAAACCCTACACCTAATGCTGCTCTGGAGAAGTATTTTTGACACCTCCATACGTGACCAGTTCTAGCAAAACCCTACACCTAATGCTGCTCTGGAGAAGTATTTTTGGCACCTCCATACTTGACCAATTTTAGCAAAACCCTACACCTAATGCTGCTCTGGAGAAGCATTTTTGACACCTCCATTCCTGACCAGTTCTAGCAAACCCTACACTTAATGCTGCTTTGGAGAAGACAACTCCATACCTGACCAGTTCTAGCAAAACCCTACACTAAATGCTACACTGGAGAAGTGTTTTTGGCACCTCTATACCTGACCAGTTCATTATCTTCTGATTCTGGCGTTTCATTGGAAGTTGTGAATGTAATTGCATCTGCTGAGATTGAAGCTGCTGCATTAGAGTCACCCAAATCCTTAGGATGTGATAACCTGAAGCCTTTGCAGCTTCAGGTAATGGCAGGATAAGTAGGTGGTAAAGATGATTTTGGGGGCTTTACCTACAGGATGTGGTATGAGTCTATGCTTGGTTGCTGTGCCTGGACATTTGACAAGATCTGCAGTTCCCCAGAGTTATCCATAATCCATTGACTGTGTCGTGACTCCATTAACTGTTATAATTGAAGGCCAGATAGAATGAAACTCTAATGAATAATCTAATAAACTAGTAATGTATGGTGTTCTCACTAGATCCATCTCCACTGTAGCATTTGGTAAAGGGTCTGGCTATGCTAGATAAACATATTTTAGTCATAAAAATGATCAATGCAACTTATAGCCCTTCCCACCTTTATACTACTAGCTTTCGTAGGATACAGATTTTACAGTCATCTAGTCTGATTAGAATTCTGTGTAACTGGTATCTTACCGAGTAATTTGTGCAAAATTGAATATATGGTTTCATGATATCCAGTTCTTATTGTAGCGGCAACTTTGATAAACTAGAAGAGAGGGAATTAGTATGAGGTGCTCTGATTATCCAGATTTCCACATCACCTCCGACTGTGAACTGGCTACAGAACTGCATTTATAATAGTTGATAAATAATAGTCACCACTTTATGAAATTGATATATTTGGGGGGGGGGGGGGGGGGGAAAGCTTATTTAACATGTTTTTGTGTCATTTTATTCAATTGTGTTTGTTTCTGTGTAGGATATTTTTCTGTTTGGGAGTACTTGCCCGTACAAGTGTATAAGTTTGGGAAAGCGAGTCCTTCAATACAAGAATACATCCTCTGACAAAGTTGAAGGGCATTGTGAAAGTTCAAACAACTTCAACAGCGTCACTCTTACGATACCAGAGAGTTCCTTCACGTGGAAAAACAACCAGACCAGCAGCACTCAGATTCTTATTTTTAGAGCTTGTCTTGCTGAGCCTGCAAAAAAGCCTATGAGGTTTCAAGCTCCAGTTCAACTCATTAATTATGTCAGCAGGAAAGGCTGCAGGAAAAATGTTGCTGTGTCAGTAAATCGGTTGAATATGTCTGATATAGGACGAGGGGCAGCTGGACGGCTACTGGAGCTACCTAACCCTGACAGTTCATTATCAGAGAAGAAGGAAGATGTAGTAATTGTCGAGGACTCAGAGACACAAAGTGAAGGAAGTATTGAGATGGACATTGAACCTAATATGTCAACCACCTTCCTGGCGTCCTCTCAGTTGAGTGATACAGTATCTTCTGTTACCTGCAAGAATGGCGTGATGGTTAATGTTGCACTATCAGAAAGAATGCCAGCAACAATACCACACTCATCTCTATTGTTGCGAAATGGGGCAAGGGTTGTGAAGAAGGCTTCAACCCTTGATGGAATACCTCAAGGATGCTCACTAAAGAAGTCTTCAAAGTCTTTGAAGACACAGAAAAAGGCCACTAGAGAAGTAGCAGCGATGGCTAATTTAAGTTTGGTTGCAAACCCCATCCGAGACACAGATACTGTTAGTCTTCCTTCTTGCCCACCAACTTCTAGTCCATTGCATGAACACTCCTACTGCTCTCAGAGCCACAGTACCTTCTCTCTTGGCAATGGATCGCATTCCACCCCGTACTCTAACTATGGCTCCTCCAATTATTTCTCATCACACTCAGCTAAGAAAGGTGTTGCAGACAAATCTACCTCACCCAAGATGTCCTTCAGAAATGGAAATTCAAATGGACTGAATGGCTATGCATTGCCTGAAGTAGTTGCTCTGCGAACTGGTGTCAGAAAAGTTGAACCACAGAGGGACAAGGTAGTGATGACAGCAGCTGTAGATAAAGAGCCAAGAAGACACAAGGGGATATCGATGGGGAAAAATGAAAGAGCTGCTCATCAGCATCAGAACCACAGCTCAGGGGTGGGGAAACAAGGCACTCGTTCATTTCTTGTATCCTATTCAAAGGAATTATTTGACAACCTGCCATATTATCGTGATTCCCTCAACTCTAAAGCTGCCAGTTTAACTCTTCCGGCTTCAAAAGGTGTTAATGGAAAGAACAAAAGTTCTGTTCAAAAGCAGAAGCGTCGAATAGTAAGAGATATGTCGAAGGATCAACTCAGTGTGTCCGAGTCTGAAGATGCGTCAAATTCTTCTCAAGATAGTAGTTCACCTGTACCAACTTCATATCCTTGGCTCTGCAGCAGCACAAGAAAGATAACACAAGTCAGTCTTTTCAGCTCACCCATGCCCTCCTCCTCCAAGAAGAGAGTTGGAGCAGCATTATCAGGTGGTTTAGCCCAGAGGGAAAGAGACTGCAGATCACATTCTCGGAAGAGGAAGAAAGATTGCTCTGATTCTGCCGATGTGCTTCCACTTGTTAATCTCCAACTCACTCATAAACACCCAAAACTCTTGGCTAAATTTCCCCCAAGAGTGACAGCAGTCTCAGCAGAGAAAGTGGCAGAAGAGAAATCACCAACCACAGAAAAAAATGAGAAAGTACCAACGGCACAGAAGCGGGGAAAAAACCCAATGGTGCAGAAGAATGGAAAAACGACACCAGTAACAGAGATGAATGGAGCAACACCAGCGACAGAGGTGAGTGGAAAGGAAATGCCAATCAATGAGAAGAGTAGAAAAAAAATAAGGGTGGAGAAAAGTGGAAAGGTAGCATCTATTACTGAGAAGAGTGGAAAGGCAACATCTATTACTGAGAAGAGTGCAAAGGCAACATCTATTACTGAAAAGAGTGGAAAGGCAACATGTATTGCTGAGAAGAGTGGAAAAGCGACATCTATTACTGAGAAGAGTGGAAAAGCAACATCTATTACTGAGAAGAGTGGAAAGGCAACATGTATTGCTGAGAAGAGTGGAAAGGCAACATCTATTACTGAGAAGAGTGGAAAGGCAACATGTATTGCTGAGAAGAGTGGAAAGGCAACATCTATTACTGAGAAGAGTGGAAAGGCGACATCTACTACCGAAAAAAGTGGGAAAACAAAAACAATGACAGAAAGTGAAGGAGATAAAGCGAGTGTATCTTATAATTGCATGAACACTGAAGAAGTGGTAACTGTACGAGAAGATATGGGGGGTTGCAGAGATGGGCAACAACCAGGGCTGTCTATGACCTCATCACCTGAACAGGCAGTGGCTGATCATAAGCCAGTCTCTAAAAGCTTCTTCACTTCTGTTCTTATAGTGTTTGATTCCAGAGGAGAGTGTCTGGTCAATGAAGGTCAGTATGCATTACCCATGAGGAAGCGTACAAACAGAAATGAAAGTCTGTCTACGTTTGAGCCACTTTCTTGGTCTACCATGTTTGTCGACTGTAAAAGCTCGAAGGTAAATAATCAATGTCCAAACTGATGGTAGTTATTGGTGTAGCTCTATTCGGTCATATAGGGATGCTATCCTATACCTTGTAAAGCTGTATGTATATGTGAGTAGGTAAGCTTAATTGTGCATAATTACATTCATCATGTTTATATTTTTGTCATGTTACATCATTTAAGTAATTTATTCTGTCTAACTTTTTAAAAAATTTCCCTGTGCACATGTTTTCTTTGAAGAAGGAAGTCAGTTCAAACTTGCTGCTCAAGTTCTCTGTATCGTGGTCACATGGGCCACCTCAACATCGACTCTGCGGTCAATTGAGCACAGCCTTGGATCTCCAGAGAATCAGGGAATGTAAGTTAAGCAGTCAAGAAGAAAGCGATAAAGAGAAATATGAGAGAAATTGGAACAAAATGGAAGAGGTAGACAAGCGGGGGGGGGGGGGGGGGGGGTGGAAACAGAAGATGAAGTGCGAAAAGAGTGGTTATATATAAGTGGTAAATATTCTATTATGTAAGGGAGTGATGTGGAGTGTGTTGTGTTGTTTCCACCAACTTGTAAACTTGTAGCCTACATTGAAGAAGCTTCTCCAGAGTCCCCATCTCCATCCCATCATTCATTTCCTGCTCATTCCTGTGCTTCCATGGCACAACGCAATGCACCAAACCTGCCACCTCTGATGTTTATGGCAAACACTGCTTCCAGCAACAGCAGTAGAAGTGAACTTACAACTGGCACAACCGCAATGCCAATGGATGGAGTTGAAATGGAGGAGCAGCAAGCGTGCCACTCTCCTTTAGTTGGCATGAACTTGGCTCCGCAGCAGCCTGTGAAGACACTAATTTTCAACTACATTTATGCTGATAATGCCCTGCAGCAAACAGAGTATCGACCTGAGCTGGTCTGTCCTTGGTGCTCCCTCTCGTGTCACAAGCTCTTTTCCCTCCTGAAGCACATGATTCTGTGTCACCCACGTTTCCACTTCACCTATACAGTGAGTCACCATAACCCTGCACAGTCCATCAAGGAATGTTGCATGAGCAATTTCTTATATTGTGGTGGAAGAGCTGTGTGTTGTTAGGGGAGCCATATTTTTCTTGGGAGATGTGTTGTGAGGGGAGCTGTGTTGGTAGTGTAGATATGTGTTGTGAGGGGAGCTGTGTTGGTAGTGTAGATATGTGTTGCTGGGGACTGTATTGCTAAGGTAACAGTGTTACTAGGGAATGTGTGTGTGTATTTCTAGCAGAGCTATGTATGTTGCTAGTGGAGCTGTGCGTTGGTAGAGTGCTCTATTGAGTGCAGTGCATTGTCATTGCTGCTAGACAAGCCAGCCAATTACAAGGGGACCAACCACACCATCACCACTGTAGTGATATTCATTGTGTAATTTGATAGGATCCTCAGGCATCAGACGTTCATTTTGGAATCTACCAATTGTGAAATGTATGACTGTAGCTGTATATGTGCACCTCACATTGAGCAACTTCAATGCATTCAATAAGTGAATGCAGTTAGTGGAATACAACTGCCAAAAAGTGATACTTAGTGAAGGCTAGTGACTTCCAAATATATCACTTGTATACTCTAGCTCAGCTCATAAGCTTGAATGAGTAAGCTTATAACATTGAATCATAGAAGTCAATATATTGAAACATGATACAATTAGTGAACACAAATTAATCCAGTCACACTAAACACCAAATAATTATTGAACAGATATTTTAGAAATCATAATTTCACAATACAATTAGTAAAAACTGATTGACAGAAATGATCTCATAGAAGTCTTCAATCTTCACAGTATTGTAAAGCATTGTGTTACTTATTATGTTACTATATATATTCTATTGTATTGCTGAAGTATCGGTGTGTGTGTGTGCGCGTGCGTGGGGGTGGGGGGGTGGGGTGTGTGCGGGGGTTAGTGGGTTCGTGCAAGCATGTATCCTGGATGGATATTGAAGAATCTTAGCAAACATGATGCAAGGGTACCTGCTACAGTTTGTTACCAAGTTAAATTCCAAAAATATCTACAATGGTGTTGGGGGGGGGGGGGGGGGGAAAGAAGTATTTCTAATTTTTCCATACAAAAAAAAGAGCCAGAAAATAGCACATAGCCCAATTGTTAGGGCACAGATCTCCCAAGTTGAAAGTCAGTGGTTCAAACATGGACTAGGTTTTACTTATCTTTTTTCTTATCTTCCCTTCTTTTCTTTTTACACGCCCACCTCATCCTTTTCCTCCCTTATTTCCTTCCTCTTTTTCTTTTTTTTCTTCCTTTTTTTTCAATTTTTTTAATTTCTGCCACAGCTGAAATGTTAAAAAGGTAGGCTCTATAGAGAACATACAAACGTGCAGAATTTCTTTGTTTCTTGTTGATTAGAGACCTGAGTAGATTGTTATTTGTAATTTATGACTCAAGGTGATTCGTTTTTTATTGAGTTGATTTGTAACATGTAGATTACTGGCCTGAGCAGGAAGAATCGTACTTCAACACACATACACACATGTAGTGTAATTGTAATTAGGTGATTGATCATTGAATTGTTTTTTACTAGCAGAGATACCCAGCTTTGCCATGGTAAGAGTATATTGAATTTTCATATACAACCTACAACCAAAGCCAGCAGCTGTAAAGCACTTCCAAATCTCTGCTGAAAAATGAGACAAATACATTTTAAGGAGTAATGGCAAAGAAAATTTTATCTTTGCGTCAATTTATGTTCCCGCACAGAAGTCACCAACAGCAATAAACCACTTTCTATTTATGGTAGCTGCAAAGCCATTCCTATTTCCCTGCCTTTTTTGAAATTGTATTTCAGGCTTTTTTTTTACATTTAAAGTTTGAATTCTTTGTTCTTCATTGTCCAGGCTCCATTTCTGGTGTTTCAATTAATTTTATTATCTATCCCAGCGTCCAAGGATGTCTGCAAAATGTCATTGAAATCAGTCCTGCCGTTAAAAAGACTTATGGAAGCATAAGAATAGGTCTACTGCTATATATATATACAGTGTAGTTCACACAATTCAAATTTAATAATCCAGAGAAAAAAATTGAATTAACAGAAAATTTGAATTATCAGGTTTCATGTTTATAATGTCCCAGGTTACTGCACATATATTATGGCTTTGTGTGTTATTGATTTGTATACAGGTAAGAAGATATAATCAGCAACTAGTTTCAGATCGCTATTACATGTATATATTTAGGGAAGTAGGCATGGATCACATACTATTAAATAAGAGCAAGTTCCTGAACTATTTTTATGTTTGTATTTATACATTATTGATTTACAGCATAGTGAGTTATGAATGTTTTTGTGAATAGATTAGTATGAGCTTTTAGCAACTCAGTCCCAAGTTGTTCCAATTGATCATATGGTAGTTCAGTGCCACTCTGCACAAGAGCATAGCAGGTAAGTTTTCATATTTAAGAAGCCAGAATGAGTTTGATGGAAAGTAACATAGGGAAGAGGGTCACCTGCATCATCATCCTGTCTTCTGCATCTTCAGTGATCTCCCCTAGAGGGGCTATAATGTCTGCACTGCTCAGCATAGGGCTGCACTATAATTGGCTATTGCTTCACGTCAAAGGTGCAGTCCACATCAAAATCAGTTTTAAATGATGAAACAGATTCACTCTCCACAACCTCTTCAAAATGTGTTGATGGTGTAACAAAATCTGCTCTTCTAAAGCAGTTGGCAATTACAGATGGTGAAAACAAATTCCAAGAATTTCTTGTTATCAATATGAGAGGAACTAAAAAGATTCTTGTCACAGCTGAATACCAAAAAAAAAATAGAAGAAAAATTCACCTGCTTTCAGTGAGGCAAATTTTTGGTATTTCTTGGTGGATCTTTCTCAGTGGGGGTATTCCTCCATGGGATTTTGAAAAGCAATATGTAGTAAGAAGCACAAAAGCTCACCTGCTTGTTGCTGGCGAATTCGTGCACATCTTTGAAGCAGCAAAACTCAGCTGGAGGTAATAGTACGCATGGGTATTGTTTGTTTGTGCAATTCAATTTTTCGAATTAGCCGATATTTTCCCTTCGAATATTTTGTCTTATTCCTATGTGGGGACCCAAAAAAAATTTCAAATAAAGCGGAAATTCATGCTAACCAGATTCGAATTTTGTGGACTACACTGTACACACACACACACACACACACACACACACACACACACACACACACACACACACACACACACACACACACACACACACACACACACACACACACACACACACACACACACACACACATACACACACACACATACATATGTATGCATATATACATACAGATACATGCATACATGCATACATACATACATACATACATACATACATACATACATACATACATACATACATACATACATACATACATACATACATACATACATACATGTGTGTATATATATATATATATATAAACAGATAAAATGATTGGTACTTTATAGTACATACATATATATATACTAGCAGCATATACCCTGTGCTGCCCGGCCAATGCCAACATGTAACATTATAGAAGCCACTCAAATTTCGGCTAGGTTGATCCTTTAATTAGCTTTTGGCAGCTAAAATAATTTCCTGTGTGTGTGTGTGTAGCTAATAAAAAAAACCACGCTCATTGCCACACCCACATGGTTAATAATGCTCACCTGGTTACTTGGACTCCATATGCCAAATTTCAGCTTGATTGGTCCATAAATGAGATTTTGGCAGCATGACGTCCCATGTGTGTGGCAATGACCAGACCACACCCATGGACACACACACACGGCTAATAATTCTTACCCAGTTACTTGGAAACCTCATTCCAATATTTAGTCTGGCTGGTCGTTTGATTAGCTTTTAAAAGCCAAAACAACTTCCAGTGGTGTGCAAAACCACACCCACATGTGGTTAATAATGCTTTCTTGGGTACTTAGAGACCACATGTCAAAGTTTTTGCCTGATTGGCTTCTGATTAACTTTAATCAGCCAAAATAACTTCTTATGGGTGTGGCTATGGCAAAACCACACTGATTACCATGCCCACATGTGTTTTATAACGTCCCTCAGGTTCTTGGAGAGCATATGCCAAATTTCAGCCTTTTTGGTCCAAGTGGTTAGCCGTTACATACTTACAAAGCAAAATATTTATTAAAGTGGGTTCGTGGATCTAACTCCTTTGGTTCAAGTATTATTCAAAAGTTTCTTTTGTGGCACTTTTTTACATTACACACCAATGGGAAGAGGTGTAGCCAGGAGGGATTCCACCCATTTTACTTCTAAAGTCAAGTTGTGTATGCATACCATGTTTTTAAGTATGTTGCTCCAAGGGTTTGTCCAGCCAAAGTAGCATTTTGGCCTTTTTTGGGGTATAACATGAAAACAGAAATGGGTGTGGTCATATACATGTACTTAAAACATTCATAAGATTATATTGATTCCAAATATATATGGGTTCATGGATATAACTCCATAAGTTCAAGTGTTTTTGCTGAAATACCATTTTTGGTATTTTTAGCCTTACACAGGTAAAGGAAGAGGTGTGGTCAGATGGGACCCAGCCCATGTTACTCCCAGAGTGGAATCGTATATGCATACCAAGTTTTAGATTTGTAGCTCCAAGGCTTTTTTGTGGCCAAAATACCATTTAAAGCTTTTTGTGGTTACCATGGTAACTATTTCCCTAGAATTTTTAACCCTTGTTTATGTTGGGTCAAAGTCTATCATCATGTAAAATTTCAGAGAAATCCACTTATAGGTTTGGCCAGAATGATTGTGCAAACATACAGACAGACCAACATATACCCGGTGTTGCCTGGCCAATGTCAACATGAAACATTATAGAGGCCACTCAAATTTCGATCTGGCTGGCCCTTTAATTAGCTTTTGGCATCCAAAACTACTTTCTGTGGGTGTGGCTAATACCAAACCGCACACATTACCACACCCACATGCAGTTAATTATGCTCACCCAGTTACTTGGACTCCATATTCCCAATTTCAGCCTGATTAGTCCATAAATGAGTTTTTGGCAGGCATAATAATATTTTATGCATTTGGCAATGACCAAACCACACCCATTGATGCAAGCGCATGTGATTAGTAATGCTCACCCAGTTGCTTGGAAGTCTCATTCCAAATTTCAGTCTGGTTGGTTGGTTCATTAACTTTTAATAGCCAAAACAACTTCTAGTGGGTGTGGCTAAGTCAAGACCACACCCACATTTGGTTGATATTGTTTTCCTGGTACTTGGAGACCACATGCCAAATTTTTGCTTGATTGGTCTCTGATTAACTTTTTTCAGCCAAAATAACTTCCTGTGGGTGTGGTTATGAAACTAATCACACCCATTACCATGCCCACATGTGTTTAATAATGTTCACCCGGGTTCTTGGAGAGTACATGCCAAGTTTCAGCCTTTTTGATGCCTAGACACGCATTCAAGTATCTTATGCTACTAGAGCTAGCGGTGTTTATATATATATATATATACATATATATATATATAAAGATTATTGCTTGGAGGGAGGCAACTATTTTACAACACCAAGCAACAGTCAAATGGTTAAGGATGCCTTTCCTGTCCAAGTTCTTACTTCGGTGGATTTTTTCCCCTGGTGCTAGAGGCTCTTCAAACCTGAAGAACTCAAAAGGGTTGATTTGAATTAGCCACTGGGGTTTGCTGTCATTGCTCCATTCTGGCAGTGGACTATCTGATGGAAATAATCAAGAGCAATTAGTAAATGCTTTAATCTTATCAGTAATGTCATTGCACCTGTGCTTTAAAAGATGGAAGTGATGAAAAATTAGAGAGGAAACAAATTCTCCCATCTTGCAGATGAGTCCACTGACATTAACATTAACACTGAAGCCCTCCCCCTCCCCCCCCCCCCACGGCCCCCCTCCAAGTGTTGTTTGTGTGAGAAATAGTTCAATGACTCTATCTGTCACTGAAGCCCATTAGTCTTTAAAAAAAACAGAGAAACTTCACTTTTTCTTCTGGCAGAGAGAAAAAAAAGAAGCAATAATAATATCAAATTAGGGAGATCTGGCATATTGTGGCATATTTTATTTAAAATCTAGCAACATTGTCTGCATTGTCTCTTTCAAATAGTTTGCCAGCTAGAATCTCAGTCAGATCTTATATGGATAGTCACAAGTTATATGTACAATAGTATGAAGTATCTACATTATCAGTCTAGTGTATTATGTATTGCAGTTACAGTAAACTTAATTATCCTTATGCAGTGTAGTGATGTTCTAAGAGTTAAAGTCAATTGTACATATTAGTTAGGGGCTAGGGCTAGGGCATGATAGCTAACAATGTGATTTCAGGAAATTTTGTCTGGAAAAAAATTAATTTTGTGGACTTATTTGAGAGAATATTGACCCAGCCAATTGGTCTCATAATGGAAGAGGTCTTATCTTAGAGAGGTCATACTTGGGTGGGACTAATAGAGGCAGCCAACCAGGAGCAAGCAAAGTGGTCTTGTAATGGAAGTGGTCTTACTTCAGGGAGTGTCAATAGGAGGGACCACTTTACTTATAGACAATCAGATTCATGACCTAGAAACCCAGAAGCATGCAAAGACAGCTTAACTTTCATAGCCACACTTTTTCCTGTGGGCATGTCATATCCTGGGCAATGCAGGGTATGTTTGCCAATCTAGAAATATTTGAGCTGTGATTTTTACAGATTGAACAATTTTAATATTGTAATGCCACATGTAGCCCATATTATCTTTAACAAGTTACTAGAGTGAGTATGATGTGTTTGTGTGGTAAACTTTTTTTTAATTTGTCTTCTCTACCAATGCTGTACAATAACATAGAGAGGTGTACTGTAATATCATTATAATTGGCTCTGCACTAAAACTTACATATCCATGGAGACATTCATTTCCAGTTAATCTTTAAATACTGAGGACCTGTACCTTCTTCATTTTTTTTGTGGGAAAACACACAGGGAAAACATGTCAACATACAAGTCATCATCTAACTCTCAGGAAGGGGTCACATTATATAGTGTGGATACTATGTCTGTTTGTAGGTGTATGTATATGTTGACTCTACCAGTTCATTCACACACTCTAAAGCAATATAAATAATTTTTGCTCTTGGTAATTAGATTAACTTCCACTAACTGTAGTTTGCTGCTGTGTATTGCTATATTACAGTTCCATGAAACAATTAGCAAGACTGTATGATATACATGTGTGATGGATGCACTGATGTCTGTCTACAGCCAGAAGAAGGTGGCCTACATATGATTGACGTGCATGTCAACAAGATGTATGATGCAGCGTTATCCTCTGTGGACAGAGATCCCGGGGAGTGCAGCCTCACTGCTCTGATCGGCAATAAATTAGGACCCAGACGATGTCTCCCCTGCACTGCTGTATTAGTAGACAAGTGAGTACATGTTTCATTTGGTGATGTTAGACTGAGCACTGGTGATACTGTCCTCCAGGGCAGTCGGGTCCAGCATGGCTGTAGTGCTATTTGTTAGACCTGTTTCATATCTATGTATATATTTATTTTTTAGTGGGGCTAATTTTGCTTTACTGGTATCATAATCAGAGCTGAAAATGTCTGAATTCTTCAAAATGTTATGTTCTGGTGCACCTTGCTAATAGTTTTAGCCATATAGAGTTGTATTCCAAATAGATCTAGTGATAATGGAAAATGTGTGTGTTGGGGTATGGTAAGTTTACTAGTAAGAATTGAGGGAACATGGTATTACGCTGCCATGAAATTTTACTTTTTCTCCATCAGGCATGTGGTAGTGAAGGAAGATCTGTCTGAGTTCTTTAACGATGGCTCATGGAGACGGGGATACAAGGTTAACAGGTAAAAGCAATGGAACAGGATTCCTGCAAGTGAGAGTGCATGCATTAATAGTTTAGCTTTTATTAATTTTCAGTGGCTAGCAGCTGGTAGTACATTCTGTACGGTCCGTCATTGCTTCTGTAATAAATAATGTTTTGTTTGATCAGAAAGGCATGTTACAATGTTGCATGATGATTTGCAGAGTGTACCATCACCCTCGTACCTATATGCCGCTGCTTCCAGAGGAGCTTGATCTTCAGAGTAAAGAGGAGCAGCTGACATTAGAGTGGCAGGAAGCATCCTCCAAAACTGTAAGCTGTTATGTGTTTGTAATGGTGGCTGAGTAGCTATGTTCTTGGACTAACAACCCCTGGGTTGTGAGTTCAAACCCAGCTCTGACAGGAAGGCTTTCTTGTCTTTTAAGATCTTCTCACACCAGTCCACCCAGCTCATGTTGACAACCTCTTCATGGTGAGCCCTGGAAAACTGACACATATGTCAGGCAGAAGTCAACGAATAGAGAAGAAATTCTTATACGCATATTTTATTACTTAATGATAGATATAGACATCTCCCGTTCTTGACATTTCCCTTTCTCAGTTTATGTAATTTTTGAAACTATTATTTCAGATGATAGATGACTTTACAGATGTGAATGCAGGGGAGAAACACCTCCTGAATCTCTGGAACACCTTTGTCATGAGGAATAAGTAAGAAACTCAAACTCTCTGATCTGATGTTCTTGCTTCTCTTCTGTGTCCTGTATTAAATCTCCATTACCTCCACCCCCTTCCCCTCTTTGTTTCTTCATTCCTCAGAATTATTGCACAAAAACAGGTTGCTCAGCGTTGCCTCAAGTTTGCGCAGGAAATTGGTTTGCTCCTGTTGGACAAGGACCTTGTGAATAACTTTTTGTCACACTTAGTCAATCTCTGTGATCTTCACCTCATATCACCAACCATTGTGAAGGACAGTGTGAAGATAGTTTATGGAATGAAAGCTGGGATCTGAAGTGAACCATGATAGCTTGTATAGCCCAAAACTGAAATTGTGTATTATATATTATGTTAGGACTACATTTTATCGTTCACCTTCTCTTTTTTTTCTCCTTTTTTTGTGTTTTGCGACGAACGTCTCTTTGCTCATTACACAAGTATTACACGCACAAGGTATTATTCACCCAAGAAGTTACATGTTCCTTTATAATGGTATGATCGTTTACCATTATTTTTCATGTTTGTTCTTATTTCAATTGTGAAAATACTCTCTAAAAGTTAAAAAGGGATTCTTATTCCCTTTCCACTTCCTGAAAGTATGCTTATGAAACAACTCTCACTGTCTGTCATGGTGCCGTAGTGACACATTCCTGCATTACTGGTGCACCTAAAAACCCCAGGAGCCATTAGTAATCCTTACAAATGACACCTCCAGAAGAAAGTGTTTTTTGATAAACTGTTCATTTGAGTTTGACATCTTCAGGGAGAAAGTAGTTATCAGATAAGAATTGCAAAAAAAAGTGTAAAAGAGTTTGTGATCCAAGCAATTGTTGTTAAAGGAGAGGTTGGAGGGCAAGTCAAGTGGTGTTCTTTCCTTTCTCTCTGTGTCTCCCTGTCTCTCCCTGTCTCTCCCTTCCTCCCCCCCCCCCCCCCCCCCCTTCCCAATACTTGCCAACAATTATTTGCATAACTGTGCATATAAAATAAAAAAAATAAAAAAACATTAGCCACCTTAATCTGGCAATATAGTTCCTATGAGTAATCAAGCCACTAGTTCTCCACCAAACTGGACATGCCCCAAGATTGAGGTGTGGCCTGGTGGGACAGAACCCATTTCAATAGCTGAAAAAAGTTTCCTATGCATGCCAAAATGAATATATCAATGTGCAAGGGTTTGTGTTCTGCAGGTAAGATATTGTTACCTAAATTTTACATGAAATATATGTCATGAGTACATCAGGTCAGACCCTCAAACGCTGTCTGAAACATTCTGATTGCAGGTTTGTATGAAGGTGCATTCAGATATATCTATTGTTATGTAGTGCACATTCACATAATCTGTTAATATGTTGTGCAGGCAGAGGAGGAATGCACAGACACTTTCTGTTAGCATAATACAGTAGTCTCTCTCCCTTGAGAGACCACTCTTAAAACCGATAAAATTATGTCTTACAAGAGAGGTGATCTTTCAATAGAGATAAGTTTGTACAGCAAGTACAAAATCTACAGTAGTCCCCCTCTTGGGAGCTCCCTCTATTAAGAGACCACCTCTCTTGAGCGACCACATTTTTATACAAGATAAACATTGATGTAAATTATCAGACTGCCATATGGGGGCAGTCTCTACAGATGCAACCCTCTGCTAAATCGAATGATTTGGACAATGGGTGGACCATAGACAATAATGGGAAATTACCATTGAATGCATATGTGGCCCACCAGCACCCAATACTGTGTTGCAGTTGCTCTGATCTCCTGCAAATGTGTAAGGTCATGTAAATCACCTGAGTGCACATCTCACTAACAGCTTAAAGTGCACAAATATGTGCAAACTACAATCCTGTGCCAAACAACTGAGTGAGGATTTGCCCACTAGAGATCTAATAGACTCAGATGTTGATGATACTGAGGGTGACCGAGTCTGGAATTAAAATTGTATTAACCTCAAATATATGTTAGGTTAGTATGTATCCTGATGTACTGCAATAGGTGACATAACTCAACATTGTTTGTGTCTTTAGCTTTATGTAGAATGACTGACTTTTTTTTATGCGATTTAGTATAAAATTAAAATAAAAAATACTGTTGAAGAAATGATTTTGATTAAGTATACACAATAATGTACCTATTTTTCCTGAATATTTCATAAAATGGACAATATTTATTGTGGTGGTCCATAAGGGGCCATTTAATATATCTGGACTTTCCCTAAGCTACCACTCTGCAAGGGTTATCATATCAAAACAATCTAGGGGTGTATGCCAATTTAAAAGAAACAAACAAATCAGGATTAGCCCACCCAGATTGTACCTGCTTGTAAAATTTAGGGTCTGGGCCCATGGACTATATACAAAGAGTTAAACGTTTAAAGCTAGAAAGAAAAAAGAAGGCATCTACACTAATAATAATACTGTGCAAAAAAACAGCTATGACTAACATTCCTATATCTGAAGGTTAAGTTTTCAATATTCTGAGGGACTTTTGTCATGTTTTTGATGCAAAAATTTTTTTCTTCTGTGGTTGCTGACAGGACCACTGTCTCCATTTGGGAGAACATGGTTTGGGCTAGGGCATAAGTAAATTAATTAAACCTTCCTAATCATGAGTAACCACCAAGATGTAACATGTAATCTGATCCTATTCAAAAGGACATTTCTAGAGGAAGTTGTGTTTACAAATCACACTCATCTGATCACACAGAAAATTCAAACGGAACCAATTACTAGAGGTGCATACTGATATTTTACCTAGTGAGATGAGCAAATTAATCTTCTCTTCTACATGGTAAGGATGGAGTAATTGAAGTGTATTCCCCACTCACTTTAATATACCATGATTTGATACATTACCTCCAACAGACTTTTCGAATCACTGTATGAAGGCATTGATAAACGAGTTGTTGCTTCCATGCTAGTTTAGATTTAGGACTGTGATAAAATTTTTATTCATGCATTGCAAAGCTATAGGAGGATAATAAATTAACATACTCACCAACACCACCATGTGTACGGAAGAGTAAAGATGGTGCCCAAATGAGAGAAGATTCATTGAGGCAAATATATATTAATTCTGGCTGTTTATTCCACCAAGACCCACTCCAAACCTAACTGTTGCACAGGATTAATTTAATATACAAAATATTAAAAATGCCGAAGGATGTAGGATGGCATGCCAAAAAGTATACAAACAAGATAATGGTACTGTATATAGGAGACAAGAGGTTTTCTGGGTGGCTTCCTGCCTCCTGTATTTACAAACTTGTTCAGTGTCTTGCAGAGGCTAAGGAACATGTTTTTTTTTGGACTACAGGGCAAGATTGAGAAGTGTGGAGGGGAAAAAGTTTGTGTGAATCAGTGCAGTGCATTAATATCATTTATAATTTTTTAAAAATAAATGAAGAATGAAGATGAGATTAAATTTCCAGATGGAAGGATTAAAAAAGTATTCTTTCGAATATGTGCCATTACATCTGGAGTTAATACTAAGGCTGTTTATTCAAAGGGACATGCAAGGGTTGCAGTCTGTAAAGTCAGTTACTTGGAACCAAAACCACCAGGGGGAGGTGTTCTCCCAACATCTGATAGAGTGGATTAAGATTTGGAATAGAGATATCCATCCCAAACACTGTGGTAGCTAGTAAATTTTTATCTCCAGCTGCACACACACACACGCACGCACGCATGCATGCACATGCACCACCCACCATGCATGCACACTCTGCCCCCCCTCCACACTAGCTGCAGCAAGAGCTAACAGACCACTGACCTGTAGTTTCCCCATGCATGAATGTAATATTATTATGTTGCCACCAGTACAATGTCTTTAAAAAATTAGAACATAGATTTCAACTTAAAATTTTTCCTGACAAGACCTTTTAATATGTACTACTGCTTTTCCTTCTTTCAATATATTTAAATTTGTGTTTCACTTGAAGGGAGATAATAAGGATTTAATATGGAAGCAAGGGCTTATTCCAAATTATCAATATTTCTAAGTGGGGGAGGGGGTGTGGTTCACCCAGTGTACAATTTTTTAAACTTTTTTTTAATATTATTAATTCCCCCCCCCCCCCCCCCCCCTTTTCCCCTTCACCTTCCTCCCTCCCTCTATTTCACTCTTTGACTTATGCTTTTTATTAAGAAAAACACTTCCTTTTTTTCCAAGTGTGTAAATGAAATTGAACATTAGCATAACTTGTTGATAATTATAGCATTTGAACAGGTAATATCACATTCACCTTGGCAGTGGCATTAAGTGCCCACCACCAGGCAGGCTGTCCAATTTTCTGATCAAAAATTGTGTCCAATCACTGAACTGAATTAGCAATTAATATATAGGCCCATAACCAGAATTTTTGAGAGGGGGGTTTTTTTGGGGGGGGGGGGGGGGGGGGGAAGTAAACAAATCCTCATTAATTATTCATGAGGTATCTGATAAGTACCATCATTTTGTTGTCACTCACCATCTGCCCTTCATCTTATTGCCAAATGAGAACTTAGTTTAAATACTTTCCAATGATATGCTTCATGACATGCTCAAGTGTCCCACAACACAAATTTCACAAAATATGGTTAAAAATATGGCCATGCATAATAGACAGTTCCATATAATGATCAAATATGTTTATATGGCCATACCTATTTCTATATTTTATACATGCCAAAAATTGTACTTTTGAAAGAAAAAATGAAAGAGCTACCGGCCTAAAACATTGGCATGTTGACACAACATGAATCTGTGAATAGCATGGGGTGGGTCTCATCTGGCCACACCTCTTCCTCTTTGTGTGCAAATAAAAAAATGTCAAAAGTAGTAATTAAAAACACTTCAACCTAATCACATCTTCACTTCTGGTTTAAAAAGTCTATAAATGTTTTCAAAGCAGACACTTTTGTGACTATGTGGGTGGAAAATCCGCCCATAGGGCGAGTTTTTAAAAATAGTATTCATAAAATATCAACATACATGTAGAGTTATAACTATTTTGTTTCTCTAGTTCCAATATACTATATACTTCCAGTTAATAAAAAAAAGATGGAACACTCGAAATTCAGGTGCATCAATACAAAGTATGTTGGTTTTATTTAAAAAATTTTTTTTTAATTATTATTTTTTAAATTAATTTTTTAATTTTTCAATTAATTAATTAATTCATTTTTAATGCTATTCCAGTAAAAACGATGAATATACCAAGTGCTGCTGGGCCAGAAATACATTTGTGATGTTGATAGCTTTTTGTATCTTACAAACACTGGATAGTCAGTCAATTTGCAATCCAATCCACTCATAGGACATATTGGATGCTCCATGAACCCCTGTCCTCGAACATTTTTGACATTCAGACCTAATTGGTCATGGCCATTGAAGACACAAGTAGCAATAACCTAGCCAGTAACTCTAGTCAATTTGACATATTGCAAAAAATCCTCCCTGATGTCATGGCTTACTTAGTTCTTTATTAAAAGAAGTTATTTCATCTACCATTATCAAAGAATTATTTGTACTACTTATTTTATCAATTAAATATATCCTAATTATGTTGTCACCTACATTAATTATTTCATTTCGTGTATGGGGTGATGCACAGTGGTTTTCTTTAGCTTTGGATGATGGAATTATGCTTAGCCAATTGAATACCTTCATTAATGCTAAGAAATTTTCCGGCTACTATTATATCAAGGTCCATCATCTCTCCTAAGTGCTAGGCATTGCCATCCACTAATAAAATACACTCGGCAGAAGAATGCATTGTATCTATTTTCCTCAATTGTTTTAGCCAGTGCAGAACTAATACATACATCTACATTGTGCTGTGGATTTTCCACAGATTGGAAGAAAGCACTCAAATCTGCCATTGCATTAAGATGGTGCAGATTAGAGGAATGACTATCTACTATCTTATATACATTGACCCATTTTTTAAAAGGTGTATTGACTAGAATTCCATATTACTTCTATCTTTTACAAACAAACTAAAGAAAAGGCAAAATCTACCATCCAATCAATACCATATTTTATATACCAACCAAGAATATTTTATATACCAACCAAGAATATTTTATAGCCATTTCACCTTATTATATACTAACCAAGAATATTTTTATAGCCATTTTACCTAAAAGCAACAGTTATACAATATACTCCTTAAGGAAAGGAAAAGTTTAGGAAGAAACAAAATGTTTTAAGTATTTATAGATTTGATCTTTATCCAAAGAATTCAACCACACTAATTACCTCCTAGTGGTCATATTAGGAATAATAAAAATGACAACATCTTAACTTTCTTGAGATAAACTGTCAGGGCCACCATTACCATCTATATGGTTCAAACATGACAAAACTAGCAGCTGATTGCAAGCTAAGATTTTCACAGACTGCAATCAATACTATTAATTACAGGTATGTAGCTCACATCAGCAACACCATCACTACTGACAATAGAAATGGGCAGTGGACATTGTGCCTTCAAGTACTTTGGAAGACCATCACTTCTGGAAGTTGCCCTCTTCTTCCAGCAAGCCTTGCCTCCATATATCCAATATCAGGACTACCATTACCTTCTACATCATGATGATCTACACCTCCAAACCAGCAGAAAGTCCAAACCCAAAGGACCTGATATAGTCTGTGAGGGTTATAATATAGGAGCACTTCTTATTGGAAAGATGTGTTCTTGGCATCATGTTGGCTGCAACTTTCTTAATATTAGTTTAATATGTGCATGAATGACATCTTTGATGCTTCTTTGATGTATTCAGAATATAACCATGTCTGTAAAGGAGGTATACCAATGTTTGTCCAACATTATTCACCACATTCCTTATTACTGTTATTAAGTTATTAATGTTATGTTATTTTTAGATCGTATGGAACTATATTTAGAACTTAACCTGTTTGTAAATATATATATATATATATGTGTGTGTGTGTGTGTGTGATCCAGTTCTTGTTCTGTTTGAGTGAGATTAAAAAAAAGAGGAAAAAGTTATTCTGTCCTTGATGCTTTTGTTGCTGTTGCTATTTGCTTGCCTGTTGTCTTGAAATTCATCATATTAAAGTTTGAACTATAGTCATAAACTACTGGAAAGCATTTTTTCTAATGGAGTTATGGTCCCCAAGCTTGCTCCCACTTCAAAAAGAAGATAAGGCTATAGACAGGTGTAGTTGCGTAGTTGTGTAGTTGTCCAGAAGATGTCAAAGAAATTTAGTTTCAAGTTTTTCTTTTGACAATATGAAGGAATTGATTTTGTGAGTGGAGGCACTCGTTTAAATAGTTCCTTGGTCTAGTTCATAGTGATTAAAATACTAAATCATTGGATGGAGCTGAGTATTCCTTGACTTTCATTGATGACGAAACAAGCTGTGTGGGTTTATCCACTAAAACACAAAATGAAGTTTTCAACATTTTTTTTGAAATGGAAGGTTAAATTAAGAAATCAAGTGGGAAAAAGTTAAAGTTTTTCGCACAGATAATGGTGGAGAATATACATTGACAAAATTCAAGGATTTATTGAAATTTGAAAGTATTCATCACCAGGACACAATACCCAAAGCACCAGATCAAAATGGTGTTGCTTAGTGACTAAACAGGACTCTCATACAAACAGTATGTTCAGTGGATGACGACTGGAAAGAAACTAAAAAAAATTCGATTGAACAAGATCTAATTGAAGGAGAAACAAAATACATCATAGATTTGGATTTTTCGAAGCACCCTTATGTTGTGCAAAGCAGTCTGCCAATTGAGGGAATTGAAGGCATTTGAAGTGTCCACCAACGAGACAGACCCTGTTTCCTCCTGTTGGAAAGATGTTCTTACAGAATGCACAGCCGTCTCAACAAAGCAGTTTGTCCATTACTGAGTTGTTGTGAGCCAGTTACTTCCATTATGCCCTCTCTGATGCCATGATTAATCTGGGTGTTTCTTCAATGCCAATCAGCTAGCAATCCTTAAGGGGAGTAACTATCTTTGGGTCAACAAAACAAGTACAAAGGTGTTTAGCTGCAGAAGCAAGTGCATAACAGAGATCATTGGAGGCTCACTTTAGGAATTACATAACCATCTCCAGTGGTGGATCCAGAGGAAGGGAGGACTTAAAAAAAAAAAACATAATGAATTTTTACCGATAGGGTAAACATACAGTTTAGCGCTCTTGAGTAGTCACCATCTAAGGAAAAATTATGACCTGGTAAAAAAAACTGCATGTTTACTGATATTAGTTGCATCCAAATTGTCAAAAATTACTGGGTGAGTAGGTTCAGGATACCTGTCAAGGATCGATTGAATCAGGAGAAGCCTCCTGGCTGGAAGGGTGTTTAGATTTTAGCATGTCTCTCACTATTCTGTTCTTTCCATTTTCCATTGAGAGGGTATCATCAAGGCACACCCCCTTTCTCATGTTTGGCAAGTAGATCAGGGCAGCCTTAGTTTTACCTGTGCCATAAGCTTGGAAAATGGGTTAACAATCTTTTAGAGCATACGGTTTTGGGATTCAATGTTGAATCGATCTACCTTCTAAAACAATATTGTTTAGATCATCATCCAGCCATAATTTTATATGTCTCTCAAGGCAGGAAATGGGATCCTTGGATTTTGACCTACTAGTAGAGTGGGCATCACTGTGGCAGCCTTGAGGGCTATACACTTGAGAAGCCTAAGCTTTAAACAGTTTTGATAGTTCATTAACAAAAGATCCATCAACATTCCCAGGTGGTATATGGAAATTATTGGATTTCTAGTGTACCACTTCAGTCTAATCTGAATTGAGTGACTGGATAAAGTTATTGGAGCTTTGACTGCTCCAAGTAAAGATAGGGTCAGCTTGGATGAAATCAGAAAGCTTGGATGAAATCAGAAAGCTTGGATGAAATCAGAAAGCTTGGCTGAAGAGATAGGGTCAGTTTAGGTAGGATCAAAAAGCTTGGGTAAAGATGAGGTAGTGCTTGTGGTTGACCTACCAGCTGAAACAACAGTGGTATGTGTGGGTGCAGGTAAAGAGAGTGGTGTGGAAGGTAAACTAACCACCTCAGGCACCTGTTGTGATATTGAAGAAGAGGTGGAATGTTGTTAAAGCAATAACCCAGACATCTGGTAAACAATTCAAACAACTTTATTGACTTTGTACAGGCAAAGTTCACACAACATCCAGTTTTATTGCATCTACAGCAGACAACCATATTTTCAAATAAAAAAAATTTTTTTTCTCCAAATTTAGGGCCTGCTTATTGTCCCAACTACAGTAAACAATAAAAAAAAAAAAGAAAGAAAAAAAGAAGAGGAGAACAGGATCCCAGTTAGTGGAATCAAGTACAGAATTTTGTATATGCACAGTGGGTGGAATGGGGTACTAGTCTCAGACTGGGGATAATCTGAGCCGGTAATCTGAGACGGCGACATGTCAGGTCATGCGTAAGGATATATTAGGCATATATTAGGCGGGAGAAGGTATAGTCATTATTTTAAAATATTGACCTGTGGAAGGAGTGCTTTTCTCCTAGTGCGGTTTGTTAGTCAAAGATGACTAACCGCAAGGGGAGTGGGGCGAAGCTCACCGGAGAAGCTTACCAGAGGATTGTAACCAACCACAACCTCTTGCTGGAGGCCTACCAAGGTATGTTCCACTATAGATGTTGAGCCTCTCAGGTTGAGCCTCATTGTTGCTACCCACCCTAATTTTTAACATTGAACCTTGTTCTTTAAAAGAAGATGTATGTGACAAGCTGATAGAGTCATAACATCTTTCCTTTGGTAACAACAAAAAAAATGATGATTATTTCTCCATTTCTTCCTTTCTAGAACCAACAGTTTTCTACAAAAAATTCAAGGACAGGAATTTGAAGAAGGTAGAACAACTATTATCTGTGCCAGTTTTACAACCAAATTTTGTCATAAAATAATTGAAGTTTTTTTCATGCATTCTCATTGATGTGATAATGAATTATTCTAAACTTTTAGCCACTATTCCTTCAAAGGAACTTGTCATATATGCCTCAGCATAAAAAATCTCAGAAGAAAAGGTGAGTCAATGATGACAATTGGTGCTTAGAATGTGCTGCATGCAAATTCATCTGGTTATATAATTTTTTTTAAATTAAAATTTAAAAAATTGATTAATTTTTTTTAAATTAAGATTTCAGAGGGATTTTTTTATTTTTATTATGTACCTTCTGGTTAATGTGATCAAAATGGTGTGGAAGTGATTAATATGGTAAATTTTATTAAAACATAGTCTAATAAGTCATGGATCCATGCCTACATAAGACTTAAGGCCCATTCACAATATGATGAAGGGAAATCCATTGATTGTGTTTCGTAGCTCCAATCTGTATTAATGTTATTGTAAATAGGTTACAGACTACTACGCTCTGAACAGATTATATCTGCAAGAGTTGGATTTGATTCAACTCTTGCGTAGGTTGGGTCCGTCTTCGGATCCAAACCCTCACTAAAGACACTGTACAAGTGCTCATTTTTATTCTAAAGTGATGTCCATTGAGGAAAAAATGATATCATTGAAGAAATTTGAACCTCTTTTTGCCTCTGGCAACCATCTGTTAATGGCTATAAATATATTAAGGCAAAAGAAAATGCTAGAAAGTTACCAAACAGGTAAATAAGAATGGTACAGCTTGTGATTCACTCTTTGTGAGTTTCATCTATCTCCTTTGGTTAATTTATGATGAATCAGCATGGACAGGAACTTGAATAACTAAATGCTAACCATCCACAACTCCTATGTTAATATTTAAAGCAGGAATTACTTGCAAATATTAATATTTTCACTTACACTGGTATATATACATAATTATATGTACCAAATCAGTAATGATTGTTCTAGAGCAGATGAAATGCTATGCTGATATCTTACAAACCAGAAGCACATGATGGTGCCTTGACGTATGCTCTCTGAAGTGCAGTTCAAATGACATATCCTTTGGGATAGAGCTTATCCGTCCTGAAGCTAACCAACAAGGATGCCTGAAATATATGAAAATAATATTTCACTGAGTTTGCTTTAAGTTCTATTTTTTATTACTTGAGAGTTCTCTGCAGCAAGAAAACACAGGAGGAGAGCCAGCTTTTAAGCCAGTGTAATCTCAGCAAGTTTAATTTCAGCTCTAACAAAGCTGTTATACTATGATGTGCGAGGTATTGGCCTACCTATTTCATATATATATATATAGCCAGGTCTATAGCAGGAGACAAAATAAGCATATAATTAATTATACCTCAGGTAATGGATATATAAATTTATGGATACTCAAAAAATATATATATGGACACTCAACATTAGGTAGCTAAAATGTATTTTGGGTCAGAGAGCCTCATTTCAAAGAAGATATTCTTAAATTCATATGTTGTTTACAGCATAGCTAAATAATTCCTTGAGGAAAAAAAGGTGTCACCTACATCCTCCTTTAACTCTTCCTTCACTTGTTTTTCACAAGGTAGAGTTATATAACTGGATAATTAAATTCAATGTTTGTTTTTTTAATGACTAGAATTATTCTCCACTGTTGTGAGTTCTGTGATTTAAACATACCTGAAAATGTTCCTGACAGAAGAAATATTATGAACAGGGAAGGGCAAGAAAATGGATGTAGCAAAGTCCTGTCTGAAATGTGTAAAACAAAATAGATTACCTTTGTCATATTGTGAATGGGCGTTGAAGCCTCCTTAAAAATTTACATAACCCTTAGAAACTTGTAGAATTCAATCAAGTCTATATTGTTTTCAAGTATTGTGAACTGAAAAACTTGTCCAAACACAACACTATGCTTTTAATTGATTTATTAGATTAGAGTTCTATTCTAGCCTTGTATAGTTTTGCTACCCACCCTAATTTTGAACATTGCACCTTGATCTTCAAAAGAAGATGGATTCGGACACGCTAATTAAGTCTAAGATCTCTCCTACACACCTGGGATGTAAGTAGCAACAATTAGAACCACATGAGGGAAAGAGAGAATGCCTATAAAAAATTGTTGTAGAAGTAAGGGGTTGAGTGCCATTATTGTCCAAGATTATTTTCTGCAATATTCCTTGCCTTTTTGCCATTTAAGATCATTCAGCTGAAATGAGCTTGAATTGAAATTAAAAATGAAAACGAAAACTAGAAGCCATCCCTGTATGGAACTCCATGAGCAGATATGTACGTTACTAATTTTGCTGTTGTACAGGGTTCATTGCTTCACAGCTTGCTGACCTCATTTAGGATATTGTAGAGTGAAGGAGTCTTAATTGTGTGGTTTGTACCATTTGTACCCTTTGTACCTTAGTATACTATTCTAACAATTGCAGTAACTAATAAGGAATGTGATAACTTTTAAATAATAGAATTTTTATATGCTGTATTCATTTTCATTAACTTTAATTTCACATTCCAAATGTGTTATAATAATTGTTGGAATAATATACTTACCCTACAGACCACACTATGTAAAGAGTCCTTATCTCTTTTAAGTGAGGTGATGCAATGAATCCTGTACAACAGTAAAATCAGTAATGTGTATATCTTCTTGTGGGATTCCATCCTTAGATTGATTTTAGATCTTGTTTTAATTTTTTAATTTCAATTCAAGCCATTTTGGCTAAATGTTGTATAACTGGCAAAAACAAATGAAATGTTACAGAAAATTATCTTTACATATGGACACCCCACCTCTACAACCACTTTATTCCAGGCATTCTCTCTTGCCCTCAGGCGGTCATAACTCTTGCTGTTACATCCCAGGTCCATAGGAAAGGTCTTATCAGACTCAATTAGCTGGTCTGCATCCATCTTCTTTTGAAAAATAAGGTGCAATGTTCAAAATTAGGGTGGGTAGCAACCATATTTAACATAGAATAGAACCCACATCTAATCAAGGGGTTGAAAGTATTTTGTTGTGTTTGATCAGTTTTTCAGTTCACAATCACAAACAAATCTTGATGTGGTGCATAAGTTGCAATGGTGTGAAGTTGAAACAATGTTAAAATTTGGACAATTGGAACATATCTTACATTGGGGTGATACTATGGTCTGGGTTATAACCAGGGTCAATATAGGCTACAACAGAGTTAAAATAGGGTTATAAGTAGAGCTATAAATTATAATAAGGGAAATAACTAAGGCTACAACAGCTGGGGAGAACTGGAGTTAATGAAGCTTGAACTTGGATTGGAATAGGGCAAGGGTTATATATTTCACTCTACTACTTATTTGCTCATAGGTCATTATTGGATATAGCATCGGAAATAAGGAGGTAAGTTTGGTGAATGATTTTATTTCATTTCATTTTTGTAATAGTAACTAAGAAAGTTTTTTTCATGTTTTCTTTCGTGTGCTTTTTATATGCATGTTATACTGTGTTGTGTTTATTCTGGGTGTGAATGTGTGTGCTCTTGTGTCTTACAGGGAAAATCATTTTGAGATCTCATTCCATGGACTGGAGCTAGGGTTTAACCACAGGACAATCCCAGGTATGTTATTGCATTAATCAACACATGATCATTGCAGTTGACCATGATTCACATAAATTTTTTCTTTCTTCTTCGTTTATATCATCTAGTCACTGCTGCAGGATATGGGAGTGTTATCTCCGCAGGTAGGGAAGAAGAAAGAATCCCTTCAACTAACCAGCCAGATTCAGGCTGTGAGACCTAGCTTGAACTCACACATGGATATCTGATGGAAGTTGAAGTACTAATGTCACAGTTTGATGAATCGGTCAGTATGAGATTTAAGTTGATGTATGCCCTAATTTATTAATTGATCTTTTGTTTGTGGAGGTTTCTGTTGTTGAATTATTTTTCAAACTTATTCAACATGTAAGTGTGCAAAAGAAACAAAGAATAATATTTTTCCATTCTGGTATATTAGTGAAGAATAAGTGTGAAGAGATAATTGTATATATGTTGGAAAAATGAAGAATAGTGCGAGCTGACATTGTGTTTACATTCAATATGAGTGTAATCAATTTCTGCCTAAAAGAGGACACTTTGCTGAAGTGATTGTCATGCCTTAGCAGTAACTTTCAAAAGGTAGAATTATTGGATGGGTACCCCAACTTAAAATTCGTATAATTTGAATCTAAACCTCAAATTCACCGAAGCAGTACAGGATTCAGCCATGAAATCTCCTTTAAAGGCCACAAACAGTTGGTAAAAGGAGAGGAGATGGAGAAGAAAAAACTTTTTACACAGCTATGTACTAATTCTACCATTACTAGTAGTACATTAAAAGAATATTTTTCTTTTCCTTTCTATCTTTTAGACAACATTTGAATGACGATACAAATACATACATTGGCAAATAGAATCTCAGTTGAGAGTCCTTTTCCTGTTGTGTTCAAAATGGTGCTGTATTCCCTCTCTGCACAGTGACTATAAAGAAGTGTTTGTAGTTTGTGAAGGTCCAGTCTATCATATATATATTTTTGGGATATTTATTTTGTTTCATTAAAAATATTTTTTTTGACTTTTTTTTATTTTGTAAATTTTGCAATTCTCTCACCCTTGCTTGCATCATTCCGACTTTTCATTGTGGTATATACTGCCATAGCAAATGCTTATTGAAGGGTTAAAGTAGCTAAGCAACATATTTTTAAAAAATCTTTTCTTTTCCTTCCAGGAGCTCTATATGTGGCTATGGCATGTTTGAAGTGTTTATAGAAATATTGAGTCATATCTTATGTAGTTCAGAGTAGTTTTTATGATTCTGTATAAAATTCTGAAATATAAAATGAAAAACATAATATATTCATGCTATAATGAAATCACTTCTACCCAAGTGAATGTTTGCTTCATTGAATAGAGTTGGGTATATTGGTTGGGGTTTCTTGCCTGTTAAATGAATTTAACTGCTCTAATTTGACAAATTTATTCTGTTGTAAAAATAATTTTTTAAATTATCATATCTACATAAATTTTATATTATTATCTAGAAGAGTATACCCAGCATCGCCTGGAGAACAATTACATATTCGATGTTGATGTAAGTATATATGTAGGAATTTCTTATAAGTAAAGTGGATATTCACCAATACACACTAAATCACTGGCACTAATCTCTATATTCAAGCATACATTATACAAGTTAATCTCTATATTCATATGATTCAATTAATGGCATCTTTTTTAGAACAAACATTCATAAATACAAAAAGATGGAGAGATAAAAAGAAATACTGCAATTGCCTCACAAACAATATTTTTCTGCTTCTGGGCCAGACATCCAATACAGATGGGTCAAGTGACCATATAAGTTCATGAGTCCCACTTTTCCTCCCTTCTTTCTTGGATATATTTCTACCTTATGCAGTTGATGTTCTCATGCTAATTACCTTCCTCTTCTTTGAAGGAATGATGAATTTGTAATTTCTCAAGCACTGATAATTTATCAGTTGCACTACTAAATTATTTGCATCATCAACCATGATTTTACTTTCTGTGGTTAGCCATATGTGGCTATCATATTTATTAGTGTCCTCTTGAACACACTTTGGTTGTAATTCTTTCTATTACACATAGGGCAGGGGGGACAGGTATGTGAAGCATCATTCGCCTCTACTACTTTGTATCCTTTTGAACTTCTTGTATGATTAGATCATTGTGGTTTGTAAAAATAAATTCATTTAGAAATGCCTTTTTGAATATTGCACATCACAACTTGGTGGTTACTCATTAATAAGAAAGTTTATTTAATGGACCTATGAGCCCTAGCCATAACTTACATTCTCCCTCAACCTGGCCAGTAGTCCTGTGAACAACCCCTGAAAATTTCAGGACAAGTAGTCCAAGCATGTGGGAGGAGATGTGTAGCACACAGCAACTGACAGACAAACCAACTGACACACATTACATGAATTATATTAAGATTTTGGTGTCATTCCATTTTGTATTTTTTTCTCTCCCTATAGAGTATGAATCTGTTAGGCAATGCTTGCCCATACAAATATACAAGTTTGGGAAAGTGAGTTCTTTAATGCAATACATCGTGTGACAAAGTTGAAGAACCTTCCAAAATTTTAAACAGCTTTAAGAGTATCGCCCTTACTATACCAGAGAGCTCCTTCATGTGGAAATCCAACCTGACTAGCCACATTCAGACTCTTGAATTTAGAGCTTGTATTATTGAGCCTACAAAAAAGCCTCTGGCTTCTCAAGCTTCACATCAACTTATCAATGGCATGAGAAGGAAAAGCTGTGCTGTATCAGTACCTCGGTTGAATCTGTCAGATATAGGGGCAAGGTCTGCTGGAGAGTCACAGGAGCTACCTATCCCTGACAATCTACCACCTAATCATGATTCCCTAAACTCCAAAGCTGCCAGTTCATCTGTTTCGGCTTCAAAAGGTGGTAGTAGAAAGAACAAAAGTTCTTTCCAAAATCAGGAGCAACAAACAGAAAGAGAGAAGTTAAATGTCAACTCAGTTTGTCTGAATCAGAACAGGTGTCAAATTCTTCTTCTTGCTCTACCTCCTCTGAACTAACTTCATATCCATGGCTCAAGACAAGCACAAGAAAGATAAAACAAGTCAAACTTTACAGTGCTCCCCCATTCTATTCCTCTTCCAAGAAGAAAACTGGAGCAGCTTTAGCAGGAGGGTCATCTCAGAGGGAAACTGTTCAAAATCCAGAGCGACAAACAGAAAGAGAGAAGTTGAATGATCAACTCAGTTCGTCTGAATCAGTAGGTGTATCTTATGATCACATGAATACCGAAAAAGTGGTGATTGTACAAGAAGAAGTGGTGGGTTGCAGATATGGACAACAACCAGGGACATCTATGACCTCATCACTTGGACCAGCGGTGGTCAACTGTAACTTAGTTTCTAAAAGTTGCTTCATTGCTGTGCTTTGTATGGTTGATTCCAGAGGAGAGTGTCTGGTAAATGAAGGTCAGTATGCCATACCCATGCGGAAGTGTACAAATGGAAATGATAGTGCATCCACTTCTGAGCCACTTTCTTCATCTACAATGTTTGTCAACTGCAAAAGCTCAAAGGTAATGATTAATGTCCAAACTGATGCCAGTTAGTTGTGTAGCTGCATCATATCATATTGAAGTGCTATCCTATCTCTTGTAAAGTTGTATGTATCTTTAAGTAGGCATGCAGTCACGCATGGTTATATTCATCAGCTTTACATTCTGTTTATTTTGATCATTTGCATGTGTAATCATGATTAAATTTATTATATTTTCTTGCATATGCTTTCTTTGAAGGAGAAGAAGGTCATTCCAAACTTGCTGCTCACGTTCTCTGTGTCATGGTCACATGGGCCACCAGAACATAGACTCTGCAGTCCATTGAGCACAGCCTTGGATCTCCAGAGTAACAGAAAATGTGAGTTCAGCTGTTAAGAAAAAAGTAATAAAGTGATATGAAAGGGGAGGGTAGAGCGCAAACAACAACTATCACTTTCTGGATAGAATGCTTAATTTTTTCTGAGTGACACATAGTATAATTATGAAGAGTACATCGTGGGGGGAGGGGGGTCTGGAGGCATGCCCAGAGGAAAATTTGAAAACTAGGTTCTCTGATATGAATTTAGGTGGGATTTGGCAGCCAGCTGACTGTAACTACTTTGTGCATGCGTGCGTGTGTCGGTGTATGTGTGTCGGTGTGTGTGTCGGTGTGTGTGTGTCGGTATGCGTGTGTCGCTGTGTGTGGTGTGTGTTTATTGAGTGGGGAGAGGTGAGATTCTTGGGCATTTCCCCCTCCCTCTGGATGAAACGCTGATGTGGATACAAAAAGGGAGATGAAGAGGGTGGGGGGAAGGAAAGGATAGCTAAAGTGAGACTGGAGTTGTATAAGAAATAGTTGGTATCCTAGTGCAAAGTGACTGATATAGAGTGTGCTTTGTTGTGTCCGTCAACTTGTAGCCGACATTTACCAGCCACCTCTGATGTTTGAAGCAAACACTGAAGGCAGCGACAGTGGTACAATAACAGATGATGCGATAGAAGTGGAACAGCTGCGAGTGTACCACTCTCCTATTGTTGCCATGAACATGGCTCAACAACAGCCACAACGACCCGTGAAGATTGTATTGTTCAACTTTATTGGTCCTGATGACAGCTTCCTGCAAACTGAGTGGCAGCCTAACCCAGTCTGTCCTTGGTGCTCCCGCTCCTGTGGCAAGCTCTACTCCCTCCTGAAGCACATGACTTTGTGTCATCCACGCTTCTACTTCAACTATACAGTGAGTCACCATAAGCATGCACAGCTTACCAAAGAAAATTGCACGACAATTTTTTTTTATGGTTGTGAAAGAGTTGTGTTGCTAAGGGAGCCTTGTTTTTCTTGGGGAGCTATATGGTTGCTAAAGGATGTATTTGTTGCAAGGGATCTGTGTTCCTATGGGAATCGTATTATCAGGGGAACTGTGTATCACACATTACACATTGGACACATAGGATAGCTCTGTGTTGCTGACGAAGTTGTGTGTTGCTAAGGAAATCTGTATTGCTTGGAGCATGGTAACATGTGGTGGCTCGTTAAGCATATATATATATATATATATATATATATATATATACTAGCAGCATATACCAGGCGTTGCCCAGCCAATGTCAACATGAAACATTATAGAAGCCTCTCAAATTTCGGCCTGGTTCTTCCTTTAATTTGTATTTTTTCTGTTGCCCAAAAAAACTTCCTGTGGGTGTGGCTGATAGAAAACCACACATGGCTGCACCCACATATGGTTAATTATGCTCACCTGGTAATTTGGACTTTATATGCCCAATTTTAGCTTGATTAGACCAAAAATGATTTTTTGGCAGGCATGACGTGACTATGGGTGTGGCAATAACCAGATGACACTCATTGACACACCCGCACGTGACTAGTTATGCTCACTTAGTTGCTTGGAAACCTCATTCCAAATTTCAGTCTGGTTGGTTGTTTAATTACTTTTGATAGCCAGAAAACTACCAGTTGTTATGGCTACCAATAAGCCACACCCATACTTGGTTAATAATACTTTCTTTGGTACTTGGAGACCACACACACAATTTTTGCTTGTTTGACTTTTTTGACTTGTTGCCAGGAGGGATCTCACCCCTTTACTCCCAAAGTGTAGTTGTGTATGTGTACCATGTTTTAAGTCTGCCTCTCCAAGGGTTTGTCTCACCAAAATACTTTTTTTTCTCCCTCAAAAGTGATAAAATAATGATTTTGAAGCTGAAACTGAAAATTATCTTAAAAAAAGAAAGAAAAAAAAAAAAAACCTGGAAAAATATGATCCTTCTATCTCTTTTTTTTCTTCCTATCCTTTTTTCCTTTTATCTTTTTTTTTTGAGTCTATCCTTTTTTCTTTCTTTTTTTTCAATCTAAACTTTTTGTTCTTCCATTATCTTTCTTCCATCTACCTTTGTTCTTCAATCTCTTATTTTTTCTTCTGTCCTGTTTCTTATATATATATATTTTTTCTTTCTATTTTTTCCCCTCTTCTATCTTACACACAGTTCTAGGAAACACCTGGAATGGTGGGGGGGGGGGGGGGGGGGGGGGGGGGAGATGCATCCACAATATTTGCTCAAAAATTAATTTTTATGGATTTTTTTTACTGATTATTTACCTTTTGGAAACATCAAAGTTTGTTGTTACAAATAATTGGTTTCAACTAAGTGATTTGACTGTATGGAACCCTGTGGTTACAACTAATTCTTTTTAGTGTAAAGAAACCCAAGAGTTGTAAATTTTACTACAACTTTAACCTCATCTAATGTGTTCTAAATAATTATTTTGTTTGGTATAAAGCACCACTTTTTAATTAATATTATAGTAATTATTTGCCACAGGTCTAGGTGTGGACTGCTCGTTTCTTTATATATCTTTTTTGCATCTTTTTTCTTCCTTCAATATTTTTTCTTCCTCTTCCCTTGTGTGTATGTGTGTGTGTGTGTGTGTGTGTGTGTGTGTGTGTGTGTGTGTGTGTGTGTGTGTGTGTGTGTGTGTGTGTGTGTGTGTGTGTGTGTGTGTGTGTGTGTGTGTGTGTGTGTGTGTGTGTGTGTGTGTGTGTGTGTGTGTGTGTGTGTGTGTGTGTGTGTGTGTGTGTGTGTGCGTGCATGGTTGTGTGAGTACTATTCAAGTGCTTTTTTTTGTTGCAATCAATCATATATAGCATAAGCCCTGTTAATATGTGAAGAACTAACCAGGTTACTGTTATTAGCTACCTGTGTGTGTGGTATTATCATAGACACATTTACAGGAAGTTGTTTTGACTGCCTATAACCAATTGGAGGACTAATCGGGTTGAATTTTGTGTGTAGGTTTCATGTAATTGGATGAGCGTTATTAGCCATCTATGGATGTGTCAATGGGTGTAGATCTGTCATCTATGGATGTGTCAATGGGTGTAGATCTGTCATAGCCACACTTATATGAGGTAGCTTAGATTGCCAAATAGTAATTAGAAGACAAATGAGGCTGTAATTTAGCATGTGGTCCCTAAGAAAGAGTTGAGCATTATTAAGCACATGTAGGTGCGGCCCCCTCCTTCCCCTTTCTAAAATTCTAGATTCATCCCTGCAGTAACAGGGATAAAGCCAAAGCTTCCAAGAATAACACGGTTGTGATCAAAAACTCAGATTCTTACACCTAGACACATGAAACTTGGCATTCCTAAACCATTTGACTCTGGGATTGACTATACTAGCACCTGCAAATCCAAGTTTTGTTCAAGACCTGGGGAACATACAGCCTCTTGGGGCATATACGCTACCACCCTGCTACCTTCCTTTAATCGACCACTCTAGCCTTCTTATTGTACTGCTTTCTCTGCCATTTCTGAGCTTGAACAATCACAGACCTGGCTGCCAATTTGAGAACACACCTAGCCAATTCTGCATTATGGTCTCCACTGTCCATCAAGTATGGAGATGGTAGTGTATCCAGATCACCACCTGTGGGTATCCAGGACACCACCTGTGAGTATCCTGGCATTCCTCCCATATACCAGGAAGAATGGCGACTCCCCAATTGAGTCATGAGGTATGCAAACAGGAGTTGTGGCAAGTGGACATCCCACTGAGGTCCAAACTTGCGACTATTGTAGGCCAGCATTGACAGCAAAATTTGATTAAAATTCTATACTAGCCCATCAGTCTGAAAATATTAAGCAGTAGTGTTCACTTTGGTCATCCCAGTCAACTTGCAAACATTCATAATTACTTCAAAAAGTAAGTTAGAACCCCTGTCAGACAAAATCTCTTAAGGACTCCAGTGAAGTAACTGTGCATGCTTTGCCAGTTTAGATAACCACTTCTTGGAAGTCCCATCATGTTTCTTTCCACTAGCATCAAAGGCAGAGAGAGCTGGCAGTATCACATGGTGGCCTGAGAAAGAACTATCACTAAAAATAGCAACTGGTTCAGGACCAATCCCCTCAGCTCTAGCCTGCAACTTAGCAATAACGCTGTCATTCTGAACTATTCTCTCCCAGAGAGCTACCCTTAGCTTTTCATGAGTTTGTATCTCCCGCTCATGAGAAGCTACTAAATCCAGCCTTACTGCTACTTTGCACTCGTTTAAATGGCAGCCAGTCTCTGTAGCCTCCTGCTACTTCACTCTCCCCAAGTTTTCCAGTGACTGCTCAAGTGAAGTCACAGCTTGCTCCAGTTATGCAACCCGAACATCAGCAGCTTCTTATGCATCACACACCACCTTCAGTTTTTCCTTTGAACCAGCAACCTGCTTTACCATGTCAGCCCTAGTAGTATACATTCATACCACTTTAACACTTCTGTAAACTACTAGCAACCCAGCTCTCACTCAATCAGGTTTTGGCAGGACCTCTAAATGCAACGGGACTGTCTGTTTCATTGAAAGTTATTAGCTGGTTGCTAAAACCCAATAAATTCTCTTTATTAAATGCTATTAAAGTTATTGAAATTCTGGAGCAACAGAAGGTGACTTTCACAAGATCAGCAACACACACAAGGAGAATATATTACTCAATAATAAGACAATGATGGATGCCTTTCCATATATGACCACACATAAGTTCAAGATTCATGAATCTATAATCGTTTAATTATAGCTTTAAAAAAAAGTTTTGTTAGGTAATTTGTAAGACACTGTTCCAGGAGAAAGCATTTGCAATATGATCGTTTCCCATAGATGCCTATTCCTAATGTTGAGGGTGGAACGTGCAAACCACATTAGTGAGCTTATAAGCTTATGAGTTATACAACTCTTTAACTGTTCATAATGGCTTTTTCTCAAGTTTTCTTCCACCTAATACTACTTCTTGGCCATAGCAAAGGTGGGGGATAGAAGGAAAGGGGAAAAAAATGGGGGGGGGGGGGGGGGGGTGGAAGAAGAAAAGAAGAGAAGAAAAAACAGAGTGACAAAAAGAAAGGAGTAGTGGTGAAATAACAACCAAGCCATGGATTAGAACCTTGAAGTTTCCACTTAATAGACCTGTGCCTGAACCATTGGGCCATCATTTTGGTAGACCTTCTTTTTAGGTACTGAAAATTTTAACTCTTTTTTTTTCCCCCATCAAGGCTGTCACTTTCAAAATTCTTGTGGGTGAAAAACCTAGCCAGACATAGAAGGATCATGCCTGCAAAGTTAATCTAAATCCATAAGGTGTTCAGTGGTTATTCAAGGACATACATAGAGACAAACTTTCGCTTACTCAGGGGAGTGTGATACATTGTGTGGAAAGCTTTTCTTCGATCTGTCTTCTTTATCCATGTTACATAATAACATGTAGAGCTCTACTGTTGGGGGTATAATAATCGGCTGCAGATCCATGGAGAGGTTCATTTCCAGTTAATCTTTAGATTGCTAATAACTAGAGTGGTCCAGAACTAAGACCTGTGGCAAATAATTACTATAATATTTATTAAAATACAGTGTTTTAGGGCACACAATAATTGTCTACAACATAAAAGACAAGGTTAGAGTTGTGGTATGAGTTACAACTTTATTTATTTGAGCAGTATGACTTTCAACTTTTGAGTTTTGTTAAAAAAATCCATTCATGTCAAAAACTTGTGGATATCCCACCCCCCCAATCATTCAAAATGTTCCTAGACTGTGTGCCACAGGTAAAACAGAGGACCAGTATCTTTTTCATTTTGTTTTGGGCAAACACACAGGGAGTACATATAAACATGTTAACATACAAGTGCTCATACAACATATTTTTCAACCACTCCCAGGAAGACTCACTTCATCCACCAAATATGAAGGTTTGTGTTTAACTATGTCAATATGCTAGTGCATATTTATATATGATTATACCAGTTCATAGCACAATGTAAAGCCTATGAAGAGTTTTAACTCTTGCCAATTGGATTAAATTCAATAATCCGTATTTTCTTGCTGTGTATTGTTACCTGTGGCATAGAGATTTAAGAAAATTGGAGTGGTTGGGGTGATGACATCCATAAGTTTTATTCAAGAATGGATTTTACCAAATTGTTTACTGTATGAAAACACAAAAGTTTATTGTAACCTAAAGTTACAACTCATTGCTTTTACTGCATGAAAAGACCAAAAAAAAGGTTGTAACCTGTGCTTTAACTAAGTTCTTTTATTGTGTGAAAACCCAAAAGTTTTAAATCTTACCACAACTTTAACCTCGTCTTTAAGTGTTCTAAACAATTACTTTATCTTGTTTAAAATTTTATGTTTTAATAAATGTTATAGTGATTATTTGCCACAGGTCTTAGTGAGGGACTGCTTCTGTCATATTACTGTTTCATGAAATTTTTTTTAGCAAGACTGTATGAAATACATGTGTGATGGATTCACTGATTGTCTACAGCTAGAAGAAGATGGTGTTCATGTGATTGATGTGCATATCAACAAAGAGTATGATGCAGCGTTATCCTCTGTGGACAAAGATCCCGGGGAGTACAGCTTTGCTTCTCTGATCGGCAAGAAATACAAACCTTTGCGACGTAACCCCTGCACTGCTATATTTGTAAACAAGTGAGTCCATGTGCCACTCATTGATGTTAGTCTGAGCCCTGCTGGTGATATTGTCCTCCAGGGCAGTCTGGTCAAGAATAGCTGCTGGAAATATATATATATATATATATATATATATATATATATATATATATTTTTTTTTTTTTTTTTTTTTCCCCCTTCTATATGTATTGGGTGATAATTTTACTATAGCAAAATATTTAAGCAAATAAAGGCTGAAAATAGCCAGTATTCTTCAGAATGTTATTTTCTGGTGCACTTCTAATTGTTTTAACCATGTTAAGTTGTGTTCCTATTAGATTTAGTGATAATGAATGCATGTGTGATGATGTATGTCATGCTTATCAATCAGTATTGAAGTAAACTTGTGATTAACTGCCATGAGATACATTTAGGCACGTGATGATGAAGGAAGATCTGTCGGAGATCTTCAATGATGGCTCATGGAGACGGGGGTACAAAGTTAACAGGTAAAACCTGTGGAACAGGATTTCTGCAAGTGAGAGTGTGTGCATGCATACAGAGAGAGAAGTGATGGTGAGACAAGGTTCAGTGTGACTGAATTCAATGATGAGCACTACACCAGTGCTATCACACTGTCACAGTGAGTTAACCATGCAATGGGTCAATCAACTTTGTGTACTACAATACATTAGACACACTGTCTTGAAGCATAGTTTGTGACATTCTTGGTCAATGTTACACAAGCATATGTTAGCTGTTGATTGATGTAGTGTTGAATTAGGAAATAGACATTGTTGGTCCGGATCGAACCAGGTTGCTTAATAAATAATGTGCTTCTTTGATCAGAAAAGGCTTGTCACAATATTTCATTAAATTTTCAGTGTTCTACCATCCTCGTACCTACATGCTGATGCTTCCAGAGGATACAGATGTTGAGAGTGAAGAGGAGAAGCTGATATTAAAGTGGCAGGAAGCATCCGCATAGATTGTATGCTTTTGTGTTTGTAATGATAGATACAGACACCTCCCATTCTTGACATCTCCATTCTCAGTTTATAACCTTTGAAATATTTTTTTCAGTTGATGGAGAAGTTTACTGATGCGCATGCACAGGATAAGCAGCTCATAAATCTCTGGAACACCTTTCACATGAAGGATAGGTAAGGAATAGAAACTTTCTGATGTTCTTATTTGTGCTAGATTAGGGTTGAGGCAATGATATGGGCTGCATACTAAAGTTTGACTTCCTTTCCAACTTGTTTTCATGTGTGAATTAATGAACTCACTGCAGTCATGGTTGTAAAAAATGTTGAAAAATAATTTAATATTAATTATTTTGTTGTGATATTATAGATAATAATAGCACAGATAATACTGATGCTGCAAGATTCTAGCTATTGCTGGAGTAAGAATTAATTAAGTCAGATAAATAGGTTTGACTGATTTAGTATTTATAGCAATTACTTGTTCTTCATAGATTCTTATATTTATTGGCCAACAGCTGAAGTGGATATTTGTATATGAGGGTGTAATACTTTATAATGATGTCTATAATATGAACAACTGAATGAGGCGCAGCTATCCTATGCACCTCATCTACATAATTTACACTCTTTATTATCCTTCCTTCCTTTGTTTCTCCATTCCTCAGATATATTGGACAAAATCAGGTTGCTCAGCGTTGCCTCAAGTTTTCGCATGATGCTGGTTTGCTCCTGTTGGAAAAGGACCTTGTGAATAACTTTTTGTCACACTTAGTCAATCTTTGTGATCTTCACCTCATATCACCAACCATTGTGAAGGACAGTGTGAAGATAGTTTATGGAATGAAAGCTGGGATCTGAAGTGAACATTATTAACTTTATATAGCACAGGACTTATATTTTGCATTACCTAAAGACTACAATTTCTGTTTCTCTCCTTTTGCAAAAATATTTTGTTTTGTGGTATGTTTCTCACAATATAATGATGCACAAAACATTATTTACCCTTGATATTACATATTTTTTTATAATGGTATTTATTTACTATTAATTTTCATGGTTCTTATTTTTTTTGGTGAAATACTCTCTGTTATGGGATATTTATTCCCTTTTCTCCACCTGAAAGCATCCTTGAGGAAAACCATTATTTTAGCCTCCAACAAAAAACCTAAGGAGAGACATTATTTACCTTTACAAATTATTACTTTCATGAACTCTTATTGATTTGAATTCATATCTTCTAGGAAGGAGTGTAAGTGGTTATCAGATAGGAACTGCATGAAAGTGTAAAAGAATGGTTGATTAAAGCAATGGTTGAGAAGGCTGGTGTTGGAGGGTAAGTCGTGTGGTGTCTATTCCATTTCTCCCCCTATACTCTTTTCAAAGTATACTTACAGTAGTTACTACATATAAAAACATACCAAAGTCCATTGCAGTTGAATTGAAATAATCAAAGCATCTGTTCTCCAACCAACAGTAGTAATATAGCAATTCTGCTCTCAATATATATATCCCAAAACTAATCAAGCTAAGACACTTTTCCAACAAACATGGACATTCTCAGAGTTTCAGATGGAGCCAAACCTATTTTAAGAGAATAGTCATGTGTATGCAGCAAAAATTCATGTTTCAAGGTGCAAGGATTTCAGTTTTGCAGAGAAGATTTTTCTTCACATTTTCACACAAAATACATGAGGTCACTCACACATTTTCTTATGATCACTTAGTTTTTGTCTTTTTGAATTTTTATCTTGTTTTTGGTATCTTTGTCTTTATCTTTTCTAAACAGAAAAAAATTTGTACTCAAAGGAAATGATTTGCATAACTATTGGAGTTAATTTAAAAGAATACAACCAACAATCCTTTGTATAGCTCAGGGAAATTTTTTCTTCTATTGATTAATCTTGCCGAAATATTTAATTTCGGAATCAGATGGCTGAATGGTTGAGACCTTTTGAAGTTCTTCAGCAATGCATAGGTGTGTGGTCAGTGCTTCTAAAGCTATGTAAGTTTTTGGTGGTGACCTTTGGCAGCATTCACAATTGATTGTCACTTGCTGGATGAAATCAACAATGCTAACACTTGCCAAGTCTGTACCCTTGCTATGGACTTGCAATCCACTCAGGATAGATTCATCTTGCCCATAAAGTAAGAAAGAGAGAAAGACATTAACATGAAGAGTGGGCACATGGAATGTACATTCAATGGTGGATACACATGGACCAGTGAAAGTAGCTAGTGTGAAGGCCAATGGCCAGAGAGGTGAACAAAGTAAAGTAGACTTCATTTGTAAAGATAACTGCCTGTATTTGAGCAGAGAAGTGCAGTCCAGTGTTTAGTGTATGATTGCTGGTTCAGGAGCATAGTAGGCCTAGCAATGCACCATTGTGGCAAATATTTGGATAAGAGCACCACCACTATGCAATTGAGAAGGAGACCTGGACCTGTAGTGGCAGTAACAGCTCAAAGACTTTCCAGAGTAGGAGTACTGTGTGCAGAGTGTGGGAAGAGGTTTAGTCAGGCCTAGTGACTTGAAGAGGCACAAGTGCTTAATAGAGAGGGCTAAACCTGTTGAACAAGAGAAAAATGCAGTTCAGTATGGAGGATGTCAGAAGTGGTTCTGCAGCAAAGGAAGTCTGGCTCTTCACAGATATGAAGAAGAAAACTCTACTGCACTCTAACTGTGCCATATGATGTGATGTGATCTGGTGTCATGTGATGTGATGTGATGTAATCTGATTTCCTGCTCCCTCCTGATGGAGGGCCATATGACCAAATATGGCAGTGGTACAACAGGACAGGACAGGTGTGTGTGTGTGTGTGTTCATGTGTTTGTGGTGCGTGGGTGCCTGTGTGGGAGTGTATGTCTCTGTGAGAGTATGTGTGAGAGTGTGTGTGGGAGTGTGAGAGAGTCCAAAGGGAGGGATGAAGATGAGTGGTGGTATGAGAGGGGCCCTCACTGGCATGGAGTTCTCAATGAGGCTGGTAAGGAGTTGCTATCTTGCCTCAGTATCAATGAGGCTACAATGTGCAACACATTGTTTGCAAAAGGGGGATATATTTGACACTCCTTGAGTGCATCAGCAGAGGTGGAGGAGGTATTTCTGCTAGATTTTGAACCTACCAGAGTGAGTTTGATGTGAAGGAACTGGAGA
Source organism: Lycopodina hypogea (assembly GCA_963969325.1). Taxonomy (NCBI): domain Eukaryota; kingdom Metazoa; phylum Porifera; class Demospongiae; order Poecilosclerida; family Cladorhizidae; genus Lycopodina; species Lycopodina hypogea. Next base: position 15,171,960 of record OZ017783.1, read on the forward strand.
AGGTCAGGCAGAGACAAGTTCGAGCAGTCATGGCTGAGCTACCATCAGAGGAGTAATTGGATAGTGCTCTTGGAAAGATAAAGAGTGGTAAAGGTGTGGAGCATTTTCTATTCTACCTAAGATGGTGAAGGCTTCCTGTGAAGGGGAAAAGTTCTTGGAGCTGCTTATGGAACTGGTGGAGGATGTGTGGAATGAATGTAAGGTGCCTACAAATTGCTGTGATGCAGTGTTGGTACCTATCCCTAAGAAGGGTGATCTGACCATGTGTGATAACTGGAGGAGGATAGCTTTTCTGGATGTGGTAGGGAAGGTGGTGGCTAGGGTGCTCCAGGAAAGGGAGCAAAAAGTTGCAGGGGAAGAACTTCAGAGTCACAGTGTGGCTTTAGGAAGGGAAGAAGCTGCACCAAGATGATCTTCATGTCTAGCAAATGGTAGATAAGTCATGGGAGCACAATGCTAATGTAAGGACCAGCCTTCAACTAAGGATACAGAAGTATGCAGACTGACTCCTAGACAACGAGGACATAACATCTCGTTTATTGTAATAACATTTTATATTGGGCTGAACTCCTTAAGATTAATTATTTGTTCTTATGTGTGTTAACTAGCTCTGTGTGTAGTCACTTATTATTTTGTTATATGTTGTCCTTCTTTATTTGTGCCATCCTTGATGTGGCTCAACCCACCAGGAGTTACTACTTAAAGGAGCTCCTGAGTGGGATAGCCAGATTTCCCTATTGTGCATTAAGTAATATTGTTTAAAACCTATACAACTTAAAGGTGGCTTAAAATCTACCTAGCACTTAGGATTATCTCTGGTGGCAGCATCAACTAAGGAGACAGAGGCTTAGAACCCTCTTGACTCCCACACCTGGTGGTAGAGGGTGCAACTTATCCTGAATTGACGAGGTGGAGGCTTAAAACCCTCTTGACCCCTATACATGGAGGCAGCCATACAACTATCTTGAGTTCAAGGCTTAAAATCCTCTTGAACCCCACACATGGTAGCAGCAGATTTTCAGTCATCAGGAGAGCATTAGCTAATTAGCTAGCCACTAAATTAAATTTTTTATTGTTGTAATCTACCATTGGTCTAAACCACAATCAGTAGAATGGACACTACAGGAAAGAAACAACAGGAAATTCAGTGGGTCAGAGAAAGGCAGCAAGATGAAAGGCCAACTATGCCTGCCATGGAGGAGATACTGCCTGCCATGGAGGAGAGACTGCCTGCCATGGAGGAGCTATTGCCTGCCATGGAGGAGAGACTGCCTGCCATGGAGGAGCTACTGCCTGCCATGGAGGAGAAACTGCCTGCCATGGAGGAGCTATTGCCTGCCATGGAGGAGAGACTGCCTTGCCATGGAGGAGATACTGTCTGCCATGGAGGAGGTACTGCCTGTCATGAAGGAGATACTGCCTGCCATGGAGGAGATACTGCCTGCCATGGAAGAGATACTTCCTGCGATGGAGGAGATACTGCCTGCCATTGAGGAGAGACTACCTGCATGGAAGGACCAGGTTCTGGAGGATGTCTGCTCATTGCAGAAATTTTTAAACCCTCCTTCAGCCCATGGTCCTCACCAATGGTACCAGTACAGAAGCCTGATGAATCCGTGAGATTTTACTTAATTTTAAAAAATGTCAGTGTTGTGACAACTCCAGACCAATATCTCATGCTAAGGGTGGATGATATGCTCACTCAAATTGGAATTGCTAAATTTCTGACAAAGATGGACCTGAACAAAGATTCCATCAGATCCCACATCGGGAAGAAGATTAGTGCAAGGCAGGCATGCATTGACAGTGGAGGACCACTGCATTCTACCGGGAGGGTGAGATGTAAGAACCAGCCTTCAACTAGAGATACAGAAGTATGTAGACTCACTCCTTGACAAGGAGAACATGATAACATCACCATTAATTGTAATAACATTTCATTGAGGGCTGAACTCTTTTAGATTAGTTATTTGTTCTTATGTTAAGTAGCTCTTTGTTTGGTCACTTATTATTTTGTTATATGTTGTCCTCTTTATTTGTATCATCTTTGATGTGGCTCAACCCACCAGGAGTTACTACTTAAAGGAGCTCCTGAGTGGAAAAGCCATATTTGCCTAATGTGCATTTAAGTAGTATAGTTAAAAATCTATTCAACTTAAAGGTGGCTTAAATTCTACCTAGCACTTAGGAATATCTCTGGTGGCAGCATCAACTGAGGAAACAGAGGCTTAGAACCCTCTTGACCCCCACACCTGGTGGCAGTGGGTATAGCTTATCCTGAGTTGAGGAGATGGAGGCTTAAAACCCTCTTGACCCCCACACCAAGTCCTTCTTTATCTTCACTGATCTGAAGAAGGCTTATGAACCTGTTCCAAGGGAGGCTATGTGGGTAGCACTAGAGAAGTTAGGGTGTACCTGGTGAGATAGCTCAGCTTATGCATTTTTTTTTCTTCATGAAAGTATGAAGGCTGAGATCCACCTGTGTGGGTGCTTGCTCAAGCAGTTTGATGGGAGGAATGGTTTGAGGCAGAGCAGCTGCATTGCACTAGTCCTCAACTTATTCATTTGCATTGTGATGGAGTGATGGTAAGCCAGAGTTGAGGGAGCTGAAGGTGTAGGCAACTAACTGAGTTTAAATATGACCGCAAGTTGTTTGGGAAGGGAAGTACACCACGTATATCAAGCAACATGCTCTGACTTTGGTTGGACACTCAATAAGAACAAGATCAAGCACGTGGTGCCTGGCAGGCTAGTGGATGATTGTGACAGGGAATCCATTAATGTTGATGGAGGAGAAATCTGCTCCGTGGAGGAGATTCCTTACCTTGAATCTGTGATCACCTACTCTGGGAGGTGATACTAATATGGAAAAGAAGATAGCCCAGGCATCAAAAGATTTTGGAGCTTTAAGGAAGGCAGCTTTCCTGGACAAAGACCATACCCTCACCACCAAGATAAAGATCTACCCAGTATATGTGTTGTCTGTCCTAATCTATGGCACAAGAGTGTTGAATCACTCTCAGGAAATATCTGAAGAAAGTGAACACATTTCACCATAGTTGCATACGAATTGTCCTGGGCATTTTTAACCAGAAGCGGTGGTCTGATTACATCACCATGGCAGAGATCAGGAGAAGATGGGGAAATGTAGATACTGCAGCTTAGAAGATCAAGAAGGGGAGGTTGGAGTGGATGAGACACCCTGGACATATGGGGGACCATAGAACACTGAAAGTTGCTTTGTTTGGATGGTTCCCCCAACCATGTCCTCGCTGTGGCCTAAGGAAAAAGTGGAAGAATTTTATTAGGAGATATCTGAAAAATTAGAGGTAGATGGGTGTGATTGGTTGGATGAAGCAATGAGGTCTAGGGAGGACAGGTTGGAAGGTAGTTCCCAGGGAGGGAATGGAGAAGTACTCAGCAGGTCAGGCAGTGCAAACACCAGTGGCAACTAGGGAAGTGGTGTGCAAACTGTGCTGCAGGATATTTTGCAGGGAGGGAGACAAAGAGAAGCATAAGGTCTTTCTATGAGCAAATGGAAGGAGCTGCCCAGTGCCAAGCTTTCAATTAGTGGTTCAAGAACCAATGTGGTTTGGCCATTCACAACTGCAGATCCCCAGGGAGTTAAGAACCATTATTGATTACTTACAAGCAAGACTTGCTGCCCCTTTCATTGGCTTGCATGACTGTTGAACAGTAGCAACATAACAGGACAGGTGTGGTGTGGCATAGTTGTGATGGTGTGTGTGTCTGTTCGTGCATGTGTGTATATGTATATGTTTACGTGTGTATGCATGTATATGTGTGTGTTGTGGTGTGGTGTGGTGTGGTGCAGTGTGGTGTATGTGCATAACTCCAGCACTGACTGGAAAGTTTCCTGTCTTTCAACTTCATCTTCCCACACCAGTCCACCCAGCCATGTTGGTGATTTAGAATTTTCTGGTGTGCATATTCATTAGCCATGGTTTGTCAATCAGCTAAGAGTTCAGATGGGACTTCGGGTGGCCACACCCATAGGCTAAGAGAGTCTTGGTCAGTTATCATGCAAGCTCCTTGTCTGGCTCCAGGAGTTTGCTGGCACTGGCTCAGAGTGCTTGCTTAGTGCACAGGCACCCTGACTATGTCAGGTGCATGTGACCATGTGACGGCAGCAAGAGAATTGCATTTATATTTTGTGTCTGTCTGTCTGTCTGTCTGTCTGTCTGTCTGTCTGTCTGTCTGTCTGTCTGTCTGTCTGTCTGTCTGTCTGTCTGTCTGTCTGTCTGTCTGTCTGTCTGTCTGTCTGTCTGTCTGTCTGTCTGTCTGTCTGTCTGTCTGTCTGTCTGTCTGTCTGTCTGTCTGTGTGCCTGCATGGGTTCGTGTGTGCAATATATGAGCATTTCAATTTCTGTCTGGATACTTTTCGATTTTTATTACGATTACATTCTAATGTTAAACAAGGCTTGGCCTGCTCAGTACTTAGATGACTATAGTAGCTTTCAGTATCTACCCATCTTCACAAGCCACTTGTCCTTTTTTTTCCTTTCTTTCTTTCTTCTCAGCTTCAGTTAGTGAAAGCATGTTTAGCTTACAACTAGTGTGTACATTTAAGGTCTGTCCATTTCCTCCCTCTCTAATGCTACCACTTGGATTGAGAGAACCTGTTAGGCAAATTAGATAAAATGTGGCTGTATTTTTTTTTGATGTCTACCTTTTTAATTTTACATTCCTAATTAATTATTACAATATTTTGAATGGTTCACTTGCCCTATAAACCATGCTTTGTAAATCACTCAATCCCTCTGAACTACCCAAATGTATATAGCCAATTGTGGGATACATTCTTGCATGACTTCTTATTTATCCTGCATTGAAATCTAAGAATACGTCAATTTTTCAGAATTCCGGATAACTCTTTGTTATGAAATTCCTAAACCATGGCCCTGTTACGGTTAAAATCACAGAACATATGCAGTTTGACCTTGTGCATGTTATCTAGGCATTAAAATAAAAAAAAATAGTAATAATCAAGGTCTGGCCTGCTTTTCTCACCCTTTCCCTTATTTTCTCTATCACTAAGTAGCTGGACTTGGCTTTAACTGTGCTGTTTGATTGGTAAATTCCAGCCCTAAAATGTCCATCTTCTTATTTCTCTGTGATTTCCAAGGCATTCCATCCTCACTAAATTTATTATTTTATTTATTAATTTTTTAAAATAGCTTATAGAGTCTGTAAGGGAAATTTTAGAAATTGTGGACTGTTCCTCCCTATTCTCTCTATTGGCTCTATGCTGTGTTGCTCTCACTGTTAGTGGATAGATAACAATACAGTACTTTTACTAAACATATTCATTTATTTTGAAGCGTAATGTTATTTCATTTATAGTTGCACACTGCTCCATCACCAACCACCCACCCAACCTTCCATTCCAACCATGCTCCTCCCCCCTTTTTCACCCCTCACCTAACTCCCTAACTCTAACCCCCTAATGGTTCATACAGTTCATTTAATTCATTTAAAAAAAATTAACAAAGAAAGAGGCAAATATACATCATATGTAACAAACTATTGTGCAACTATATAGATAGGTGTTCAGTTGTGTCACAACTTCATTGCCCTGCCAGAGTTCAGTGAAAACTTTGCAATGAAGAGTCAACATCAGGGGAAGTATTTCATAATGAATATCTGTATTTCTAATTATCCAAATAGAGACCATGATATCCAGCAGTAGGACCTGGTGATATTTTTTGACCCTCAGGAATTTGAAGATGAGATGAATGATAAAAAGGAGGCAGAAGACCAGGAGAAGAAAAAAATGAGTTGCTATCACTGCTTGTCAAATCATCCTTCTCATTGTAGTAACTGTTGCATTGCTCAGTGTACCTTGAAATTGTGGTAAAATATCATCCGATGTTTGTCTGTTAAAGTCACTAGAATGATGCTGTGATGAGTTTTGTTGTGGTGACACAAAACAAGGCTTCCTCATCAAAGAATTGAAGGGGTAGTATTCTGAATATGTATTCTTCATATCATCATGTTGCTTTAGTTGCGCCTGATTTTGTTCTGTGTAATCTTCAGACTTTTCAGAAAAATGACCCCTCGCTCTTGAAGCCAACACACTTTTGTTCATTAGGTCACCAGTACCTCTTTCATAAAAGTACTTGTGTGAGGGGCAAACTTCTTCATCACATACTTTTCTGTTGCCAGTACTAATGGTTGTTGACATGATACCACTGCTGCTCTTTGTAACATGAGGAAAAGAAATAGGTAAATGAGGTGTTGTTGGGGACAATATCTCACTACTTGAAATGATAGACGTGGGTGCGACATTTCTACTCCCTCTGGTAACTTCAGGAAAAGCCACATTGTTAGTGCACTTAGTGTACCTTCCATTGCGGTTACTGCTAACATGTAAGAAAGGATTTGGTGGTGGCAATATTTCACTGTTCAAAACAACTGCTAAAGGTGTGACATTACCACTTCCCCTAGTAACTTTCGGAAAAGCAACAATGTCATTGCACTTTGTGTGCCTTCCTTCACTAGTAGCACTAGTGGGTATAGTTGGTGGTATTTGTGGTATGAATACTTCACTGTTCAAAACATCTGCTGTTGGAGTGACCTTGATACTTCCCCTAGTATCTTCAGGAAATATATCTTCATCATAGGAGTGAAAAGATTTGTCATTATCCAGTTTGTCATCTTTTACAGAATCACTTATTGAGGATGGAGAACTCTTGCATATTTTTTTGGCCTCCGGTAATTCTTCTTTATCATGTCCACCACTATCTGACTTAGAGGTGTTTGATCTTTTCCTTGTTATGGATACAGGAATAGGAGTCATCAAGTCAGTCTGTAAGCTTTTAGTCTCATTGATAGGGGATGAAGGTATGTATTTTGAACTGATCTTGCCAATATTCATCAGGTCGGGGGAAGGATGTTTTACCCCTAATAAAGCTGAGTGATCATTTGAACTAATGACTGCACTAGTCATTTTGGGCAGATTGGATTGGGGCAAAAGAGTCTGGAAGTGAACCTTTTGGAGGACACTTGAATCTTCATTAGTTGTCCATCTTTGCTCATTCAGAAAATTGAAATGCTCAGCATCGCAAGGTAACTGAAATCCATCTTCAGATGTAGCATGCCAATAACTATCTGATGTGCACAAACAAATTGCTTCATTAGAAGATATATTTTGGGTGACATCTTGTTCATGTCTAGTGCTCATATTAGGTGCCTCATTTGACATAACAGATTCATTACTGTGGATATTGCAAATTTCTGCCTGTGGAGTATATGCAGATAGCTTAAAAATAGATCTAGCCTGCACCTCACAGCTCACCTTAATTGGGCTAGCCTGAACTCCATTATCTGCATAAGTTTGTTGGGTTGATGAAGCAGCATCTTTCTCTGGGATCTGCATTGATTGTTTGAACCAAGAAAATGCACCTTCATTCTGCATGTCCCCCAATATCGGTAAGTGATTTAATTGATTTTGTATACATTTTTCTCTTTGGGTATACTTTTTGTGGTCACTTATGTGTTGATCTGAGCCCCAGTTTTGACTAGAGTGATAATTCGGGTTATGACTTTCATTGCATGAAAATAAAATGTTCTGAATAGCTTGAAATGATCTAGGATATGAAGGCACTCGAGGTAAGACATTTGCAGGCTGGACAGGTGTATGTGGGGATGACACATTTTGCTTTTCCCAATTGGTTGAATCTTTATTCTTTGAAAAATAAGAGAGAGAAGCAGTCACATTCGTGGATGTGAAAAGGTTACATGATGTCATAAGTGGAATGCTTTGTGAGTAGCCTCTCTGAGATTTCAAAAAAGGAACATTGTCCCCCTTCCTTGCATTGGAGACTTTCTTGTCTCCTTCACATGGTTCTAGTGAAGTATTGGTGTGCCCTTCATTATCCTTGGATTCAACATGACAGATGATAGGTTTTTCTTTCATGTGTATATCCTTATCCTTGTCATGAGCATCCTTTCCTTTCACATGTTTATTTTGGATTAATACCTTCTCTGCTTCTCTATGCCGCTTTGTGGGCACTATAGCTTCACGGATCAGGTGATTCATTCCTTCCCTGTTACTCTTAGAATCAGATGTCTTGCTCACTGTTTCAATGTTGACATTCAGGATACCTTTACAAACTTCTCCTTGGTCAGCTGATGGCTTTGGAACCGAAGAATGCCCAATCATTGTATCTCCTTCACGATTTAATAACTTATCTTGAATCATGCAAGACTCGGCAGTGGAGGTAACATTGATAAAATCATTATGCATGGATAACTCTTTAAGATGAAGTGCTGTACATGTCATAGAGAAGTCTGATGTCCCTATGGAGGAAGAATTTTCTTCTTTTTTGCCAGGTACTGAATCACTGTGAGTTAATTTTTTATCATTGAAAATGCAATCACTGTTTTTGATAACCACCTTCTCAATATATTGACCAGCAATATCAGAAGCAGAATGTGTGGTTATATGTTCTATTGGTACGATTGATTTTATCTCTTCTGGATCTACCTCATCCTCATTTGGATTCATTTTCAAGGTAATAACTTTAAGTGAACTATTTTTTCTAGAGCATGACTTCTTCGGATTCATCCATGGCTCTATTTTTTCATTATCTCCAACTTTTGTTGACTTGCTACCTGTAAGACCTAGATAAGTAATGGCCTGGGGGAGAGTATTTTTGTCCTTCAACAAGCTTTGAGAAGCATGATATTTTCTGGTGTCAAGCTCTTGCTCATACACTACATGGCTGACATGTTTTTCTACTTCTGATCGCCGCTTTCTATAATCTGCCAATGATATTTTTTTAGGTGGACTGAAAGAAGTACAATTGTCCTGCATGACCACTAAATGATCAGTTCCCAAATCTATGGCATTTGGAATTTCATCCACCATTGTACTTTTAGACTGTGTGTGAGTTGTAATTGCTGTCAAGGACATTCCATCACTGACTTGTTCATATGTGGATGAGGACAAATCACCATTCTTAACACAAGCAGTAGCATCAGTACCTGTCTGCCCATGTCTAGTGACAATTGTTACTGGCTTAGCTCTAGCAACTTCTGTAGAATATAAATCATCTTCACTTTCATCCTTCTTAGTCATACATTCGTCATATGCATTCTCCAGACTAGATACCTAGAGAAAATATAGTCTAGCTAAAAGTATTTTCAAAAAACAGATAGAATACTACAACTAAAGTGAAAACAGTAGTGTACCACCCTCCTCCCCCCCCCCCCCCCCCCCCCCCAATTCATACATTAATGACCAGGTATATATTTATAAGGAAAAGAATCCTCTTCTTTCTATAAAATATTGACAACATATGAAAAATTATACTTACATTTACAACTTTTTCATCCGTGGAAGACTGGCAACCCTCTAGTGTTCTATGGAGAACCACATTAGATTCTACAACGAAGTGTGTGGATGCTTAAACATATATATTTGAGAGGAGGCCTAGTGAATAGGATGAAACACCCCAACAAAGCCTTTACACAATAACTTACCTTTTGTCATCAATAATCCGTGCAAATAGTGAGGGTAATTGTCTTTGGTGATACCTGTATTGCAAATAAATCAAGTGTGAATCACATTTAATCATGGAAGAAAATTACATACCAAGGTGATTGGACAGTGGAGATGTTGGAAATACAAAGATCTTCAAATAATCAGTAGCACGTATAACACCCACCTGCATGTTGGAGAAAAAATATTATTAATATAATAATACCCTTTCTTGTATCATAGATACAACATTGGTCTAATAGGAAGTACAATAATGTACTTCAGCATTTACATGCTTTTTCTTGAAAATGGTAGTAGTGTAACAATTCCACCACATTTAATGTGGAATTGATTCCATGATCTCTATTATATTACCTTTACCATCAAGTTAACTATGAAAGAAAAAGCTCTTCTAAGAGCACTTGCACTGAATGGGCATGAAGAATGACATTGGCTGACATATGCACCACATTAACTGATTTTTACCTACTGCCATATTGTGGACATAATCATACTAGATTTGAAATGAAACAGGTAAACATAGGTATGGTGATTGATAGATAAGGGTTCAGTAAAGTTAATATGAGCATAGTATGATTAATACGAAGTGTAGTGAAATGCTAGACATGTGTGGTGATATTTAAAAGTGGATGCGGTGATATGTGGATGTGGCAATTTATAAATTTTGTCTTTGAGAGTGTATTAAGGTAAGTAGAACAAGAGTGTCCTGCACTAAGACCTGTGGCAAATGATTACTATAATATTTATTAAAACAGTTTTAGACCAGGAAAAATAGTTGTTTTGAACACTTATGATGAAGCTAAAAAAAAAAAATAATAATAATAATAATAATAAATAAATTAATAAATAAATAAAATAAATAAATAAATAAATAAATAAATAAATAAATAAATAAATAATAATAATAATAAATATAATAATAATAATAATAATAATAATAATAATAATAATAATAATAATAATAAATACAATAATAATAATAATAATAAAATAATAATAATAATCATAAATAAATAAATAAAAAATTAAAAAAAAAAAAAAAAAAAAAAAAAAAAAAAAAAAAGTTGTAGTATGATGTACAACTTTTGGGTTTCCATAAAGTTAAACCATTTTAGTTGTAGCGGCTGGTTATAACATACTTTTGTGTTTCAATAGTATAAATAATTTGTTACAAATCAATTCTTAAGCTAGACTTATGGATGATTCCTCCCCCTCCCCCCCCCCCCCCCCACCTTTGCAAGTGTTCCTATACCTGTATGCCACAGGTTAATATGAATGAATTACCACAATAAAATTAAAAAAAAAATTATTTGATTTTATTTTGTAGTGCATTACCAATTCCTTTTCATAGAGGTATTGAGCAATCTTCTGGATCACTTCTTTCTTCTCTCCTGTACCCCTGATCTCACAGTAGCTGAACCATGTATGACCGATTATCACTAGAGATTAAACACAGAAATGCAAATTCCATCATAATGAGAACCACATAATACATGAACTGTAGTGGTGGTGGGGATTATGGTGATTATGCATGTGTCAGTGAAAGATGTAGTTGAGATTGTGCAGGTGAGTGATGAGAACAGACATTTTATACTTTTTTACAAATATCAAAATGTTCCCACATCATTCAACTAAACTTGGTAAGACCTAGCTCTGCAAAGACATATCTTACCATAATTCACAATATGTTTGTCTATATGTCTGTGTGTCTGTCTGTATGTGTGGGCTCTAACTCCTCCCAAACCTCCAGAGGGATCTTTTTAAAAGTTTCAGGGATTATTTAGTGCACTTCACTGCACGTCCTGGCGTAAGTTTCACTAAGATTGGGTTCTGATGGGTGTGACTCTGTCAATGAGTATGATTTGTGACATGGATCACTTAAGCTATAACTAATATTTGTCATGTTTAATAATTTTATCATGTTTGTGTGATTAATGAGTTTAGTATAAAATGCCTACATGTTACATAAAGCAAGGTTTGTTACTGCAGGTGGCTGACTTTAAAAAGTGCCCATAGGTCAGGTTTTCTGTCATTGTTTCTAAGGTGAGATCTTTATGGCAGTTGATCCTTTCCAAAAAAAAAAGTTGAACGATATTCGCAGATAGAATAAAGTAGATATATAACCTGTAATACTAGTATACAAAAATATATTTACGATGACATGAATTTTTATTATTTGTACACCATGAATATTTATGAATTTTATTTGAATTTTTTTATGTTGAAAATCCATGATGAAACCTATAATGTGATGATTCAAAGTAACACCACCTTGGGTATATTATATGATTGGTTTTGCAATGATTCATGCTGTAAAGTGAAGTTAACAGGTTTAAAAATTCCTCTACTCAAGCCTTGTTCAATTGCAACAATATTAATACAAAGGCATAGTTCGTCTCCTTGCGATTTATACCAAATACTTTTATTGTACAACTAAAATTGTGTATGATTTTTTTGTAATAAATGAAAAAAAGTAGAAAGAGGATTTAATTTAGCTTTCAGCACATTTTAGCTTTGCAGAATGTTGGTATGATGTCATTAGTAATACCACAGACTAATTATAATTCAAATTTAAAGCATTTATTGGTTTCATTTTCTTAAAGCATTACTCAATTTAACCTGTAGAATGAATGCAAATATACTTGATTTTCATTATTTTGTGATGTGGATGATATAATTTCAGAATGCTAACAGATTAAATTTCATTAACGCATGTATATTACATGGCAGTCATGATTATTTACTTCTTACTATTCATGCAAGGATATAATATTAAAACTATGAAAAACAAAGAAATCAAGAAAATAATTCCTAAAAATGAATCAAACTTCCACCAAATATCACTCATACTGCTTCTATATAACTATATACTACAAGTCATCTGATAATAGTTTGTGAGGATAGAGTATTATTCCTTTGTTACAGCAGTTAGTTAATTCACCTTTATCGATTCCGGAGAGGGCTGGAAGGCTACTAAAGATGATATTTGGGAATTTCTTTTTCATCATCTCCATCGAGATCCCTATTGTGATGCTCAGCTTCCTGCCACTACATAGGTGTAAATAATACATGTCATAATTAATGAATTTTCTCTCACATAATCTGTAGATAGCTAGCTTTAATGAAAAATAATAATTTTATGTGTATACTCTCAATAGTGCATAATGATTGAATTAGGTCTTCATTTGAAATTGTTTTCTTTTCACTCTGTAGTGTGTGTCATCTGGATTAATGTCTGCTGGTAGGGTATGTACATGTGTTGTATGTTAATTGATTGTCAGTGCATGTTGTGAATGATGTCACGTTACCCATTTGTTGTTATTCCCTAATTACATGCATTGTTTGCTGATTCTTATGAAATGTCCTTAAGAAACCTTATTCCCTTGTGATGTCATAACAATCAGCCTGATTTTATGATGATTCATTAATTTTTATCCTTGTTGGAAGCTCTCACATTGGTAGCAGAGAAAGGTTCTAGGCCAGAGTGAGATGGTAAGGCATCATCATACAAGTTCACCCTGGTAATTTGAGAGTGGAGTTGCCAAAGAATGGTTCCTGAATTTCAAGATTTGTTGTCCAACCAATCTGTGTAATAATGAAACACAAACTTGAAAATAACCAATTGTACTTGATGGAGAGGCTCTTGCAGCATGACTGCAACTCAGCAGCGAGCAAGGATGTGATTATAACACAGCTAAATGGGGGTAAATTGCTCCTTGTATGTCGACAGAATTTTGGAAATATTCTGTCAACAGAAATTGAAAGTTTGAGAGGCTTCAACAGTTATAGTTCATGAAATTAAAAAAAAAAACCCCAAAAATAACCCCACTTGATCAAGCCAAGCTTGAACTGGCTGCATCGGTTTATGGTTGGATTTCCAGACAACTTTAGACCAATTGCAAATGGCTATTTATGATGCAGTACCACAGCAAACTACTCCAGTACTTACTAAAAATAATTTTTGGAAACTTGCCATCAAGTGGAATCTCTGACAAACAAATATCATATTTAGTTGACCAAGTGGCTGCCCTGTCAACAATAAAAACATATAATGAAGGAGGTACACACTAAGGACTTGTGACAATAATCAGTAATATTAGAGGCAAAAGTACTATTTTGGATACCATAAAAAAAATACTACCTGCAATGAGAATATCCTTTTGGTACTCCACGAACACATTGTGTCACTTGTGGCTAGGCAGGATATATGGCTTGGGATTTCAAGAGTATCATTATCAGGTAAGAAGCTTAGCGGTACCTGTAAATGGCAGCAAATGCTCCTACCAGTAATAAGCCCTCCTACATATTGTGTTGTTAATGTTACTGTAATGAAGTTCAAGGCATTTACTACAAATGGGAAATGGAATCATATCAAATTGGAAATAATGCTCTATTCTGGTCATGAGTGCCATTAATACAGCAGAAGGTACTTCACAAGGAATAGAAATTACTCTCAACACATCTTCACAGAAAATTCAACTGATAACAGCATCAGGTGATACACTACCAGTTCTGGATCATGTTTCTGCCCCAGGATGCATTAGCGAGCTTCAAATTACACAATTTATGTTGAGAGCTTGATAATGCCTGTAATCCTCATCGTCAAGCATGCTTGCCCAATTAAGTCCAGTGTAGCAAATCCCACTATGATCCTATAATCTATATATATATTAGAAGACCTATATAATTATGTAGCTATGTAACTATGTAACTATGTTTGTCCGTTTCTCAAAATCTCTCTGTTAGATTTTGACCAAACTTTTAGGGATGGAGGAGACCCACCCTGAGATGGTTGTTGCACAACAGGTGGCATGTCTGGGAAAAAACAGAATTTGTCTGTCTGTCTGTCTGTCTGTCTGTCTGTCTGTCTGTCTGTCTGTCTGTCTGTCTGTCTGTCTGTCTGTCTGTCTGTCTGTCTGTCTGTCTGTCTGTCTGTCTGTCTGTCTGTCTTTCTGTATGTTTGTACCATCATTCTGGCCAAACCGGTAGGTGGATTTCTCTGGAACTCGGTGTGCTGATAGATTTTGGCCTAACTTAAAACATGGGCTAAAAATTTCGCAAAATGAATACCATGGTAACGAGAAAAAGCCAAAAATGGTAGGATTTTCCAAACTGGTTGGTGGATTTCTCTGAAACTCGGCATGATGATAGGTTTTGACCCAACTTAAAACATGGGCTAAAAATTTTGCAAAATGGTTACCATGGTAATGAGATAAAGCCAAAAATGGTAGGATTTTAGCCTATATTGGCCAGGCAATGCCGGGTATATGCTGCTAGTTATCAATATATGAAGATGCACAAGAGATAGAGAGTATAGCATGGGCAATTGCACCTATTGACCAATCAGGGACAGATGTAGTGGATTAATGTGCAATTAGTGTATATGATTTACTAAAGAATATTAAATTTCTTGAGGTGCCCCCAGTCTAGCTTAAGATCTTGTATAACTAAAGATCCGTGTGTGAGTGTGAGTGTGAGTGTGTGTGTGTGTGCATGCATGAAAAAGCCCGATGGGTCATGGCCATATACCTGTTGAAACCTTTTGGATTATGGTATTAGTGAAAGTACTAATGTTTTGAAATTGTTTGTAGCCTGGCTAATGAGGAACATGTTAATGAAAATTAGAAGAAATTTAATTTAAAAATTTTTTTATTTTACCTCTTTTTGGGGAGATCTTTGGATTAGAAGTTTGACATAGACCTTTCTTAGAGGCTCCTGAACATAGCATATAAAATTTAGGATTGTTATTATCTGGCAAGGTATGAATTAGAATTGTAAAATGCCAATGGTAAAAGGTCGGGTTAACCATGAATAGAGTGCACTAATGAAGAAGGAAATCTTTTTTTTAATATGTTGGGGGACTTTTACCAACCATGGCAATAAATATATGTACTAGAGGGTATGCCTGACCTTGCCTGTACCAATGTCAACAACAAACAAGAATGAAATTATGGAAATATAGAGATTAATCATAGCAAAAGTTTGAATATAAAGATTAGTGTTGGTGATTATATTATCATTGGGTACAATTTTACATATTTAATATATTTGGTTCTGTTTTGGGGAATCATTTCATGCTAGTGATTATATCATTGTCCACAAATATTTTTCTGGCCCAAGCAATGTTGGGTCCATTCTTCAACTTCATTAAATATAGCCCAAAAAACCCTCATAGGGCGGGTTTTTTGGCCCATCATTGGTGGGCTGTAGTCACAAATACATCCACTTTGAAGACATGTTGTAGACTTTTAAAATAAAGAAAAAGTGATTAGGCAGAATATTTTCTTTAGAAGTAACATTTTTGATATTACACATAAAGATAAAGAGGTGTGGCCAGAGAGGACCCACCTCATGCTATTTACAGAGTCAAGTTGTGTCTGCATGCTAGAGTTGTAGGCCTGTAGCTCCATACTTTTTTCTGGCAAAAGTACCAATTTGGCACTTTTTTCAATACAGAAGTGGGTGTGGCCATATAGATATGCTTATGACATTCCCTTGGTGACACTGATTCCAAATATATATGGATTTGTGAGCCTAGCTCTATTCTTTATTCTGGCAAAAGTACTATTTTTTTACTTTTTTAAATATGAAAAGGGATATAACCATATAGAGATGCTTATTACATTTCCCTGGTTACACTATTTCAAAATATATATGTGCCTGTGAGTCTAATTTTAATCATTCAAGCATGAATCAGGGATACATGGAGAGACAGACTATTCGCACTTCACACTACAGATTCGTAAAATTGGTATGCCTGTTAAGATACCAACCCTTTGCATACCTACTGAGAAGAAGTGGAGAAACAGCTCAGATCTATGATGAAAAATGGTATTATTGAAGTAAGTAGTAGCCCTTGGATAACATCTGTTGGGTGTGACCCCCTAAATGTGGAGATATTCTATGGTGCGTAGATTAATACTCTTACCAAATAAAATCCAAGAAAAACACTCTGGCTCTACCCTACTCTCAACATTAGGCTTACTAATTGACTACTGGCAATTACCAGTAAATCTATCTCATTAGGAAAAAAAAGTATTTTTCCAGGACCAGGAATGGGATTATACAAATTTGAATGGAATACCATTTGAATTGACATAGGCTCTAAGTGATTTCAATATCTTATGGACAAAGTGCTATGAGCTTTCCATTTGCAACAATCTATTTGAATGATATTTTGGTACATTCTTCTGATGAACAGACACATTGTATCAATCTAAACAACATTTTTCAACTCTTTTATAGAAGCTGGTCTTATAGAAGCTGGTCTCAGAGAAGTTGGTCTCTTTCTTTGCATAAGAAAATGTAATTTTATACTATCTGAAGTAAAATATCTAGGCCACCATTTTTCAGAATTAGGAATGTCTCCAAATCTAAAAAAGATCTAAGCTGCACAGCAGTCACTAGAAGCAACTTATATCACAGATGTTTGATATTTTCTAGGGCTTACATCATGCTACCATTCATACGTACACCATTTTTCAGATATTGCACCACACCTCAGCTCAATAAGGCAAAAGAATGTGGCGTATTCCCATTTTGACCAGACTTTAAATGAGATCATTCTTCTCACAGAAGCTAGTACCAGGGGAGTTGAAGCTGTTTTAGTAAAGGTGGACTCTTTATGGAACATGCTCCTCTAAAATAGTTCTCAGATTAAAAAAAGTTGAAATCTATCTAATTTGAAACTTGTTATGCAGAAGTACAACTTTGAAATTGTCAGAACAATGTTCTCTCACTCTCACCCTTCCAAACTACTCCTTTACATAACTTTGAACTCAACAACAATCTGACACTGACTTAAGGAGTGTAATTAAAATGAATTCTGGAACTTGCTATCATCCAGATGGTCCACAGTGACTCCAGTATCCCTTATGCAGATACCTACAGTTGTTAAGTCAACTAAAAAAATATTTATAGTGCACTCTGTCCATACTACATACTCAACCCAAAATATGTTGTTGTGCATGTACCAATCTTGCCAGTCAGTATGCACTAACAAACTCTTATTCATAATCTTTATGTACCTACAGCAGGACATTATTGAGAAAGGAAGATATAGCATTGGTTAAGAAAAGAAGATTTTTGGATTGGCATGACAACGATGATTGAATGATATTGGAGAGAAGGTTTTTGATGTTAGCAATCAGTTACTATATCTCAATATGTGCCTCTATCTAATATTCCAATTGGTAAACATGGGAAATGATTGAGCTGCAAGTCTTGGATGTACTACTGTCTTATAATGACAATCGCTATATTCTGGTAGTTCTAGACTATTCTACCAAGTGAGCAGAGGCCATACCAATACCAGATCAGACTGCAGAACACATTACAGGTAAACTCATCAAGCTTTTTTCTATCTTTGATTGCCCAGACATTTTACATACTGATCAAGGACGAAACTATGAGTGAAAAATTTTAGCACAAGCATTAGAACCATTTTGTGTAAAAAAAAAAAGTCCTAAACTACAGCATATTATCCTCGGGGTCATGGAATGCTTGAAAGGTTCCACATACCTTCCTTCAATATCTGGTAACATACATTAAGAAAAAAATTCGTTGGGAGAACTATTCACCACATGTCCTGGATGCTTATCAGATATCTACATACTCATCCAAAGGTCACCCTCCATTCTTGTTGCTGAAAGGTAGGGACAATGCTGTTCAACATAATTCTCTAATTCTTGCTTTTGCATTTAATGCATCATCTTACTTTAATCACCTTCAAATTGATGTAGCAGAACTTTGGGACTTTGTTAAATTACAGAGAGTGACCAATGCAATGCCAAAAAACATTTTTATGATCAAAGTTCTACTACTTCAAGGTATACAGTGGGTGAGACTGGTTGGCTCGCTTTGTCTAATGTAGGAAGTCCTTATCATTGATGAGAAAGATTCTTGATTGCATGATCAGTCAAATGTCGTTCAATTATAGAAATCCAAAAGAACAATTGCAGCAAAATTGTTTATGTGAACTCTCTATGTCATATGTTAAAACAAAGTGTTTGTGATGTACAGCCATCAAATTTGTCAATAATTTCAGAACGTCACCCAAGATAGATAATGTATAGGTTTCCAAAAAGCATGCACAAAAGATATCCATTGAGACAACACCATCATCCAGATATCTACTTACTCTAAAAGCATATGTAGCATATGTCAACTTAATTAACAAGTCTACTTTTAGTGTATTTCATGTGTTGTGTGTTAATTAGTTTTGGGATGTGTGCAGTGGCTGAGTAGTTATGCTCTTGGTCTAACAACCCCTGGGATATAGAGTGGGTGAGATTGGTTGGCTTGCTTTGTCTAGTGTAGGGTGTCCTTATCCTTGATGAGAAAGACTTTCGATTGTGTGATCAGTCAAATGCCCTCTGAATATAGAAATCCAAAGTAACAATTGCTGCAAAAAAATTTATATGAACTGCTTATGTCATATGTTAAATTGAAGTGTTTGCGATATACAGTCATGAAATTTGTCAATAATTTCACCACACAACCCAAGATAGATAAGTGTATGTTTCATCATCACCAGGCAGAAAGCATCCACAAAGATATCCATTAAGACAACACCATCCTCCTGATATCTACTGACCCTAAAAGCAATGTAGCATATGTTAATTTAATCAACAAGTCTACTTTGAGTGTATGTTCATGTGTTGTGTGTTAATTGGTTTCGAAGTGTGTGTGGTGTCTGAGTAGTTATGCTCTTGGACTAACAACCCCTGCATTGTGAATTCAAACCCAGCATTGACTGGAAAACTTTCCTGCCCTTTAACATCTTCCCACCAGTCCACCCAGCTCATATTGACTAACTCCTCATGGTGAGCCCTGGAAAAATGAATGTAAATCAGTTGAAAGTCAACAATTAGAGAAGAACGTCTCATTTTAGGAGACAAGAAGTCAGCATCCACGTCGTGCCTCCTGTCAAGTGCACCAAAGCAGGCTAATGACTTCATCTGCTGCTCAACCATGACCATGACACTCCTCGCCTGAGCATGTGTCCTTCTCAGGACAGGCGACTTCGGTCACCTTAGGCCGGGGTGTGACTCTCCTTCAAATCTATGTGGAAGGCATTTCCAAAGACAAGATCCAATTAATCCATCATTTGGCAACAACACATGAAGCTCTGCCATCTTGCTTCAAGAGACCCACTCCACTAATCCCTTATCGCTGTATCTTAACCACATCGACCAGGAGACCCTGAAGGAACTGGATGAACCTGCATACAGGGCAGGCCTTGAACAAATCCATCGAGACCTGGTGGCAAAATCAGCCTCCTCGTACACCCCACTAATTCAGTAAATTGTGTGGGATGAACCCAAAATCAACCAGGAGGTGGAGAAACTGAAAAAACAAACAAGGTGCACGCTCGCCCAATTTAGATCAAGGTACAACAGCATCACACAGAATGGTTGCAAAACAGAGTGGATCTCTAGGTGGCTGATGAGTTCCCTGAGTGAAGGATTGGGCCAAACAATGTGGCCTACTTCTTGAAGTGCCCAAACAAGCCCATGAGCCTGGTCCCAGAGTGCCTGTGGTACTCCCCCATGGAGGCAGCCTTGTTTCTGGGGTTGAAGGTAGGCAAAGTAGATGATAGAGACGAGGTGGACCTTGCATAACAGTGGCTACAACAACAACTAGAATCTGATACCTCATGTAGTTGAAGACACCATCATGACAAGGAAGCACAAGTGAAAATATATCTCCAAGCCAAGGTTTCATAAAAATGCAGGTGGCCTATTCTTCCAGTTCAGATTCTTTTAATTTTGGCTAGCCTGACCTTTCCTAGTCCAGTTTTCATCCAAATCTGTGCAACACTGATAATCTCTATTAATGATCCTAGAAGAAAAACAGTCAATGTTATTTTGGGCATATATACTGATAAAATAATTGTTATTCACTATTTTAAAACAATGCCTACATCTATTTCTTCAAGACAAAGCCCTTACGAACTCCTGCGTGTGAATCCAGGTCTGCGCTCCATTTTTGTTGCCTCTTTCTTCTCTTTCTTTTTACTCCATTCTCTCCCCCTTTTAATTTTCTATCATTTACCTCTCCCTACACCCCCAATTTTCCCCTTTCTTCTTTCCCACCCATTCATTCCTTCTTTTTTTCCTCCCTATTCTCCCCCTTCCTTTTCCTCCTTCCTTCTTTACATTTATCCTTCCTATTTCTCTCTTTCTACCTTTTTTTGTGAGTGTCATCCATAGTGTTTCATGATGACATTGACCCGGGCAATGCCTGGTATATGCTGCTAGTAAAATATAAAATAAAAGTCAAGACTACAAGATCAATAACAAGGTTAAGTTATTTGCTTGATTTAGGTTTATCTTTGCATATATAATTTTTGGTTGCTTATGGTACATCACTGATATACAAAATTACAATTGCTGACTGAAATTAAACATATTGATCTTGGCTTGTGTGTAGCTACTTCACTTGCTTACCTCGTTCTCTACCTTTATACTGGATTACTAAATCAGATTTGAAACCCTTTTCATGCAATCCCCATATTCTTTGTTGCATGCATCATTCCATCATGGCATAGTATTAGAAATTTAAATTCAGTTCCAAAGGACAATCACACCCAATGATTCTCTGTTACTAGCAAATTATCATTGTAAAAGAATATAAGTATTAACTTCAGTTCCATATCACCATTGCCATGGTTGCAGAAATATTCATAACCAATTCATGCATGTGATTATTAGAGTGACTCACATATTGAAGATATACTTTGTGTCTTTCCCAAAGTGGAGTATTTTCACAGCAGATAGAAAAGTGGACTTGTCAAATAATAGGGTTCTGTAGACAATTTCCGCTCTGGCATGTTTCTCTGCAAGGGAGAGGGAAACAGGTGTTTTAACAAGTTCATTTAAATAGAAAGCATTAAAAAAAAACTACTGTGGATATCCCTTAAGGAAGTTCCAACCCTGCATCCCAGGAAACCAAGTGTTCTATTAATCACAGTTGGATGATTCCAATGTCTATAGGCGATATTTACAGTGATGGGAAAATATAATTACTCTTCTGAAAGGAGATGGATGTACGATTCATATAATTATGTAAGTACTTTTTATTCTGAAGTGTCACTCTAATGGGTCATATGTTCTTGTGGCAGGAGACATGGACCAATATTTAGTTATATCTTATTGGCCCACTTCCTCAACTACTATTGCATTGCTTTGTAAAATGATCATGTTTATTAGATTGTTCAAGTTATTTAAAGCAAACATCCCTCCAGACTAGGTTATTTCTCTCAATAAATTTTCAAGTTTGTATTAGTTTGGACCTGTTCACAAAACTTTTCCACAGTGAAAATAAGCCAGCCATTGTGTGTGTTAAATCTCAGACTAGCATTGTACATTAGTAAATTATGGGATAAACTGTGTTAGACAAGAGAATAGGAAAACTATCCAGTGAGATTTATATTTAATATTATCTTAGGCTATTTATTTATAGGATGTTTGTTAATGCTTAGACATGACAGGATGTCATAGGAAGTTGATTGAAAGCTATGATATCCTCTCCCACAAACTAACCAAGCAGCTGATGAGACTCAACAAACTAGCTGCTGATGGAACAACTATATCTAACAAGATACAAAAGCCTCAAAAATGAATTCATGAGGGCAGCAGGTATAAAAGGAATATAGATACATTATAAATATATGTGGTACAGGGATTTTTTAAATTTAATAGTTGATGCAGTGGTCTGCCAGAACATTCTAAGTGTTGTAGAACAAATTATCAGACTCCTTTAAATGGGTTGGCTTACTCCCATTGGAGATGACAATACAACACAATATGAAATACTTCAATGATCAATTGACTAATTAAAATTATATGCTATGTATGTGCAGGTATCTTCTTCCTACTCAAGTTTGCTTTGAATATGTTACAAATTTACTCAATAAATAACAAATCAACTTGGGTAATAATCTACATATATCAGTATTCAGTTCCTTAATTAACTAGTAACAAAGAAATTCTATCTGTCTGCATTTTTTTTATTATAAAACTTTCCATTTTGAGTGATTTTTGAAAACATGTGTTACAGAATTGAATGGGGAAAAAAGAAAAAACAAGGAAAGAAAGAAGGAGGAAAGGAAGTGTGGGACCAAAAGAAAAAAAAAGAAAGAAACCTAGTTTAGGTAGGCACCACTGATTTTTAGCTTGAGAAATCTGTACCTTAACTACAGGCACTATTTTTTGGGGTTTTTTTTTTATTTATTTTTTTTATTATTTTTTTTTTTTATATTTAATTGTGAAATTCCTTTTTTCCCCACAAGGGGTGACACTTTCATTTTTTTTTTTGGTAGTTGTGAATAATCTTGTCATGCACTCAAGGATCATATTTGCTGTTTGCTATGGTTCATTCTTATCCTTTAACCATTTGGCTGTCCATGTTGAACACACATCACTTTTCCCATTCATATATATGGATTAGTTTTATGGGTACATCATTATGAAGATTAAATCAGATAACTATTAGCAATGTTGAATTTAAAAGTACAGTAATTAATGCTTTGTCCACACCTAAGATTCTACATTTAAAAAATTATTCCACACACAGAAATGTAATGCATAGTAATACCATTAATTTTAGGTATCATAATATATTACTATTCAGACACACAAACACATACAATATTCACATACATCAGCATTTCCACATTACAATGAACACCCTTTCTTGGGGATTTGAAGATCAATTCAACTAACATACACATTGCATTCCACACCCACCAGTATTAACCTTAAAAGTCATAATATTTCAAAAATAATACTAGTTTTACACCAAATCAAGGATTTAGAAGAAGCTCAAACTATGATGCCTATAAACAATTCTTTAACATTTGATAAATAGTTGGATTAGGGAGGAATAAAATCAATTTATAGAAATTGCTTTACAGCTGTTTCCTTAAGAGATCTATAGAATCTGGTAGATGGTGAACCTGAAGAATAATGTATATGTTTGAAGATGAGCTGAAATGTATTGTTGAGGATTTAATTGAACTTATTGTCATTACTATTTGAAGAAAAAGATCCAAAGGCTACTGATAAAAGCTTAACATAATGTATAAAATAAAATATGTACATAAACCTGGTAATCAGTGCACCTTAGAGTTTTACAGTCCAGCAATGGTCCATGATTAGCACAACTGTGATTTCCATGTACTTATACAAAAGTGAGGTAAAAAAGTGGCACAAGCATTACTTTTTCTGTTACCAATTTATCTACACTTAGTTTTTCTAAGCTATTTGGCATGAATCAGACTCCAATTAGCTCTTGGATGAAGTATTTTAAAATGATAAAATCAAGTATGCTAGGATAATATTATTGACATACTGCGTATCTCTGCTGGATTAATTGTCCTTATCATATTACTGGATACATCTGGTTGATGTTTATGGAGTTCCTGCAGCAAATAAACAACAAAAGAGAAAGAAAGAAAGAAACGGAAAGAGCGGAATGGCGGTATATAAAATATTCTTTCCTGGAGGTACCAAAAAATTGAGATGGGGTTATATATCTTACCGCAATTTTACCTAACTAAGTCGTACTTACCCTCGCAGATTCAGAGGACATACTGGATCTTAAACTGAACAATCAAAAAGCAGAGGCGGATGTTGACACCTTCTTTTCTCCCCTCTTTTTCACTTGCACCGCTGAACCTAAAGGCTCAGAAGTGGAAATTCACGCGGTACCTCCCTGTACCACGTGACGCCTCCTATTAAAGCGCTGTGTTTTCATATTTAATTGATAATTATAATGTACTAGCGATGTTTTCCAGGTTGGGCCTGGTCTTCATGTAGTTGCAAACTCATTCATTCGCTCCCATTTTTGTACAGGGGTGGGTGGTTTGGGGCGCATTAATGAGTTAAGTATTATGTATTGCCTCTAGTAATTAGTGTTTTTATAGACTGGGTTATTTAGGGGGAGTGAATGGGGCAGGAGGGCTTGGGTGATTGTCTAATTTTTAAAGTAAGTATTATTAATTGTTCTTTAGTAATTAGTTCCTTTTGAACTTCCTGCATGGTTTGTTAACACTACTTCTGTAGAATGCTCTGATAATATTACTTTAAGTTAGGACTTTAATGTTTCTCATGAATAGGGAAGTTTATACAGTGACCCTAACTTTGCCCTAGATCTAGCCCTGAACTTGGATACCCTGAAAGTTTCAAGTCAATAGGTCCAAAGTTTCAAGCCAATCCGACAAAGTTCTAGGAGAAAAGTCTAAGGATTATAAGCTATCAACAACAACAGGCATAATTTTTAACTTAATGAGGGTAGTTAATTCGGCCTCCTCTAATCAGGAATGAGTTTAGGTTGCAAATGACCACACTGCTAAAATAGTTGATGAAGCTTGGCAGATATGAATTTTAAGTATGGATGCTTGTTTTGGAAGTGTGTTTGTGTGTGCATGTGTGTGTGTGTGTGTGTGTGTGTGTGTGTGTGTGTGTGTGTGTGTGTGTGTGTGTGTGTGTGTGTGTGTGTGTGTGTGTGTGTGTGTGTGTTGTGTGTGTGCATGTGTGTGTCATGCATATAGGTGTATGTGTGTGTGTCACATGTGTGGCAGAGTGGATGAGTAGTTATGCTCTTGGACAAACAACCCCACGGTTGTAAGTTCAAACCCAGTACTGACAGGAAAATGTTTCTGTCCTTCAACATCTTCCCACACCAGTCCACTCAACTGTGATGGGGACCTGGACTTTTCTGGGGTTCAAAATCACTGGCCATTGCTTATCAATTAGCTAATGGTCCAGGTGGGACTTAGGATGCCCACACTCATAAGCTGAGAGTCTTGATCAGTCCTACTGGGAGTTCCTGGCCAGGCTCCAGAAGTTTGCCTTCACTGACTCATAGTGCCTGTCTAGTGCCACATGTATGTGTGTGTGTCAGTGTATGTGTGTGTCATGCGTGTGTGTCACGTGTATGTGTCATGTGTGTGTGTCAAGTGTGTGTCATGTGTGTGTGTCACATGTGTGTATCGTGTGTGTCACATGTGTGTGTCATGTGTGTGTCACGTGTGTGTGTCATGTGTGTGTCACATGTGCTTATATGTTTGTGTAACACATGTATGTATGTATGTATGTATGTATGTATGTATGTATGTATGTATGTATGTATGTATGTATGTATGTATGTATGTATGTATGTATGTATGTATGTATGTATGTATGTATGTATGTATGTATGTATGTATGTATGTATTTATGTGTGCACACACTAACACCACACACATACACATTGAGGAGTTCCTTATTTTTCTTGATTTTTAACTTTATTACTTCAAAATTGAGCATATTAGCTTCAATAAAGCAGTGGTGAGTGAATGGTCTGGTTGGTCCGGTGTTAACTGGACTACATTATGGGCCATTAATTAGTTTATTGAATAGTTTACTTTTTCTACAGCAGTACTATCCATCCAATAAATAGTAATTACATCTGTACATCTAGAATTATAAGTACATTATTTCCCCCATGCTGACTCACCATTGTTATTTTGGTTTCATCACTGTGCCTTGATATTGCCCTTCGTGAGTGCCTGAATGACATTACTGAAAGTAGCATACCACATTGGATTTATAAAACAGTCGTGAATACAGCTGCATTCTGTCTACATTTCCTATATTGATCAGCTCAGTTTTGGATAACATGGCATGTTGGGAAATGGTTTTAAGTTATGACTTTCATTGGATGGATGAGCAGGATTCAACTTAATTACCTGGTCTACCAGAGCAATCTCACCTCCCCCCTTCCCCTCCTCCTCCTATCTTTAGCTTTACCAAGAGGGTATATGAGCATAAGTTTACTATTTCTTTAGTTTTAAGCATCATTAATTTACAGCATGTCATTTTTTATACTAAAATTAGGCCCAGCATGAAGGTTTCTGTCACACTTGTGTGAAGGCTCTGATCAAATCCAGTCATAACACAGCAGCTGTGTTTGTAAGATTGTAGTATCATTTATATTCAGTAGACATGACTATTTTCATAATATTTACTAGATTTTGTAAGGTTATTGCAATTGAAAGGATTCTATCAGATCATTTAATGGTGTGTGTGGTGGCTGAGTAGTAATGATCTTGGATTAACACTCCCTGGGTTGTGAGTTCAAACCTAACACTGACAGGAAAACTTCCTGTCCTTCAACATTTTCCCACACCAGCCCACCCAGCTTATGCTGACTACTTCCTCATGGTGAGCCCTAGAAAACTAACACATAGTCAGGCTAAAGTCAACAAATAGAGGAGTTCTCATACCCATATTTTAAAAAAAATCTTTAAAAAAAAAATAAACATAAAGAATCTGAAGCACATGGCAATGCAGAGGGAACAATGTTTTCCTTACCAAATCCGGCCAGATGTTGCTCAAATCTTGAGTGCTGTTCACAAACCTAAGAAGTGACTGATATTTTTAGGAAAATTAATTCTAGTGTACAAATTTAATTAGCCAGAGCTCCTGCTCAGTGAGGCCAGTCTGAAGATAAGTTAATCTTATCCTGCTGCATCATCTTAGAAAATAACCAAAATATTAGTAAGTAATTAGAGTGTAATGGGAGGAATTTCACATCACATAAGAAACAGAATGAATTCAGTAAAATTCTATGAAACTGATTTGTGACATCCATAATTCATTCATATTTTCCCTTTTTAATTGTCATGCCAAATGAAACCACTGATGTATCTAACAGGATACAACTTACCCTGGTGATCAGGTGGATAGTTATTGACTTTAAGAGTTACTCAAGATTGCCTTGGGTTATACAACCATCTCTCCACTACAGCTGAAAGCATCAAAGTGTATGTCGAAGATGATCTCGTCATTTTGAGATTCTCACAGTTATGTGGCATAGTCAGTGCTATGATGGCTGTAGCACAATGGCTGGAGCTAGAGATGATGTAGCTGCTAAGGAACAGCAAATTGAATCCATAGCAGTGCCCTTAATTTGAATGTGATATTGATCTGCTCTATGCCTTGATACCTATTTTGAACTGCTTGACCTTATTTATTTTTTTTCCCAAGGGAAAAACTATAGCAAGAGCATTTAAAGAGGAAAGTAAAATGTGAATCATCAATTTAAACAATATATCCAATAGATGGAATGTTGGAGCTGGTACTTCAGCCAAATTTACGTTAAATTATCAAAATATTCAGAATTATTGTGAAGAGGACCTCAGAGGCACAACTGACACCAAAATTAAGGCTAGAATTTGTGGTGTTTCTAATCAAAAGGTAATTTCACATTTCCTTACAGTTGTATGTGACATGGTGCTACTCCAATATACTTAACCGTTACAAAATAATTCCACATCACTTAGAAAATACAGACAAATTGGACACAAACAGAAAGCTATATTTTTACATACAAAACTTTGATAGGTTTACAGTATTTTAGTTGAATATATAAGTTGTGACTTTTGATAGATAAATGAATTCAGCTGTTTTAGAATGCTCTCATTTGGATACAAATTTATGGTGAGATTTGAAGAAGCCATCCAACAGGAATTTCATTTCTTGGAGAATGGGATATAGCTCATAGACATATAAGTAAATTATGCTTCCCAGAGAGAACTTAAGATGCCAATATTTGATGGGTATGCTAATATTATTCTTTTTCCTCAAGGGTTACATAGAACTGAATATCTGTACTTCAACCTTATCCATTATACCATTAGAACATTTCATGCTAAGAGGCTAGTCCATGCAGCTTTAGGACTTATTTATATAGAGACAATCTTATATGTGGTAGCAAGAATCTGTCGTCTTGAAAGTATTCATTCTATTCTGCACCTAGTACATAATGGAAAGGATATAGTAGCATAATTGTACTGTGCATCAATAGAATCTATAATGCAGAACACATGTATACTAGTTCAAATTATTGAAAATCTATTATGTTTGACAAAATGGCTGAATTGCTAGCTAAATATTTTGCTAACCTATTTGTATCTATTTAAATTGATTGATTCTGCCTAGTTAGAATGTGGTTAAATTAAATGAACTACAGTAACTAAGGCGTGTGTTTTTAGTATATTTAATTAGAATGAATTTATTGCAAACATGTAAACTAATATGTGGAATACTTGGATATGGATGCATAAACTAAAATTAGAAGGAATACTTCTGCTACAGCCAGTACAATATATCACAGTACATATTAGTTAGGGATACACATTAATCCTTCAGAACGTATCAATTGGTAATAAATAATGACTTTTGAAGTTCATTAGCAGAAGGACGCTGCTTCTTATCCCTGCATAGAGTGAAATTTATGTACATAAGGAAGATTATGAGTTTAAAAAAAAACCTATATAAGGTTATTTTTTGAATGAACAAGGTATACTATGTAATAGAGGATATTGGTGATGTAAATAGAATGTCAATGTAAAGCAACAATTAGAAGATAAGAACAGTAAGAAAGCATTTCCCAATGATTACAACTTTAATGAGATGCTATAATTTTCTGCTTTAATGACCAAATTTAATTAAATGATAAGAGTAATAGTTATCCAAATATTAAAAAATCTAACCAGAAAAATTAATTAATATTACAATCGGAACAGCATAAATTCCTCTCCCACAAAATTATAGGATCTTCAAACATTTACTGTGGATAGAGCTCTTCTAATCAACTCATGGATAATCTTACTATTCTTAATGATTTGTCTGTCGATTTATCTGTCTGTCTGTCTGTCTGTCTGTCTGTCTGTCTGTCTGTCTGTCTGTCTGTCTGTCTGTCTGTCTCTTTCACTGTCCGTCTGTCTGTCGACAAATGCAATGTTCATTGATTCTCTCATTATATCATGTATGTTTGAATAGATTGTGGATTCAATTTGATCCCTTTGGCTAAGTCAGACAATGTTGTTTCATAAGGAGTTTGCATAAAAAAATTCTATCTATTTTTTTTTTTTTTATATGGTATTTTTGCTAGCACCATGTAAATTGTTAGAATCATGGAAATATGAGAGATTAATTGTATATGATCTTTTAATATACAAATTAAGTGTTGGTGATTGTATTGTCTTAGGTTACAATTTTACATATTTAATATATTTGTGCTGTGGTTGTAATTATAGCATATTTGCTTTTGATTTTTAGATACCCAAAGATTCTCACAGAATCTCAACAATTTTAGTAATTATTTATGTACTGTAAATATTGATAAGACTTCTTTATGTATTCATTCTTCAAATATTATTGGTACCATGCTGAAGTGCATAATGCAATACTATATCTACAAGTGAAGAAAATATTAGTTGATTAAATAGTTTTCAAGATATAGCAATTAATAGTAATTGCAAGCATGATAGTAATGATTAGCCCTATAGTTAATAACTCACTTCTTGAAGCACCCAACAACAAACATGTTGGCATGATCGGAGCAGTTTTCTGGAAGGTTAGGCTTGGTGATTCCATTAACAATGTTATAGAGAGCATCAAAGGTGTCGCATTCATGCCATGGAGGATAACCAGTGAGCATTTCAACCACAGTAGCTCCAATGCTCCTATATAACAGATATTTACTAAATAATGACATTAAAATAGTGAAACCAATGTGTTGTTTTAAAAAAATGACAATTTTATTGATCCTGGTTCTTTGAATATTTTGAAGAATTTTTTAAATGAAGCATAACAAGCTATATTCACAACCTTGGCTGGAATATCAAGTGAATGTTTTAAAAAAAAATTTTTCTATTAGCTGTCAAAATTATTTATTTTTTTGTAAACATGTATGTGTATGTATTAAGTTATGTGTGACTGTTTACTCAAAGTGTACAGGATAAGTAGCTGAAATAATAAGTTGCAACTAGATAGTGCTTTATAGCTATCCTCATTTTCATGAGACTATAAATATAGGTACATCTATAAATCAATGCGCTCTGTCCATCCTTCTGTCATGTTTATATGTGAAAATATTATGGCAAGTATTTCTGTCTGAGATCTGCACAACTCATATGGGATAAGTTATGAAAAGATACGACATTCAGGAGGATCATGTCTTAAGAGGAAAGGAAGAGCAACAGCAAGGACTACATAATTTTGGAGAATATTAGTCATTAAAAAAAGCTTTAATGGAAACAATGGGTCTATAGCCAATGAAAATTGTGCCAAAAAAAAAAGTAAAACAAATCGACCAGAATATTTGCAGGGAGTGAGTGAAGGCTTCATAGCAATAGAGACAGATGCTAAGAGAGTTGATAACAGTGTTAGGCTGATATAACTGTGGGCTGAACTTATACAAAATGCAAGGGATAAGAATAGTCAGCAAATATTGTTAGGTATAGGGAAATGGAGGCTGAACTGCTACAGTGTGATAGGAATCTCCCATCTCCCACTATATATAGCTTGCAAGTGTCTGTCTGTCCACTCCCTAACAGAAATTTGAATAACCACAAAACTTTTACTATCAAGTCAGATAACAACTGGGAGTGCATATGGTTTAGTTTGAACTTGGGGAATGCTCTAAGAGTAAAGAAAAAAGGAATACAAATGTTACCCTATACAAAAAATCCTAAGAAACCATGGTCAATCGATTAAGGCACAGGTTTCCCAAACTTAAAGTCAGAGGTTTGTAACCTGGACTGGTCCTTAGTCCACTTTATTTTGCTGATTTTACGCTCCTTTTTTCAAATTTCCTTTAAAGTCAGAGGTTTGTAACCTGGACTGGTCCTTAATACACTTTATTTTGCTGATTTTACCCTCCTTTTTTCAAATTTCCTTTTGTCCTTTCAAATTGATACATTTTAATACTATCCCATCCCACTATTAGAATATATATATATATATATTCTATGAAATGAAATCCTGTATGTATGGTGGCACAATTACAATGATTATTATTTGAGAATAAATGGTTTAATATATCATCTTTCTCTATAGTTTAGTGTGTCCTTTTCTGTAGCCTTACGGCACGTTTCCATGGCATGTTATATATATTTATGACTCCTATGCACAGAGGGCTCTCAGCTCAGCTGTTTCTGCTGTCTGGGAAGATATGTCTTCTCCTTATGCAAAATTCAAAAACAAATTATATCATATTACATGATATGGTGTTCCGCTGACAGATGTGGAGATCTCTTATGTATATAGATTTTTTTAAATTATGTTGAAATAAATTTAATAGCTTAGTATTCAGATGGACAGACATGGAGATCTCTTTATGTATATATAGATAAAGATCTCTAGCTCGATTATAATTAGATTTTATTTTTTGTTTTTTTTCTTCTTCTTTGTAATATATCATCTATAATAATTTTTAAAAAATTAATACCAAGCTAGTATGTAATAATGTCTAAACATTTAACTGAATTGTCCTGACATGATCAAAGGGATTGCACTATCGATTAAGCCCGAGTTACCATTAACAGAATTGTCTTGCATACATTAATGGAATGATAACACTTTTTTTTTATTAATTAGGATGTATGTAAGTAAAAGTTTTACCAATTTATACCAATTACTTACTACAGTATCTTATAACACATTGTCATTCTTTAATAATATAAAACAATAGTGAGATAATAGTATATAAACCACTGACTCTAACTCCATCTGTCAAATCCATTAAAAACACTTCCACAAAAAAAAAAGGTTCCCAACCCCTTACACCCCCTCCCATCACCCACCCCCCCCCCCCCCCTCCACAAGGGATCTACCAGTGATATAAAGGAAACAAAACTGCACCCATGTAGACCATATATTAGGTGATCTTTAATAAGTTGAATGCAAACATTCATTAGATTGCATCACACTGCATCAAACGATTAGATTATCTTATTTTAACAGGTGCCAGTGTGTTAATCTTGGATGATAGCAATTATCTTGTTTCTCCACTATTAAATCAGTCAATTTAATAATTTTTGTTTCTATATAAAACAATTTTTCTTTAAAATAATTTAATGAGAAGGGAGGAATTAATTAGGATACTATACCATATATCAGCTCTGTCGGAGTATGCTTCCCCATTGATTACTTCAGGTGGGGTCCAGCCTGGTTTACCAAGATCTTGAACTTGAACAGGCTATATGTAAAGAAACCAAAAACGACAATACATAAAATAACAGCAGCAGAATAAGGGGCAGGTGGGGCAGGAATGACAGATGGGGCAGGCAGCATAGGTGGAGTAAGCAGGGAAGGCAGGGAAAATAGAGTTAGGAAGAGGTAAGTAGGTATGTGCTTGTTATGTATGTATGTATGTATGTATGTATGTATGTATGTATGTATGTATGTGTGTGTGTGTGTATGTATGTATGTATGTATGTATGTATGTATGTATGTGTATGTATGTATGTGTATGTGTAAGTAATGCACACATCCATAAATTGATGAAAACATAACATATATAAAATATGCATGAAAATATTTTATGACAGCAATGTAATGATGTATATATATACACTAGATGTGATTCACTCTACCTCAAGCCACTTGGAAACTCCAAATGTCATTTTGACATTTCCGTCAGCATCCAGGAGAATGTTACTCGCCTTTACATCCATGTGCACCATTCCTCTGCCATGCAGGTAGGAGATGGCTTTTACTACCTGCCGTATATAGTCTGCAGTATGTTTCTCATCAAGAGGTCCATTATCACGCAACAATTGGAAGATGGATCCCTAGAAAAAACCAAAAAAATTGTTAGATCTTTTTTTTAAAAGATCAGATCTGGAGAAATTGGAAAATGTTACATGGGTATGTTTAATAAATATAGCATAATCTCCCCTAACATCGATCTATTTACAATTAACATTTCCCTAATAGAAGTGCATCAAATTTCACATCCTTCTCTGGCTTACCCCAGGCATGTATTCCATGAAGATAAACATCCAACCGTCATTTTGTTGTGTACCATAATACGAGGCAATGTTCTTGTGTTGAAGATCTTTCATTAACTCCAATTCTTCCTTGAATGTCAAATCCTGTAACAATTAGAAATGTGTCATTGTGTAATGTATACATGTGTAGAAGTCAGTTAAACGAAATGTCATATTTTTAATGTAATGTGATCTAAAAGTTCTATAGGCAAATGGTTTGCAGCACATATTCTTCCAGAGCTTTGTAGGATAATATATGATCGAGCCCGCACTATGAAAATGGAAGGGAGGTGAACGTTATATGGTAGTGAGTGGGTATGTTCATCTGTCATTTAATATGGGGAAAAAAATTAAAAATTGACAAATAATTACTCATGAACTCCTTTTTTGTTTGGAGTACTCAGTGTTCCGTTAGTAATAACTTATTTTGAATTGTCATGAATACACCAATTGATATTTCATCTATACTATAATGTGCAAATAGTCTGTCTTTTTGGCTATCGGTCGCATATCTTCCATTCATGCTTGAATGGTTGAAGTCAGAACAACAGATCCACATATTTAGAATCAGTATCACTGGGAGAATATCTTAAGTATATCTATATGGCCATACCCCTTTCTGTATTATAAAAAAATATATCCAAAAATGGTACCTTTTTCAGAAAAAAGAATGGAGCTAACTACAGGCCTAAAACTTGGTAAAAGACACAATTTGACTTTGCAAATAACATGGGGTGGGTTCCATCTGGCTACACCTCTTCCTCTGTGTGTAATGCTAGCAAGACTGGAAATTTCCAGCCAAAAATCCGCTCACTTATGATTTAATGTTTTCACTCAATCATGGGTAAAAAATAAATAAATAAATAAATTTAAAAATTTTTAAAACCTTAACCTATAACCACAAGTTAAACTGGGGACCTGAGCACTGATGGTTGAAGGAAGTTTCATAACAAGAACAAGATTCCAAACCAAGTAACATTTAGGCCCTGCAAACTTTAACAAGTTTTCCAGGTAAAAATGCCAACAATTAATTGTATTTTTAAAAATAACAACTGCATGTTCACTGTTATTTTAAAAGTTGACAACATGTCTTCAAAGCTGACACTTTTATGACTACAGCTCACCTAAGATGGGCCTAAATAGTCCAATCATTTTATTGTTTGACCTTGAACAAATTGCAACACAAACATTTTCAACTGCCTCTAGGCACTCACCCAGCATGTGAGCAATTTTTTTTTTTTCAATAGTATTGTATGTGAGTGAAGTAATCCTAATTTCAACCATATATTTAGGTGGGTGAAAAAACGGGGAAAAATTCAAAAAAAAAAAAAAAAAACCTGCCACCCTAATGAGTACCATGGTATCAGACTAGATATCTATGCAACCCAGTAGAGAGAATTTGAGGAAAGAACCCCAGAATCCCCCCAAAGTTAGGGAAGAGGGAAGCCCCACATCTTACTATTAAATAGAACAGTAATTAACATGAAACTCTGTGTCTAATCTTAAGATAACCACAATACCAGAAATCTTAAGTTGAGTGGAGAATGTGGCAGAGGACTACAGACTTGTACAACTACACTGGAAAAGACACCAAGTGTTCTAACTGACCAAATACATAAATTAGATAACTGTTTAGACCCTGCTATCATTGCAGAATTGAGGCACACCAAGGCCTTGAGGAAAATCACAGACACAAGTAAAAACAGAAACAGATAAATAGGGTGGAGATCCTGAAAAAAGAATAGCAACAGCATCAATGGTCCCAGTCTCCCCAACTTAGGATTTATAAAAAGCCATGCAGCTACTACTGTTCAAAATATAGACAGCAATGTTGTGGCTTGGTGCTCTAATAAAATTTACAAACTAAGACAAATAAAAAAGTGTATATGGATTCTATTACCATCTCAATTACATTTTTTTTTAATTGATGGTGGTGAGCCTTCTAGTAGATACTGAAAGCTGTGAAAGGCACATATTACTGATCCGTCCCGCATGTAGTTGCCAAAGGAATAGGGAATAAAGTTCCAGAGGATAACTAGGATTAAGTTACACACCAAAAGCTTGAAAATGACAATGATGAAACAGAGAATACAATGAAAGATACTTTCTCTGAGAATAGTAGCCAACTAAAAATTTAGTTTTATGGTATCCTCAGAATCTGTAACCTCATGAACATAAATTAATTGCAGACTTGCTCATCCCATTCCAGATTTATGACTTCACATTGAATATGTTTTAAATATAAGTTTTAATATGGTAACATAATCTATTCTGTGATTCAGGCACAGAGATATAAAAATTATAACCCATTAATACATTCCCACTAGGTTCCTTATCATACAACTATATTGCCTTCTTGCCTTTTTGGTCCCAAAAGTGTAGTCTGCAGCCACATCATTCTCAGCATTATTCTGAGGAAACTTCAGTTCTTGGTGGAAGAATTCCTGAACATATATATTCACGTTATTTACTTTGAGAACAAGAAACTTTTATAAGAGTTATATGCAACCAACAAAAAAATTCCTTTCAGCTATAGGCAAACATAATTACAAAATCTTCATCTTTCATATAATTAAGGGAATATATCCAATTTATTAACCTAAAACAAATTAAGATAAAATATATTTTATATCCTATTTGAAATATTTAATTATTAAAGATGCAGCAAATAAATACCTACTTATATATGTGTACTATATGCATACAAATGAATGTGTGAGTTGAGTGTGTGATGGTGAATAACTATCAAGATGTGTTCACAGAAGGCAGGTGATCGGACTATGCTGCTTTTTGATGCCAAATATATAGTACCTCAATGCTCCAATTTTTCATAGTGCATTCATTTTCAACAATTTATTACTTAATGTTTTTTTTTATGCTAAAATCATCAACAACACAGTCAATGATTGTGGATTATATTCCACATCGAAAACAATTATAGTTAGTTGTACCAACAGATAAGATTTTGGTGAGTAGGGAGTGAAGCTACTTTTGTATTTGACTATGAAGAGAAGAAAAAATGACGAGATGAAGAAATGAGTATTATGTGGATACAACCAACTGTTTTCTCAAAGGAAATCTCTAGGGGAATAACAAAATTTTAACCAAGAGATAATGCCCACTGACTAATAATCTCACATGAAATATTTTAGGATGTGGAAGGAGGATTTAGCACACTCCTGCAAAAGATATACTCCTAATATTGTACATGAAAGCATTTCTACAGGGCCACTGTGAACCTAGTTATATTCAATATACTGTCCATACAATTAAATCACATGTCTTACCAGATGCATGACCATGGTAAAGAAAATGTCTGTCTGAAACACTTCCTTAACAATCAGATCCCGCCCGGTGTCTAAGTCATGGCAGAGGAAAACCTAAATATCCAAAGATATAATACATGATTTTAGATACACTTTATAGAAGGATAAGCATCATTGGTAAATATTTGATATAAAATTTTGTCAAAAACATTACAACCAAAAAATACTGGCTAAAGTAAGGGAAAAAAATTAACATTCACTTTGAAAACAATGGGTTTATTCGATGTATACTGCATGAATATAATAAATATCGAAACCTTTTTTTTTGGTTTAGATAAAGATGAACTTGATATACTCCCTTGATATTTCATTATTTCTTATGACTTGACTATTATATTTGTGTTCCTTATAAGACATGCTTCATTTTAACTCTCTTTTGTTAACCAAGCTTGACAATATATAGAAGGTTCAATAGACATGTGGGTTACTAAGCATAACATCCCTGAATATGTGATATTAGTACAGTACAGCTGTTATCCTGTTGATCACTTCTTATTCACTTAAGTTGACAGTATTGTATTTCAAAATTTATAAAATAATGATGGATAATAACAGTGATATATTAAATTTACATAATTTGAAGATGCATTTAATTATAGCTACATAATTACAACTTTATTTTAACTTTCGCAATATGTGGCTACTTTTCCAACTATATTAACTTGGAGAGACATTAATAGTCATTAGAATAATCACAGATGGTGATTACTTTCGAAATTAGGTTTCATGCTATCACTTGCTTGCTTATATGGTCCACATCCCACGATCTTCTCTTTAGACCAGTTTTTCGGTGCAGCAGCAATAATTGCTAATATACATCAATAAAAGGAATCATTATTGTTGATATATTCTCAACTTACTTGAAGAAGTACGTAATAACTGATCATTCTGCTCAAAGTGTATGATCAAGCACCATGAAGAAATAATGCTACTAACATGACATGAAACATAATTACATAAGTAACAATACTTCTACAAGATGGTTGTAACATGTATACATATTTCAAAATAAAATATTTATATTGCCTCTTATAAGTTGCTAAATGATAAAGTATATGTAAAATTTAATTTTTTTTTTTGGTTAGGCCAATTTTACATACAGACAGAAAACAGAATTTCCAAAAGACAATTAAAGCAGATTAAAAATTTCTTAATCATTTTTTGAATGCTGTGACTGCTGGTAAAACAGTGAAAAAGTGACAAATTTACCGAAACTTTAATGTCACCAATCCCACTCTCACTGGCAAACATTGTAAGAGAGATAAATTGAACAATTAAGCACAACTGATAATGTTTTAGTGAAGAAAATTGGAACTGCATCAATATGCTATATGACTACGCTCTTATCTATATTAATCTTAACCCTATTTAGACCTACTGTGCCGTTTATTCAAAGAGATTTCTATCCAAAAATATCACCAAATGATTTGTTTTGCTAAATCCATTGATTCGAAAGGTCATATGCCTAAGTTTGCTTGATATCAAAATTTTTACCTACTTAAATTTATTCTACATTAGATCTGAGATCAGTATTATGACCTAACAATAGTACCTAACAGTTTGTCTTTTTAATACCTTTCTTGTGATATATAACATGACTATATAGGACCACATGTTGGCTACCGACACGCAATGTAGTTCATAAGTAGCCTCAATGTCATTTTGATGGAGAGGGGAATCAAAAGTCAACAAAGAATGAAGAACAGGGAGGAGAGAATAGAAAAAGTAGAATAAGAGAAGTCCATACATTTGGCTGGAGTTCAGCAGAGTTCACTGGAATGCAGGAGAACACCCTTTTAAGGACTCTTAGCAAAGTACCTGCAACCTGCTGTGCTACCACTTAACACTAAAGGGACCACTGCCAGCAAAATCAATTTGGTCGAGCACCTGGCCCATAAGACCAAGGCCCTCATCATCCTCCAGGAAACCCATTACACTTGTGTAGATGAGCTACTAATTCCAAAGTTTGCGCTGGCTAGGTCAATCCCAAGCAGGGAGCATGGTATAGCCACATTTATCCATGAGAGCCTGTCCTGGACACTAGCTGGTCAGTCTCCCAAACATTCTAATATCGAATGGTTGCATGTGGACATTGATGGTCTCAAGATCGTCAGTGTCTACAAACCTCCATCCTTGCGCCTTTAGACAACATCCTTTCTCTGGTTTTCCCTTCCCCATGTGTGTATGCTGATGATTTCAATTGCTAGCATGTGCAGTGGGGGTACAGAGCCAATACATCAAATGGAGTGTGGTTGAGTGAAATGCAAATAATAATTTAACGCTTCTCAACAATCCAAAGGGTGCAAACAGTTTAACCTCTGGGTGCTGCAACACTGGAACAAATCCTTACCTGGCCTTTGGGAGTGCCGGACCAGACAACAAGCTCCCTGACAGATGTGTGCTTGAGAAGTTCCCTCGGTCTCAACATCGACCTTCACTCATCACTGCTGCAAAACTTGTGGCCCCAGTACTGAGTGAGCCGTGAAACAATGGAACTTTAGAAAGGATAACTGGAATCACTACAGCCTCCTCACCAACGAAGCCATGCAGAGCTTAACATCTTCTAGCTCCATCAATGTTGAGGAGGCTTATCAGAACTTCTGCCATGCCCTTACCAAAGCTGCCAAAGATGTATTCCACATGGTCGCAGAAACAACTACATACCATGTTGTGATAAGGAGTGTGAGGAGTGTGAAAGTCTTTATTGTTCCTTCCTGAACGCCCCTGTCTTGACCAGTGAAGGTGTGAATGATGGAATGAAGCCATTGATTCTACTTCTCAAGCTCCTGATGCTTAGCATGGATTGCCCTCAATAGGCTGACAGGTAGGTTGAGACACACCTCTTGCAAACGTCCTGTTTCAACAAATTCCATCGTATCACAAGTTGTGAAAAACAGTGTCTTCCCTGTGAGAGACAGTGAGTCTGCTCGACTCGTGGCCTCAGATGTATCCAACATTTGGAGGGTCTTAACTCTAGATGGTCAGAGTCTCTTTAGTGATTTCACCATAGTAGAGCTCACGTCTGCCCTCCAACACCTGAAGCCTGGGAAACCTGCTGTCCCAGATTCATTCTAACCTGAGTTAATACTCCATGCTGGCTCTGAAATAAAGTTACTCTTGTATAAATTCTTCTCTACCGCAACCTTAAGATCCCCTTGATCTGGAGAAGAACAATAGTTGCATTAATCCTTAAGCCAAACAAGCACCCAGGGAATCTAAAGAGCTATCTACCCATGTCTTCAATCTGTCTCCTTCAAAATCCTCTAAACATCTTACCTATGCCTGTGTCGAGTCCATCATTGATCAGCATCTCCCTAGGGAGAAAGCTGGTTTCTGACACGGGAGATTAACTGTAGATAAAGTCACTTTGCTGACTCAGGACACATAAGGAGAGCTTTTTGGTGAAAAAGAAGGCCAGTGCTGTGTTTGTTGATCTCACAGCAGCCTATGATAAATTATGGCACTGCAGCCTTACCAGCAAGCTTTTACATCTGCTGCCAGAGAGGCACATGGACAAAATGATTATGGAGCTTGTCTCAAACCGCAGCTTCACCCTCACCACAGGGAGAGGAAAATGAAGTAGATTACAACGCCTCAAAAACGGAGTTCCACAGGGATTAGTCTTGGCCCACTTCTATATAAAATCTACACCTATGACCTGTTGACATCAGTCTCGCAGCAAAATGCATACACAGACAATCGTGCATTTATGCATTCTTCTGGAGACTTGCAGGCCATCAAGGGGCTTTAACCAAAACCATGTTAAACTAACAGCATATCTCCAGACTTGGCGGCTGAATCTCAGTTGGTCAAGAAGGTTATTGGCTTCCTTCCATCTTGACACAGGGAAGCAGGTTGTAAGCTCACATCAATCTTGATGGAAAATGCTTGTCCTTCATCCAGATACCAACATACATGTGTGTGACACTAGACAGGTCTCTTACATACTAGAGACACCTTGAGTCACTGTGTGGAAAGCTGACTTCACGCATAGCCCTCATGAGGCAGATTTCTGGATCAGGATGGGGTGCCAATGCAGCTGTTTTTTGAACAGCAGCCTTTGCCCTTGTGTACTCTATAGTGGAATACTGTTCACCTCTCTGGTGTCGCAGTGTACACACCTCCACATTGACAATGCAATTAATGTCGCACTCCGCGTAGTGACTGGATGCCTACATCCCACACCATTAGACAACCTTCCCATCCTTGCAGGTATCCAACATGCTGAGCTTCGTCAAAGGCAGATCATGATATCTCTCAGTTACCAGGCCCTGGTATCAGGCCATCTGCTTTACCACCACAATCTAGAAGATATTTCAAGCAGCCTCAGCATCTGAGGTCACAATACCCATTTGTGCCAGCAGCAAAACAATTCCTCAGGACCATCGAGGAGCAAAACATCAATATGGCACGTTGGGAGAATGATGCTAGGAGTGAAAAATTGTGCAACAATGCTTCCAGACTGAGTTCCTTTATCCCTGATGCCGGACCTTCTCCACTGGATTTGGCTCTGCCAAGACCAGCATAGACAATGCTAAATCACCTTCGAACCTGCATTGGGAGCTTCTGCTCATCCATGCCCAAATAGGGTATGGCCCCTTCAGAGATCTGTGAGTGTGGCATGGAAGATCAAACTGCAGATCATATTATACAAAGATGGCAGTACTTGCTACCAAATGGCATCCATGGTCTGCAGGTCCTGGATGTAACACCATCAAAGGGCTCTGGACCTCATGTCCCAACATCTAGCGTGGATGGTTTTGGACTCCAGGAGGACAACTTTCATCTTCATGAATAATCAATATCTACATTTGGATGACTTTGAAATTTGACATTATTTAATCACTAAATGACTTCATATCCACCCAGTGTTTCTGTCTGCCCCATTATTTATTGGTGCCTGCTCTTAACATCAAATGCAGGACAGGTCTCAATTTTGGTCCTTGATTAGGCTACTATTAAGAGCACTTATCTTATAGCTATATTGAATTAACAGACATATGAGGCAGCTATTTTTGATTGCAGGTTTATGATACACTAGCAAGCATACCTTGCATTGCCAGGGACATAATGATGCACCCACATTAAGAACTGACTAAATGTGACCCAGCCCATGGCCAAGTATAATTTTTTGGGCATTCTTTGGGGCATTTTTAGCCTGACACTCCTACAGGATTTTGGGTGGCCCAGGTGAGACTCAACTGAAGTGTCTCTCTAGTCATGACATGTGCTCATGCCAGGTTCTAGTTATCATGCCCAAGGGTATATATAAAGTATAATTTTTGGCATTACAGACTCTCACACCCACATAGAGAGATTTGGCCATATGGACCAATTCTTTGGGGCTTAAAAAATCCTTGATGTAAGATATGTGTACACTGAAGAGTGAATTTCATTTGGTTATGCCTCTGGTGGTAGAGTAGATACAAAAACAATAGACATAACTACAGACATATCCACATATGTAAGAGCCACGAAAAAGTGGAACGTGGAAGATTCATAAGGGTGGAACTGTGCCTAACCACTTGGCCATGCATTATTTAAATATTTTCCAGGCGACACAGATTCTATATATGTATGGGTTTATGGGACTGACACCTTAGATCCAAGTGTTATTCAAAAGTTCCATCTTTGGCACTTTATAGCCTTACACACCAAGAGGAAAAGGTGTGGCCTGGTGGGACCAAGCCCATGTTACTCCCAAAGTCAAATTGTGTAAGCATACTAAGTTTTAGTTGCTTTGCTTGAAGGATTTTTCTTGCCAAAGTACAATTTTTGGCTCTTTTTGGCCTAAAATGAACACAGGAAGGGGTGTGGCCATATAAATGTATTTAACATTCTTAAATGATACTGATTTCAAATACAGATGAATTTGGGGGACTAACTCCCTAGATGTAAGTTTGTTTTTTTCTGAACTACCATTTTTGGCACTTTTAGCCTTACACAGTGAAAAGAGGTGTGGCCCGGTGG
Organism: Lycopodina hypogea; assembly: GCA_963969325.1. Taxonomy (NCBI): domain Eukaryota; kingdom Metazoa; phylum Porifera; class Demospongiae; order Poecilosclerida; family Cladorhizidae; genus Lycopodina; species Lycopodina hypogea. The sequence continues at coordinate 15,214,609 of OZ017783.1, forward strand.
TACCCAGCTCATGCTACTCCCAGAGTTACGTTGTTTATGCATACTAAGTTTTAGGTCTGCAGCTCCAATGGTTTGTTTGGTCAAAGTACCATTTAGGAATTATTATTTTGACTTTCTAAATGTGGTTCGGGAGTTAGTAAATGTTTTCTATTTACAATAAGGTTAAGCAATGGTAATTACTGTAATGTTAAGTAGAAATTATTGACAGTAATTCCTATTGATCACCCCCTCAATAACGATGGAGGAATCATCAACAAAATATATAAATCTGTAAGAAACTTAAACCACTAATGTAGTTGCACTTACATGAATTCTCTGGATTATTATTATCACCACGATCAGATGAGGCAGTACTGGATCTTTCAGCCATTTTTCTGCATACAAAATGAGTTGATTTTAATTTAACATTCTTCTGGGTATGAGTGAGTGAGTGAGTGAGTGAGTGAGTGAGTGAGTGAGTGAGTGAGTGAGTGAGTGAGTGAGTGAGTGAGTGAGTGAGTGAGTGAGTGAGTGAGTGAGTGAGTGAGTAAGTGGGTGGGTGGGTGAGTGAGTGAGTGGGTGGGTGAGTGAGTGAGTGGGTGGGTGAGTGAGTGAGTGGGTGGGTGAGTGAGTAAGTGGGTGGGTGAGTGAGTGGGTGGGTGAGTGAGTGAGTGAATGTGGGTACGTATGTGTATGTATGTGTGTGCCACTGTGTGTGTGTGTGCATCTGAGGACCTTTAAAAGCACAAGAAGATTTCAACCCAAAAAATCTGACCTCCTGTTTCCATTCATGCCTACAATAAAGTTTTTTTTTATGATATTCATGATGGAACCATAAGCTAAAATTCAGACTGACTTGACCAGTTGATTATTCCACAACTGCTGGAAGAAAAAAACCTATAGGTGAATTTTAACTGGGTGAAGAATTTGTAGAATAGCTTTATACTATGCTATATATTGTTCTCCAATGTAGACACAAAGGAGCCACACATACTAGGCTTAGGTTTAAGTTCAATTGAGATGCCTTGGCTGTGGCTAAGAGTGTGGGATGCTTTGGGGAGCAGCTGGGGATGTTGTCTTTTCACAGCCAGAATTCAGGAACACCAGGAAAAATATTTTAAATAGGAAAACCCCAACCAAAAAAACCCCCCTAAATTATATTAAACAAACCAAACACACCTCAGAAGGTCAATGGTCTGATTGAAAAAAAAAAAGTGGTAAGGTAACTTTTTTCACTAACAATATATAAAATGGCGATAATGGTGCAAAAAAAAAAAAAAAAAAAAAAAAAGCTAATTCCTTTGCCCAACCTGGGAAATATATACATACATATTATATCAACTTACACAGATGCCTGTTCTCAGGAAAAAAATACAGCTCCTTGGTATGTATTTGTTCCGGTTCCCTGTGAAATGAACATGTTAATCTACAAATTCAGTAAGTTTGAAAGCCTATGTTTTCCACTTACTTCAGGTAGGTAGGAAAGATTATGAAACCTGGCTGAGTAGAAATAGAAACAGGTCACTACATTAGCACCTCTAGGCACACAATACTAGGAATAGAAATTGACCTTAGTATGGGAGAAATAGATCTTAATGCGTGAAGGCTTCAATATATATATATAGCGCTCAAATTCAACGGAAGTGAGGTAATCTTAATCCCAAATTACATAACCGAAATATCTAAAAATAGAAAAGGATCCTAAAAATAGAAGTGAGGTAATCTTAATCCCAAATTACGTAACTGAAATATCTAAAAGTAGAAAAGGATCCTAAAAATAGAAACTGTTGGATATCTCCAAACTTGATAAAACCCACTGTGATAAACAGTGAGATAAGCCTAAAATAGAAATCTGAAGTAAGTTAGAATAGTAAAGGATCCTACTTCTACACCCTCTCCTCCCCCAAGGGTACTCCTACATACCCCACCTTCCTGAACAATTCAGGACTCTCCTGAATTTACATGCAAATCTCCAATTTGACAGATATTCATTAAATTCTCCAAAATTTTTATAGCAAGGTAAAAGGATTAGGGTCATGATATTTCCTCAATGCTGGCAGTGGAGAAACCCTTTGGTGCCACTGAATGGATATGATATGGGGATACTGTATTTGCAAGGTAATCTTCTAAATTTTTTCCATTCAAGGCTCAATCTGATTCAATAGATCCACTGTGGATGATTCCTAAGTTGATGCTGCCAACACTTTTTTCTGTTTACCTGTAAAGTTTTGCTGTTGCACAGTCTTTATAAAAAAGGAAACACATGTTCTATAAGTATTTTGACAATTCCCCACAGTAATGCAAACCTAGCACAGAACTCCTTCAGAATTGCAAAGAAACCTGCAGAGAATATAACAAAGCACATACCAGCTTGACAGTGCTACAAATACATTGGAAAAGGATATTTTGGGAAAACAATTCCTTACCTTTTTGTTAATTATCAGCACCAAAAAAAATCATGAAATGGCAATATAAATCTATCTTCCTATCAATGATATGTTTATATGTGGTCAATTTATTCTGCTCCTTGAGGTGCTACCAAGGCATAACCTTATCTATGAAAACCTATTGAGCTTGAAAATGTTTAAATTAAAAAAATAATAATATGAGCATAAACCTATATATTTGAGTCAACTTTGATTTTCTGATTCCCAGACCGCTAAAGCCTATCCGTGGTTTCTGCAATCAGGGTGTACTGGATTGTCAACTAGAATGCAGCTAATGGTTGGGTTTTTTTGTGAATTAATTCCTGAATAAACACTTGAATTTACTGCACAGAGCTCTAAAGAGTGGGTTCCAGAGACCAGGGATATACATGTAACAGAAAATGAATGCAATCCTTAACATTTTTGAATGACTTATCACATGCACCACACCAATTTCGCCTTTGATATTTTTTTAAGAGATAGTTGAGAGTGTGCAACATTTCTGACAAATTCTTCCGAAATTTATTGTAATAATTCCTCAGACCAAAAAAATGCTCCGAGTTTGAGTTAAGATCTGGGGAACTGGGGCTTCAGTAATAATGCTAACTTAACTTGGGGGTGCATGCAAACATGGGGCATTCACAATGTTATTCAGATAGTTGCAAAGAACCTGTTTTAAATGTCTCACTCATATGACACACTTTTGTAATCTTTCACGAACATCCCTCAACTTTAGTGAATACCCGCCATCAGACTGAGATCATGCATCATCTAACAGAATTTGGGTGTAGGCTTGGAATAGATCTAATGTTGCATATTTGTACCTGTTTAAAGTGTTGGAAAATAGCTCTCCTGCTTTGGTAGTGGGTGCTGATCAGATTTGGAGAACAGGGTTAATAATTGGTCATATTGTAATCTCCGCTGATCATGAATTTACTATCTTTCTTGGGAACTGCTACTCTACTATAATTGCAATCCAATCAGTATGAGAGAGATTTTCTCTGATATTTTCACAGCTTCTAGATAATCCTGTTCTTCCCCCACTGCTTCACTTGAATGAAACGAACCTGGGTCTAAAACTTTTGTTGGTGCTACTTCCTTTGGTTGCAAAGATGTGCAAAAGTTTTGGATCATACCCAGTTTTTCCTTTGAGTATCTGTGTACTATTGTAATTATAATGTATCCAATTGCATACTACACTTAACTTGGGAAATTTGCATCACATCTAGCTTCAGAAATTCCTGCCCCAAAGGTTAGGACCATCTCCATTCACCACAGTAATCGATATTACCTTGATAAGATGTCCATTCTTCACTGAAACTTCCCTCTGGCCAAAAACTACTAATGCCTGAGCAGTATATGTTTTCGGCAGAACATCAGATTTTTGTAAAGCCAAATTTGGAAATAGAGTTCCCCTGGCAAAGTATAGTGACTCCCATTCCCATGTGGACTTCCATGTTTATCTTTTTCCCTTCAATGAAGACTCTAACCATAAATGATTCGGGAGAAGTGTAGTTACTTACAATTTTTTACCTGCCATCTAATGTTCTGCTTCAGTCTTTCCAATCTGCTCAACCTTGTCAACAATAATAGAATTTTAAAATTTCTTTGGTAAAGTTACACTTAAACAAAAATGATTGACTAAGTCAATGTGCGCTGCCCAAGCTTTTTACACTTACGGCAGAGAAGCAACAAAAAATGATCACTATAATGTTATAATGAATGTGCATATACACTATTTATGGGAGGTCACAAAACACTGTTAACAAGAATGTGCATTGTTTTCAGGGTTGTGGCTAGAAGCCATCATCAGTTGAGCATCCATCTGTAAAAATCCATGCTTGATGAGAAAGTTCATCAGTGTTCCCATTCTTAGTTCCTAGTCTATATCAGATAGAGTAGCTAAATGGTTGAAGGTGAATGGTTGAAGGGGAATAGCCCAGCGAGAATATTTTCCATTGGTGAACTTGCTAGTATTCAGGAAAAAGAGAGCTCTGTGATCTGTCTCTATTGTAAAACATCTGTCAACTAGATAGACATCAGTGTGAGGTACAGAATCCACTATTGATAAGCATTCCAACTCTGTCACACTATATCTCTTATCTCTATCTATGATTTTTCTTGAGTAGAAAGCCACTGGTAGCTCTTTTTACCTACACTGCACACTGAGAACATTACCAATTCTTAACATTGATGCATCAGTTTGGAGTGCGAATGAATCAGATGTTGCTGAAATAGTAAGAGACTATATGAACACTAAGCTTCGTTTAGATAGTTGAATTTATCTTCCATTTCTTTTGTCCAAGATACTTACTGTGGAGTGACTTCGTTAGTTGCATTTGTAAGAACCATTGAATAATTGGCATAAGCAGAAATAAAGTGGCTAAAATAACCAGTAAGAACAAAGAATGATTTACATTTGTCTTAGATTTCGGTCTTACAAACTTTTTAATGACTTGAACTTTGATTTCTTCTGGTTACACTTTTCCTCTTCCAACTACATGTCGTGAATAGATACATGATGCAGTTGCCCATTGATATTTACTTGGTTTGGCAGTAAGGCCAACTTATGTGATTTTTTGAAGGACTGAACATAAATGTTTGACATGATCTTCTCAAGTATGACTGAAAAATACCACATCATCAATACAAGCTCTGGCAAAATCCAGCATGTCATCCATCTCAGCTGTTAAACGTCCCTCAAAGAAAACCACACATAATACTGGGTGATTTACTAGCCAAGGTACCATGTGGGGGTATGCTGCAACAAACTCAAATGGTGACACTATTGAATCATGGGCCAGAACAAACCAACTTACCCTGATAAATAATGCTAAAAAGCCAAAATCATTCAACAGCGCAAGCTAGAAAGCTGGCTATAACTTTGATATCATATTTATTAGCCATAGCCAAAACCATTTGAGTAAAGAGAATGTACTGAACTGAGTACCTTGAATGCAACATCGCCCTATCTCACTAATCATACCTGCAGCTCTCATCCCACTACAGACACCATTTCAATGTGTATTCAATTTCACCAAAGGTAACAGGGAAAGTTTCAGTCCCGATCTTGACAGCTGAGTGTCTGGCCTGGAACCAGTTCACGAAGCAGGTGATTAAGGCTGCCCATAAAAACATCCCGTGAGGATGCCAGATAGAATATATCCCTGGTTTGGATCCCACTCCTCCCATCTGTTTAAGAACTACAAGGTGCTGCATGGTAACTTAAGCATCCCTTCACAAATTCTACCATTGCATTAGGAGAAGAGTTATTATCTCAGATATCCCAGAAATATGAGAGAAGAAATGGCAAGAAATTATTGAGAACACGGAAGACACACAAAAGTAAAAAATGGGTAATGCTCAAATCAAGTCAAAACGACTAGCAATTGGTACGACTGATGATTAAGTAGCCCACCAACTGCTATTCAATGTTAAGATCAGAAACATAAAAGTAAACTCAAAATAAAACTAAACAAGAAGCCTATTGCTGAAATCCATCACCTGTCTCTGAATTCATATATGCAGAACTGGTCGACGCAATTGCCTCACTCAAGAATGGGAAAGTAATAGGTCACGATAACATCTTCACAGAAGAAATTAAACACTTTGGACCTAAAGCAGAAGCATGGACCTTGGACCTCATTAGTAACTGTATGCAATCTAAACATAATACCAAAATATGGATGAAATCCAAATCATCGCAATATTAAAACCGGAAAAAATTCTTCCAACACAAAATGTTTGAGACCAATATCTTTACTGATTCAAGTCTACAAACTCTTTGAAAGGCTAATTTTAAACAGGATTAGCCCGATCGTCAAGAAAGATCTTATTCCCCAGTGAGCGGATTTCAGACCAGGGAAATCAACAAGAGCTTGACGCCTAAACTTGATCCAACACATCAAGGATGGGTACCAAAACTGAAAAATAACAAGAGTAGTCTTTGTCGACCTTTCGAGTGCATATGATATTGTCAACCATGTCTTCTCAAAAATAAGTTAAAGAATATCACTGGAAGTGACGACATGGCAGATTTGATAGGGAACATGATCAGCAACCGCAAGTTCTTTGACTCACTCAATAGAAAACAGAGTCGATGGCACAATATACACCAATGACCAACTAGTGGATAGTTCACTCAAATCACTCACAAATATCATGAGCAATCTATCTAAATATTATACTGCTAATCATCTCCGTGAAAACGCTGAAGACTCAAGTGACTGTATTCCACCATAAGAATCACCAAGCAGGTTGGGTACTCAAGGTCAAGTGAGACAAGCAAGCCAAGAATCAGCACTTTCGGAATGCTCATATTAGTAAGTGGGCGTGGTTCGTTATTGTGTGGTAAGGAAACACCCACAATAATTATTTAATATGCTCAACCAGTATGAAGTACACCCCAGATTACAAGCATACATCATTAACATAAGGAAAATCCGTGCAATAGTAACAAAAATATGAATGCAAAGTCCATTTTTACTCTAAATTCATTAGCTACTTCATGCATGTTTTGCTTGTCAGTGTAACCCTTATGAACATGAAGTATCATTATATTGTTTAATTGACCCTATAACATTGTGGCCTTAACACATTGAATATTACTGAATGGTTTCTCACTGGTACTGTTTGTTACTGGCATAAATATTATTAGCTTGCAGCTGCCACATTAATTTTCATGTGGCAATAGGGACCACACCCACATTTTATTACTAAACCTAGGCAGCCATTGATTTTAACCCTCAATTTAACACAACTCAATCACAGAGAAAATCTCGCAGTGAGGTCAATCACTCACGATACATGAGTGTTGGACATTTTCCAGTTTGTTTCATCTGCTTAAGTCACCAGTTGATCCAGCTAAAATTTTAGGTCTCTTAATTAGCCCCCCCCCCCCCCCTGACCAAACCCACCAAAACAAGTCCAGCAGACTTACATTCCTTATCTGAGCATGCACATAGATCATTACTACATTCATGACAAATGGTTAACTTTCCAGCTAGCTTGATCCCCACCCCCCCCCCCCCAAACCCCTTTTTCTCTTTTGTTCCTCAGCTATTACTTCTTACATGTCTGTTCATATGTCCATCTGCTCAAAATAGCCCTACAAACAGACAAAAAGAGCAACTTAAATAACATGTCACTTGTTCAGATTACAAAGATTCGGCACTTCCATTGACAATTTGTTTATCAAGAAATTTTGTAGTTTCATTCCCCCACAGTATCTTATTTGTCTGACCATTAGCACAGTCTGTCTGAATTAAAATTGAAAAACCAAGTTGATTAATTGCACATAACTTGTCTTATATTTAGTATATGAAGGTAATTATCATAATTTCTGTTACTATAACTTGCAGGCAATCATGAGGTGGACCTAGCCACATCCTCAGCTGGAGGCAGTGATTGCCTGCCTATTATAATAATAACAATTATAATAATTACTTTCATTTATCTATATCTCCACACCACCTACCATTTTAGCCTGAGTCAACCTCCAACTCATTCAATTTTTCCTATTGAAAGCAGACTCTTCTGTTGTCCAGCATGTTCTGGCATATTTGGCAAGAAACACAAAATAAACCAGATTAATACACAAATCATTGTGAAGACTTTGTAACAGCGGACACTTACTCCATATGCTTCTGATGTTGAAATTTCGTAGGATACTGAATGGAAGGGTCTATGTTACTGGAATAGAATCCTAGTACATGAGACTTGGATGAAGAATTGTTTTAATATTTATATAAATCTTAACAGGCATGAACTTAAGGTAAGTTGTGGAAAGACTAAAGCGAACTAGGTTAATACTAAAGCTTTAATCTACTGGAATAAGTACTATGAAATTACAGCTTCTCCAAGTAAATATAGGTCCATGTTATAATCAGTGTTTATTGCACTGTAGGTGGCAGAGTTTGAGGAAACTTAAAATTGATACATGAAAGATTCACAGGGGGGGGAAAAACAAAATCAAACTAAGGTGCATACCACTCATCACAAAATCAAATAATTTCTTTCATGAAATCCTCACTTTTTAGCCTCCTTTTTCAACATATGAGCAGTAAAAGCACCAGATCTCTCCACAGATAGCCATAGTTAATGGTAAATAATCTTCCCTATGTGGTCATCTCTTCTAGCAGTTTCTTAGCTCTAGTGATGGCATTCTTAGTTGACATTGAATCATTATTATAACCTTTCCTTGAATACAAGGGACAAAGCACTTACAGAATCAAGTTACTGTAGTGGAAATCTTACTTTATACTGACATTTCCCTCAAAAATTCTTCCCCCCTCCCCCCCCCCCCCCCCCCCAACTTGTTTGGGGGGGGGGGGGGGGGGGGGTCTAAATGTTACTTTCTTGTTGATTTTCTTCTTAGGAAACTTCCTCAGGAACACTAGTATTAAGGTCTCCCATTCAATTCCTGGTCATGGTTGGGGGTTTTTTCTTCTCTCTTTTCTTTTTTCCAATGGAAATTCAGTGGATTTGGATCTGAGGTCAACATTTTAAGTCATTAAATCAAACATTAAATATTAAGTGAGTGGGTTTTTGGCTGGAAATGTCCAATCTTGTTCATTTACTGATTCATATATCTGACTGCAGCATGATTGTGGTTAATTAGATTCTCCCCTTCTCAACTCCTTTTGATTTTGCTGGCCACAGTAATTTGTTGACAACATAGGTAGGCAATTAAATTTGGTGGTTTTGAGTTATCACAATAACAGTTAACTGTGAGGTTCCTTGAATATAATAACTCTTAGTTTATCCTACATGTTTATGAATTAAACACCAAGTGAGCTGTGCAGACTAAATATTATTTCAAATTACTATTATTATTATTATTATACATATTTTTTAAATGAATTGAAATATGTAGGAACATCATCAAAGAATAAGAAATAATAAACGAAGATTTCATTTTTTGACATTTCATTCATGTGTTGCTGGAAAAAAAATCATACCCACCCACCAACCCACAATTCATTTTTTGATATTTCATTCAAGTGTGATGACTGGAAATGCCAGGAACCCTATGGGTGTGGTCAAGGGATGGAGAATACTAGGATCACACCCTTTTTCCAACTTATCCTTCAATTTCATCCCACAAACACCTCTGTCAAGTTTTGTGCTGATATTATTCATCATTGAAAGAAGGAGAAAAAAGTTTAGCTTTGCTATCAGGGCTGGTACAAAAATCAATAATAATTAAAAAAAAAAAAAAAAAAATTTAAGGGACAGAATATTGAAATGATGGTGAGAGTACTTAACAGATGGTATATTGACATAAATAAACATGCCCTTGTTCTTGTTTATATGAAACTTCCTCCGACCACCAGTGCTAAGGTGACCACCAGTGCTATGGTCCCCGGTTCAACTCCTGGTCAAAATAGGAGTTGATATTTACATTGTAGAATATGAAAGCTAATTGGACTGAATAAAACATCAAGGAAAGAGAAAAAGGCAGAAATTAGGGCATAATCCGTCAAGCCACCTACAGGGATGGTCTACATAACCAGTGAAGTTAGTTTCCAATCCTTTACTCTGCAACTATGTGTTCCAACCAACCAATGGTAAGTCCAGAGAAGCAGCTGTGGTTGGTAAATATTATAATCATAGTAATCAATAATAATAAGTAACAAAAAAAAAGTTCTATTAATTAAATAGAAAATATGAATAGATCAACCATTTCTTTTGCATGCTTCTGATATCTTTGTTTCTAACTTTACCACTATAAATGTTAAAGTATATTTCTCTAGTTTACACCTAATAGACTGCACAACTTTGATATTTACACTGTAGAATATAAAAGCCAATTGGACTGAATAAAGCATCAGTGATAAGGTGTACTTACAAATGTTAAAAGTGATTCAGATTCAACATGTGAACTATTATGAATAGTGATTCAATCAAAATATTAATTACACTGTCCAATATTTCAATGACACAAAAGCAAGATAAATAAATGACATAAAAAATTTTAAAAAAACTATCACACTGGTGGACTATCACCTGGTGGACTATCACACTGGTGGATGATCCAGAAAATGTCTGTAAAAATTGTTAAATTTTATTCTGCATTGTGCACATGGAAATTCTTTGGTCAAAACTGGTTCAAACCTAATATAAAAAAGGAGCGAGGGGGTGGGTGGGAAAACACAGTATTTTTTTTTGGTCATTTGGAAGAGGGAAAACATACTCAACATAAAATTAATTACTGCTGACTTTTGGCAAAAGTGACTATATATAATAGGACATATAAAGAAGCTGAAAAATTAGAAAATGGTCTGATTTGTAGTTCCATATCACACAACTTTACTTACCAATAATTGATGGCCAAGTTCCTTCTCTCCTGTGAGTCAGGATAAGACTGTACCTCATGCCACCAGAAAGCTGGCATGAAAAGAACATCACCTGGCTGGAGCACACACTTGAGCCTCCTGGCTGTTCCAAACTTGGGAAACTTGTGCATGTCTGGGCTTGTGATGTCTACAGGTGACATAACCATAGAGGTACTCTGCAGCAATGTCCGGCGAGCAAACCTTCCTGTGGAGGGATTGAAACTCAACTTTGCTTCAGGAATGTGCGCCTCATAGAGATTATCATTGTCGTGAGGATCAAACAGTGTGAGGTGCTTCTGTCCAGATATCTACAACAATTAGTGAATAATTCATTAAACCAAATCTTTCCTGCATTCTTCTTGGGAAATCAAGCGAACTCAATCAGTTACATTAACTCATAAATAGGACATTAATCATATGCAGGTACAGAGCACTAACTGCATATGGACAAGGGGAAAATGAGCAACATACCACATCAGTTTTCTGCCCCCCCCCCCCCTCTCTCTCTATCTATTGATACCTCCATACAATATTTCCTTAATAACTCAGAGCCCTTGAATAAACCACTTCAGAACTCATTCATTCAAGAAAATTCAAATAGGTTGCACATAAGCTGAATAGACGTTCTTATGATTAACATATGCAATTATGCCTACAGAATAGCTAAAGCACATAAAATACACAAAACAGCAAACTTCTGGGAGGAAACATGTTCATCACGCATATAGTGTGAAACAGATCATAATATTCTAGTACAGGGATTGGAAACGGCAAAGATTACATGAAAAATCCATGTTTCGCTAAACCGAATATTATCAGAATATTACCCGAATATTATCCAAATATTATCTGTATACTTAGAGATGGAGTGACCAAAATGGCTAAATCGATAATCCAGTTGGTAAATGCCTAAGCGTGGCACTGTTGATGAGTGAGTTTCTGGCAGGCATAAAAATAATAAACACTCTTAAACATTATTTAAACGTATATCTAGGGATCAAAATTTCCTATTACTGTGCAGCACATAGACTTTGAGAAGAAAAACCCCCAAAAAAGACAGATTTTAACCCTTTTGGGGTGTAGCTACGAAAAAAATTACAAGCATTTCACTTCTTCCTTTCTTTTACTAAACAAAGCATTAAACTAAGACAATTGCAGCCACAATGAATAAAACACAGTATCCAAATTTTACTTCCCCCCCCCCCCCCCCCCCCCCTGCAAAAAAAAATCTACACAAAGCTTAGGAGCACAAACCACCCAGGATACAAATAATAAAATTGCCGCTTCAAAAATTTCATAAATTTTCCACTGGGTATGTACAAGATGTTACTAATTGAAGGGGATCACATGCTATTTCCTGAAGAAAGGGTTTAACAGCTGAGTGAATACGTTGAGAGCTAAGATTCTTACTAATTTTAGAACCATAACAGAGATAAAAGCAGGATGGAATGTCACTCTCAATAGGTGTTTCCAATCCATGTACTAGAATATCAATGAACAGATAAATGGTCTTCATGCATGATGGTCTTGCAGCTCTGAGGATGCCTTCAAGCTGCCCAACACTCAATGAAAAGGATGCGCCCTTGCAGCTTTTGCCCTCGAATAGTAACCATAGTCTGACGTTTTTCTTGTGACATCCACATATTTTGGTAACAATGGATTTTTTAAAAAAAATTAAAACTTATAACCTGTGATTACAACTAAATAATTTTATTATATAGAAACCCAAAGGTTATAAATCTTCCCACAACACTAATCTCATCCTAAGTGTTCTAAACAATTCTCTTTCCAGGTCTAAAACACTATGTTTAATAAATATTACAGTAATTATTTGCCACAGGTCTTAGTTCCGACCGCTCCTGTATATACAGCATATACCAAAAGGAAGACATAATTATCAGAGTATTCTCTATGAAAAGTTGGTAATGAAATCAAACAGACTCCTACGTATTTTTACACACAATTTCTTGATACAAATTTTCTAAAAGACAACCTTAAGTGATCTGTAAACTTCATTATTCTATTGAAGTAAACAGACTGGCAAAAGGTAAGAGTGGCCATCCTCAACCAGACTCCCAATATATAGAGTGGCCAATCCTCAACCAGGCTCCCAATATATCAACTAGTGGGGAAGTGAAAGATTACCAAGTTTGGGGGGGGGGGGGTCAGCAAATTAATTACACATTCTCAAAGGATAGATGGAATTATTATGGAGAGCAATATGACGTTATGTGGAGGACTAAACATCCTACGTCTTAACACATAATCCTCCACCACCACAAATTCACAATAAATTAAAAAAAAACATTACAATGTAATACAGTTTCCATATACTTAAATATTGTTTACTTGTTCTTTAAATCCCAGCACTTTCAGTTTATTAAACAACAAAAAAAATTTTTTTACAGTCATAATTATGGGCCTGCTATGAAATATAACACTCAGGAAGCAACCACTTCAAAAGATCTCAAAAGAAACTCCAAAGTCACCAGTACCTCAATGAAAAGTCTGGAGCAATTATTCAGTATTAATGAAATCAATGCATATATAAACAATACTCCATAAATTATGACAGCCATTTCTAAAAGACTGGAACAAATTTAAGGAGTTAAATGAACCTGCTGTTGGATAAAACTTATTTAAACACCATTTTTCTGACCTTATGGAAATATATATGTTAAATATGTTATAAAAATAAGTGTCGGATAGGTGATTCATCTTATAACAGATTTGCTAACCTGGCAGAGAAAATTATCAAAAGGATCAAAGTGAAGCTTCCCTAGTGTGTTGCCATCACTAAGCCATATATTCAGGTGCTTCCTTTCCAGCAAACCTCCCAGAAATTTCATCTCTTTAACATCGTTTTCTAGAAGAGGTAAGTGGAAAGGTATCGAGGAATATTCCAAATAAGCAGAATAGGTCCTGTTCTCTGAAATAATATAATCCAGGAAGTCAGAGAACTTCATTTCCGCTGTTGCTGGCCTAACAACAACCAGGTCTGGATATGGAAGTTGTACTCTGACTGTTTCAGGTATCCAGTCACTGTGATAGCTCTCCCAGAGCTTTGCATCCTCAACTCCCTCAAAATTCCCATCTTCAGTTAGCTTGATGTGGATCCTCTTGCTTCCATACAACTCCTTGAGGTATTCATTGCTCCATTTAGTCATGGCAGGCCAGTGTTTAGCCCCTCCTTCTATAATCACTGGTCTGGAACGAAACAAAAAATTCTGGAAGAATGTTTTCTGATCAGGAACATCAATCCTCATGCATTCTCCAACCATCTTGTCTGAGTTGTACATGTTGGCCATTATGTGTGAATGGAACATGCCAGCTTCATTCATGCTCCCCTGGAGTGTGCGAAAAACAGTGCATTTCTCATTCACAAACTGAACTAGGAGACTTGTCATCACCAAGCCATGGTAAGGATCAGCTCCAAACCTAGTCTTTGGAGGAGACAGCAGGCAATTTCTGTCCTTGGGGGATAACTCATAGAAGGCTAATTCTTGTTTTTCAGTTGTTCTTGATCTCCAAATGAGAGTTTCTTCAATTTTAGAATTAAATAGTTGACCTATGAAAACATTGTAGTCTTGTTCAAATATTTGATTAACCTCTTTCAAAATAAACAAAGTTTCTGGTTTACATGGTGAAATGCAGAGGAGAGCACAGGATGTTGGTAAAATATCACTCAAATTCCCCAAGCTTATCAAGGGCAATGTCTTAGCATGTGGGCTGCTGTGAGAGTGATTCCATACCATGGGATCTTGGAAATCTGAACAGCTTTTCGATAAGCTTGAGTTTACCAGAAGCAAAAAGAGAACAATAGTTGCAGATGAGCCCACATACAGCAAAACCATTCCCCCAGTACTCCAAATCGCAAAGCTTTCACCAGGTCCACAAAAACGAACTTTACCTAATAGCTGCATCGACTGCAGAGGTGAAGGTCTTAATTACCATGAACTGAAGAGGTAAAGGGTCTTTGTTAACATGAAGTAAATGTAGTTTCGTTGTCCTCACACAGTAGGCATCTTAAGGGGACACCCTCAGTCAGTCCGCTCCGAGACCACCCTCGCTCCTCAGTGCTGATTCTTTTTTATTTATGTGGGTAGGTAAGAAGTCCCCCGTTCCACCGACAGAGAGCACACTACTCTACCAATTTAGCTAAATATGCTCCTGGATTTGGTATAGCCAATCTTTTCACTTTCAGCCACCACGCTATAAATTATGACTGAGAAGAATGACCAAGAATGGGTGGAGTCAGATGAGCACACTTTCTACTGCACTGAGTGGCGGTGGAACGACAAGGACTGTGGGAAAGATCTTATAATTAACAAGAACAAGCTTGGGGTCACCTTCCACCCAAACAAGAGCAGTGGTTGTGTGGTTGTGAGGGGAGACAAGGTCCTCAATGCCAATATGGAGCATTACTTTGAAGTAGAAATGAAAGGACCTTTTCATGGGCAGGCCAGACAGGTTGGCATTGGGACCAAACACACTTCCCTACAGAGCAACCGCTGTGACTTCTACCCTCTGATAGGGAAGGATCTATCCAGTTGGGGGTTCAACTACAACGGGTTCAAGAGCAATGCAGGCTGCATGGAACGCCATGCTGCTATAGACCTGGATAAACATGACGTCATAAGTATTGGTGTCTACTACGATTCCTACTATGGGACATTAGGTTTTGAAGTGAATGGCAAAAGCTCTGGCCTAGCATTTACCAAGGTCCACACAAACATTGAAATGTATCCCATGCTCTGTGGGAGTGCAGCTGGAACTAGAATGAGGCTGGTCTACTGTCAGTCCTCTGTCCTGTCACTCAAGGCCATCACCAGAGGCGTCATACGGATGAACGTGGCCAAGGAGGATGTGGCCAGGCTTATTCTGCCTCAACACCTCAAGAGTTACTTACTGCATCGAATGCCAACAAGTAAATTAATGAAAGCTCCAAGAAGACAACACTATGGATCGTCAGACAACGCTGACCAGTGTGGATGGCCGTGAAAGGATTACATGACTTTGTGTTTATTCTGTCATAGGTACATGTTTCTTTGTAACAGGTACATCTTAATTGCAGCTGCCTGAGATACAAATATAATTTACCTCTTGGAATCTGTATGGTATTTAACTCTGGCAGTTTCAAGGACAGATGCTTTGGGAATTTTTGTACTCCTTTCTATGAATGTTTTATGCCAGGGTATTATCACAATATATTTCAACAAATCATATGAGGAACATCATTAATCAGAACCACAACTCATTCATTATATGTATTACCTTACCAACAGATGTTACATGTATATCATTATTTCCTTCATTAAAATGACAACAGCTGGGATGTCTCCAAGTACCTTATTACACACTGAACATGGAACCACAACAGATGATTGATTCACTTCTTGTACTTTTATGGGACTGCTCACTTAATGGAATATGCTCAATATTGTACCATAAAAATAATTAAATTTGGAGGAGGGGGTCTGGAAGACAACCCTTTCCACACATACACACACATGTTCGGATACGAATTCTGGTGGGTTCGGGAAGCCAGCTGATTAGAAGTACTTAGTGTGCTGCATATTTAATATACCAGCTAATTGGAAAGGACATCTCATCTTGCTCTTCTACTATTTGGGTGGGGGATACCAGGGTGCTTCCCCTCTATGTGCAGCCTTGCCTAATGTATTATATTATATTAGCAACTATGTGAAAGTGTCTGATTGAGTGGTGGATCAGGTGTTGCCAGCAGATGTGGTTGGGTGATTGACACATTAGCACCGATCAACACATGGTAGTGTAAGAAAGTGTGTGTGTGTGTGTGTATATATGTATATATATATAGGTAGGTTTCATGTATGCCAAGTGTAGCCTAGGCTTGTGTTGCACAGTGTTGGTATGTTGGGAGCTGTGTGCAATGTTTATACAACAATATAAACGGAGTCACCAATCCAAGTCCAGTTCTATCTGAGAGCGTAGCTGTGGCATAAACACCGACAGGTCCTCTTCCTTCCAGAAGCCACTGGGGAGATTCAGACTTCCATTTCTCCCTGAAACCAGCAAGACTTCTCCTGTGAGAAGGAGAGCAGTGAGGTTGAACTCAGGGCTGGCAGTGGGTGTCATGGTGGGTGGTGAAGGAGATCCTTGAGTCAGTTCCATTGGCAACTGTGAGAAATCAGTTGAAGCTTCCTCAGGTGTGGCAGAAACATTGCCACATGGAGAGTCATGTTCGATTGTCCCCTGAGGTTTTGCATTCACCAGTTGCAAGTCATGTTGCTTCTTGTGTGTGAGGAAAGTTGAAACTGAAAGAATTGATACAGAGTGAATATCATGACATGACCTGTTAATTTACTATTCAAATATAATACCTACTAATTGCTTTTCCAGGAATATCAAAATTGATTAAAGTATGTTACGGTATGTTGCATGCGGAAATACCAATATCATGAGTGATTAATAGCCTATAGTATACACAGGGCTGATCACTAGTTGCTGAATGGGCACTGAACAGAAGGAGCCATACTAGATGACTAGTTAGACAGCTGCTATGTGTACACAAGGAAGCCAGAGTGAGGCTAGCGACAACAGTCCTCGGTACCTTACCTTGTTTGAGACTGTACTGCTCACAGTAGTAGGCCAGCGTCTTTCCCATGTACGTTATCTACATCATGATATGAATTAGCACGTAATCCACATCACAATATGGATCAGTATGTAATCCACACCACAAAATGAATCAATATATGCATCCACATCATGATATGGATCAGCACGTAATCCACATCACAATATGGGTCAATATGTAATCCACACCATGATATTAATCAATATGTGCAATCCACATCATGATATGAATCAGAATATAATCAAAGAGACCGTACCACACACAACTATGGAGGGGGTGTGGTTCCAGCCTTAGTCAGTGATCATGCAATAATATAGGAATCTGCTAAATAATGGGAAAGTTTAACAAGAAGTCATCTGTCAAATTCCATCCAGAGATTTAAGGACTTCAATAAATAGGGGAAATTAAAAGACAATAGCTTCAGGCCGAGTCCAATTACATGCACATATTGATAAAATGGTTCATAGGACAATGAACAAATGTATGTGACGTTTTGACGACCCTGCTCTTCTTCACTATTACTTCCACCTGTTTCATAAACTAAACCGTCTGCTGTTGACGTCCAAACAGTTGGGACGATCGAAATGTCACAGTTTTGAGATCTGGGAGACCAACGGATGATTTTTTTTTTCTTTTTTACTTAAAATAGTAATCTTCTTTTTCTTTAATTTTCTTCTTCCATCGAGCTCATTTTTTGGGCTAATTATCTCTTTGCTTTCATGCTTCACACTGACTGTTCCTACTTCTTCTTTTTTTAAATAATGAATGTCATCATCCCAGAAGCTCTACTGTCCGATTGATTCAAAATTAATGAGGTGCTACAGTGAATGTCATCAATAAACTTTGTTATGACGATGTTAACCATCTCCTTAATTCATTTCTAAACCCACATAAAGTAAGCATACCTTCTGCTAACTTGTTATAACATTGCAACTGTGTAAAGGGTGTAAGCATACAAATACAAACAAATGTATTATTACAGCAGTTACCACATTGTAGGCTTGTTTCTTTTTAACAATCTTCTGTGCATGTCCGAGATAACCCCAGCAAGCCTTCACCCAAAGCTGTGGCAGCTGATGGAGTTGAGGTGGAACATGTGATCCCAGAGAGTGTGGAGGCCGTGCAGAGGTCTCATTCACCTCCTGGATGGACCCATCCTCAAGCAGAGAGCTGGTGAAAGCACATCCCTGTGTTGTGTGGTGTGTATGTGTGTGTGTTAGTGAGGAAAGGGGTAGGAGGGAGGGAAGGGTGGTAGAGAGAGATATATATAGAGAGAGAGAGAGAGGTAACCAGAATGTCATGTGGAAACTAATGACTTGTACAATACCAACCGGTAAGATTTGTGTCAATTTTAGCACAAGAATATTTTTAGTGCTCGACATGAACCAACGAACAAGACATTTCCTTGAAATATTCCATGTGCTCCATCCAATCACATGCTACTGACAGTGAAGGCAACCATATTACATAGCTATTGATCCTTACCATGTAGCAGAGAGGTTGCTAAGACAACAGAGCAGAGTGACTTTAGAATAAAGCTTCTGAAGGCATAAAGAGCTTACAGTGTATGTGCGTGTGTGTGGTGGGTGTGGCCCACACATGCAGAATGAGGGGTGGGCACAGATGAGAGTTGAGAGGAGAGACAAACCATCCCCATCACAATTAGCCAAATGGAATGGACTGACCCCAAATATTGCTAATGACAGAGCTTGCAAGTCATGAACTACTTGACTCATTGCCCTTCACCTGATGAGGTGTGTATCTACCACTTTACTATTGTAAGGAGAAATTAAGCAGTTCAATTATATCAACAAGTTTGTGGTCAAAAGGCAAATCATGAAAAAAGAGAGTTAATGGGACTTTAGATTCTAAAATATAGAGTGAATGTTTTATCGAAATGCATTCAAAAAAAATTATTTTTTTTTAAGTTGACGTGGCATCACTAATTATACACTCACCAAGACAGTGCAGGTGAGGGAATTAGGCCGAGGGTTCAGGATTTTGTGCTGAATCAGCACCTCCAGAGGCACGGGCTGTGTCAGCTCCGATGATGACACTTGTTTGGTTACGGCTGATGCAGTGTCCACTTGTGAGAGAGGCAATGGGATAGGCTGCTCTTGCTTGGATGGGGCAACTGAAGAAGAAGAAGTTGGCTGACTGTTCAAACAGCAACTGGTGAACTTTGTCCTTCCACTAGCCTGGGCTGAGGGTGCACCTTGTGAGATATCCTCGTAAGGCAGAGATGGTGAGAGAGAAGGCTGTGTTGCATGGCTGGTCATACACTTATTTGATGTCTGCACTACTTGACTGCACTGCAACAGGGAACTGACTTGAGTTGAACTCAGTGGTATCGACTGTGCCAGAGTCAACAAGGTAGTAAGCTGTTGGCCGGAGGGGACTTTAGTTGGCTTCCCTGCAGCAGACTTTGAAACCTCATCAGGACCAACAATGATCGTATGCGACTGAACTTGAGGTGATTGATTGGACAGTAAAATTGAGGAATTTTTCCGTCTTTTATTCACCGTGTTCTTCACCTCAGGTTGTCCTAAGTTAAAAACCCGACTTGAAGTAGGTTGCACTCTATTGCCCGAGTGAACTATAGAACTTCCCTGTGACATAGAAAGGGTGTTTTTATTTGAAGCTGCAGGCTTTCTATTCAATGATCTCTCTGTTTGCTTCAGCACAGAGCATCCATCTTTCTGTGATGGACAAGAACGCCGTGTTTGTTTTCTTGTCTTGGTGCTGGAGATTGGCATTAATGTCAGGGAGGACACAAGTGCATCCTTCCCAGGTGGGGACGTAGCTGTAGTAGTGGTGGGCATATGTGTAAGATCTTGAAAGTGTGTCTGAGGCTGGGCCAGATGCTTGGCAAGGTTTGGAATTACCGCTGGCAATTGTAACTCCACCACTGGACACACAACACAATGTATGTGCATGAAGTGGGTGGAGGGGGGGGGGGGGGTGGAAAACATGATCAACACTAATGCATATGCTGAGGGAAAGTTAATCCTCTGAGCCATCCTCACTTGTGGTGGGTTGGCTCTGTATGTATGCCACAAGCTAAATGAGGGAGTGAGGGATGTTGGATTGGGAAACTACGAATGGGGAAGACATTGGATGAGGGTGACTACATGGTTGCTGCTGAATGAGGGTGCATGCATAAGACAGACTACAGCCACATGAGAGATATTAATTGTTGACAATGTACCAGGAGACCACACCATAAATGAAGGCCACTTCAGGGAATCAAAACAGCTGGCAGACTATTGCATTGAGAAAAAAAAAGGAAAAAAAGGTTACTTTCCATGTCTCCTGCAAGGCCAAGAGGCCAGTGTAGTCTTACTTGACATCAAAACTAAGCATCTGATTCACTACACGAGATTTTAGTTCTGTTCCATCATACGATTAATAGCTGGCAAGTAAAGTGCTAGGTGGGTGGGTAGGTGGGTGCAGTCAGAATGCATGTGTTCACACACACCTGGCTCCCTGGAACATGCTTCCACACGCTCCTCCAACCTCTCCAGCTTCGTTCCAATGTCCTTCTGCACAGCAAAGAGCTGGAGTAGCCTCTTGTATCTCTCTGCCAGCTGGACCAGCTGAGACCGCAGGGGTTTCCCCTCCCTTCCAGCCAGCCCATGATCCTGGGAGAGGTTGCGGTAGGTGAGGGCCAACGCCTTCTTCTCCGCTTGGTGTGACTCACTGACCAACTTCAACTGCCTCTGCAGCTCAAATAACTTTTCTTTAGCACCAATGGAGTAATTTGGAGGGAGTATATTCCCGTAGTTTCCTGCATTAAAAAAGAATCTGTATATAAAGTAAACAGCCACAGAGGAACTATCAATTAATTATGCATGGCATTGACTGTTGTATCCTGTCTCACCATCAACGCTGAACTTGATACTGTGTCAGTGTGTGGGATTGGACTGCACTATATATATATACATATATATATATATATACATATATATATGGCCAACTAAGCTATGCTGACCATTCATTCTATCTCTTCACGGAGCACTAGAATTTACGAGAGATCAAATGAAGTGCAGGCACACCCACTCCCTGATATCACATATATTTACTTTCAACACCAAAATTGAATGCTGGCAGTATTAGAGAACTTGGTATGGAGGGTTGGGGGGAGGGGGGGGGGGGGGGGAAATTCATTAGTGCTCATAAGAAAATCACAATAGATTACTGGCTTCAGTTTCAAACTGACATGTCTGTTGTATGTAAGAGTCATCATACTGCACATATGTAAGTACTTGGAGCTATTATCTTGTGGTTACCTTACCACTTATCTCGTCCAGCTCAGTCTTGAAATGTTCCTGGTCTGCACAGATCCGGTCCAGAATGGAGCCTCTTTCACCTTCACTGTCTGGGGTCATGTTACTAGTGGCAGTGGCTGTGTGCGGGTCCAGTTCCATTCCTAGACAGTAATACATGACATAGTTATCGTGTGTGTGTGTGTGTGTGTGTGTGTGTGTGTGTGTGTGTGTGTGTGTGTGTGTGTGTGTGTGTGTGTGTGTGTGTGTGTGTGTGCGTGCTGCTATTATCAACATTATTACCTGCTTTAATCTAGCAGAACGATCATCCTTTGGTGAAAACTTGCAGAATTTGAATGATAACTGTCTAATTATATTTGGATTACCTTGTATTTTGGAACAGGTTGGAGGTAAATATTCTTGAGATAACTCATCCTCACTAGCTGCATCACTGCTGCAAGGCACCATCTCTGTGCTGTGTGTGTGTGTGTGGGGGGGGGGGGGGGAGTTAGATAGATAGCATTATAAATAGTGATGCCCTATAAGAAGAAGCTGTACTGGAACAGGTTAAGCAAGCAAGGGACACTGGATCAACATTAAACAAGGAGGACACACTTTATCAACATCACACTGGATTGAAGCAGGTTGAAGTAGGTTGACAATAGCTCTATGGGGACACACGCTGAACCAACACCACACTGGCTTGAAGCAGGCCAAAAATAGCTCTATGGGGACACACACTGGACCAACATCACACTGGGTTGAGGCAGGTTGAAGTTGGTCGACAATAGTTCTAAGAGGACACATACTGATAACACCACAATTGGTCGATAGACTGGATCACATTGGGTTAGAGCAGGTTAATTAGCCAATAGTAGTTCTATGGGACTGCCCTGGATGAGTATCATTGTAGATTAGCTTAGGCTGAGGTAGGCTGACATTGGCTCAAATGACTCACCAACCAATATCAATGGACCTTTGGTAGAGACGGACTGCCAGTCACTGATCTAGCTACTCTATTCATTCCTCATATCTTCTTTATTTATTCTACAGCATACTCAGTTCTACATATTCCTCTGTACAAACCTATTCCACAGTATCAATGTATATCTATCAGTCCACAACTCCTGCACCATCTCTATTTAACAATACATGTATTCAGCTGCTTTTAGTCATTCTGCAGAAGGGGGTAAAAATAGCACACACACCCCCCCCACCCCCAAAAATTCCAGATATTTCGATGTAACGAGAAGTCAAGTACTAAGACCTGTGACAAATAATTATACTAATATTTATTCAAAAGTAGTGTTTTAGACCAAATAAAAGAATTATTTAGAACACCTAATACGAGGTTAAAGTTGTGGTAAGATTTATAACTTTTGGGTCTTTATACAGTCAACAGACTTAGTTGTCCACACAGGGTTCCATACAGTAAAAGAACTTACTTGCAACCAATTAGTTGTAACAACAAACTTTGGTGTTTCGAAACAGTAAAACAATTAATAAAAAAAAAATCCATTCTTGAGTAAAACTTGTGGTTGCATCCACCCCCTTCCTTCCCCGCTCCCCCACTATTCTAAGTGTTCCTAGCCCTGTGTGCCACAGGTAAATATGTGATATAAAGGGTTCAGACATGGTTCTTGTGGGCATTAAGTGACTGAGGTCCCCCTCCCCTCGTGAATGACAGAAACCTGTTGTTGTTTCGTTTGTTGTTTTCCTTTGAGCAGTCCCCCTCCTATCCATATCCAACCAGAAGGAGCATACACACGCACACACGAACTTTTTGCTCCTACAGACATACAAATAGAGATTTATTCTGATTTTTTTTTTTTAATTTCTTCCTTCTTACTTTTCTTATATTATTATTCAGTATATATTTTTCTTTTGACATAAATTTATACAAAAATTAGTTGTTGTTGGTTGTTTTTTTTTTGCAAAAGAACCTTTCTATGGGAATAAAACCACATTGTACACTGAGCAGTCTGCTTGAATCTTCATTTATCTCAAAAATTTACAAACTGAAATGATTTGATCATTAATCATAAACTTTGGTCTACATAAACCAGTATATAGCTACCCATCCATGCAAATCTGCCTGAGCTACCCTGAAGATGGAGCTGATCCTACAAGTCCCACAGTGTGGGCGTGGCTAGGCTAGGGCCAGGGCAGAGACTGGGGACCATAATAGCAGTCATTTCAAAACTGCACATGATACTTTAACATTAGTATTTTTATTTCTTAATTGAAAAATGGATGCAGATTCTCTCACTAGCGTCTGAGGTTGAAGGGCTTTAGATTCAAAAGGGGAAATGAGAACAACTATCAAGTCTCATGTACACTTAGTAAGCCCTTCATATATTTCAAATGAAGGGAACTAAATTCCTTGGTATGCCAATTCATGTTCTGTCTGAGAAGATAGATTCTTGTGGGATTTCACTCAACATTTTCCTCTCTCAAGTGATAAGCTCATATAGCCATGGTCTACTAAAGGTTTCATAAACATGTGGGGAGCCCATTCTCACTCATTCTGGTTATTTTGGTGTCCTGTAGGACTGAGGAAGAGCGAACCAACCGCAGCTGCCACGTTGTAAGTCGCCAGGATGGAGGGAGAACTGGGTATGGCAGAACAACCAACGTCAACCCCGCCAGCCAACTCCTCCATAAATTCATGCGCCACAGTAGCATCACTGTCCTCACCGCCCGAGGAATGATTATTGTTAGTAAGACATCCGTAAGACATCCCGGTAATAATTCTCTATATCTTATAGCTATACCAGTACCAGTCCTGGGCAAAATGAGGTTATTTTATTATTTTTTTTTTTTGAATTTCCCACGTAAACCGCCAAAAGAGAGAAGGTGTGGCACCCTGTGAGGTTTCTTTACTTTCTCCTTCTGACGTTGTGGTAGTTATGGGTGCACTTTTTGGCCGGAGGAGAGGCGGGAGCGACCGTCCAGCCCAACCCAGCCGAGTTACCGAGCAGGATAAAGCTGTGCTGGTTAGTTCAGTAATTGCTCTGCCATTAAATATAAAATTGATATAGCTACATGTTTAGTATGACATACATGTCTAAGTAACATTCTTCTTCATATTTCAGGAGGTGAAACTTCAAAGAGATAAGCTGAAAGTATATCAAAAGAAGGTGGGTGTATTAGGCCACTCCAACCAATAAAGTTGTTTCACAGAGTACTCTGTCTTCAACCAAAGGGTAGGTAGGTATGTCAAGCAATAACCCATCCCCCTATAACTGATCGCCATCACTTGTGGCTGCCTTAGCTGATCCCATGGATCATTTATTGCTGCCATAACTGATTCCCCAGCTGCCGTAACTAGACCAGTGGAATAATTGGATCTGGGATAAGTTGTAGCTGCTATAGCTGACCTCCCAGATAATTTATAGTTTTGGATGAGTAATAAGTGGCCCTGGAATCACTTGTAGCTGCCATATTCTGTGTGAAAGTGCTGATATCTCCAAACTGTACATGAAGATATAGTATAGCTTCATTAACCAATGTTGAGTACAAAAGTAAACATAACCAGGAGCTTGTTGTCTGTTGAACGTCTTATTTATAGATGGACCAGTATATTTAACAAACAAATTCATCCCATAAAAATAAAAAAATGCTGAATTTTATGTCCACATCTTGAATTTATTTGCAAATTTTTGTATATCACTGATGTAGATAAGGTAACTGAAAGAAATCATTCATTTGCCTAAGTATCAATATGTACAATGGAGAAAGTTAGTTACCATATTGTGCAATGGGGAGAGAGTCAGTTTTTATTTTGTGCACATGAAGGGTCATGCACCAGTTTAGCAGAGCTCGATTTGTCCTTGAGCAAGGCCAAGTTTTAATCCAGAGTTACTGAAGCATCTCCCCTGAAAACATTGGTTATTGACAGTACTAGTATCAGATTAACAGCCTAAATGACTTTTAATTATATTTATTTTCAATCTCTGGATTAGTTTGATGTGAGGTTAGTTGTATTTTAGGACTCTTTGTATTAAGGTCACTCCATAAAATATAACCACTTCTGTAAAGGCTCATCACTAACATCTTTCCTTATCAAATGAGTTTCCAGCTATACTTGATAGGGTATCTGCTGAAACCTCTCTTTAATTGTTGTTACTATATAATTAGAAACGTCAAAATATTTCATTTAATACGGACCCTGAACAGTCACATTATACTCAGAGGAGTATCACCTACTTCAAATCTTCTTGTAAGATTTTTACGATGCCAAGCATTGAAATAAACATTGATTTCTGATCTCTGCGCTTTGTATTTCCAGAAAAAATCAAAATCTATATCAGATCTTTCAGATTTAATAGCGTGAACATTTGTTTTGACAACAGTCTGACCTTCACATGCAGATAAAGTTCCTTTTTGAAGTGCTATAGAGAAATTGTTAACCATTGAAAGGTATTACGTCAAGTTTAATTCCGAAGGAGAAATCAAACTAGCAACTCCTGTAATTTGAACCTTCATTTCAGTGTTCTTATAGTTTTCTTGGCTTTATTCCATGTCCACTGTCATGGTGAATAATTTTCTGAAATGGAATCCCAGGCCTCTGTTTGAACTGTCCACCAGATAGATGATTATGTATGTAAGAAATTGAGGCTGATGAATAATTTTCTGAAATGGAATTCAAGGTCTCTGTTCGAACTGTCCACCAGATAGATGATTACATTGTAAGAAATTGAGCCACACCCCTAAGGAATAATAAAAAATAAATAAATAAAAAAAGGAAGACCAATAGGCATGATTTCACTCCTATCTTCACCAAAATCCACCTAAAACCATTTTCAGGTGCCCCCCCCCCCCCCCCCCCCTTAATTCCTGTAAATTTGAGCCCTGTAAATCCAATCATCTGGGAGGAGATAGCAAACTAACAAACAAACAAGCAAATAATGTATTATAGTAAGATGGTACTCCTAGGGAAAAGAAAAGAATACACTCTGAACCTCAATGCTTATACAACTGTTTTCCTCCTTTTTTTTTTTTTTTTTTTCTTTTTTTTTTTAAGCAATCACCCATGAATGTTTAAAAATTTCATTAAGCATGAAAATTGCTAACCTTACGGTTTACATCCATTGAAGAAAAACATTCCCATGCTCATAACTATGGGAATCCATCCCCAAGATTATTACTAACCGACTAACTCAGTGTTGGGATGATCAACAGAAATACCAAGTTTAAACATACTTCTTTTTTTTATTAACATGCAACTTAAACTCGAAACTCAACCTGCTGACACATATAAACTTTTAAAAACATTTTACAATTGCAGACATATTTTCTGCTTAACCTGATATTAATTTACAAGGGTATGGTCAATATGCTATGCCCTGGCATATTAAAATTTCGAAGTTGAAGATATAATGGGTGTTGTTTTTGTTTGTGGCATCCGAAGTTCGTCATTCTTCTGGGGTGGCTGGTTCACGGGCAGGGGGCTGTGGTGGTGGTTCTGGGGGAAGGGGGGGGGGAAGGTGGATGAAGTTTGGGTGGGATTGTAGGAAGGTTGAGGCAGACAGTGGGGATCTTCAGAGGTCAATAGGAGACAGGTCTGTGGGGAAGGTTCTGCAGTTGAAGAGGTGGGTGGTTGTTTGTTTGGAAGAGAGGCAGTGTGGGCAAAGAGGGGAAGGGGAGGCTTCAATTTTGTGGAGGTAGGATTGTAGGCTAGAGCAGTGGCCAGATTGGAGTTGGGACAGCATGGAGCGGTATGGGCGTGGGAGCAGGATCTCAGATGGGTGGATGTCGGGGGCCTGGGTGTTGAGGACAGGGTTAGGTTCTAGGTTGGAGATGGATTTTTGGATGTAGAGGGTGTGGAGAGAGGATATGGTTTTCTTGTAGGAGTTTGAG
Source organism: Lycopodina hypogea (assembly GCA_963969325.1). NCBI lineage: Eukaryota > Metazoa > Porifera > Demospongiae > Poecilosclerida > Cladorhizidae > Lycopodina > Lycopodina hypogea. Next base: position 15,242,096 of record OZ017783.1, read on the forward strand.
AGGATGATGTCGTTGGTTAGGAAAGGGGAGAGCTTGTCCTTGAATCTGGATTGGAGGGTGTGCTTCTTGGACCTGGGTCCTGAGGGGCAGGTGACTATGGGGTGGGAGGGGTGTGTTGGTCATAGGGTGCTGGCAAGGTATTGGGTGCAGAGGAGTTGGAGGTGGGAGTCAACTGGGAGGAGTGTGGATTCTGAGTGAAGGTGGCTTGGGGAGAATCTTTGGAGGGTGCCTAGGCAGATTCGGATGGCTTGATTTTGGATACGTTGGAGTTTGAGGATGTTGGAGGGAGAGGTGTTGGGGAACCAGATGGGGCAGCGTATGTGAAGATAGGGCGGATGGGGGACTTGTAGGTATTTAGCATGATTTCCTTTACATAACCCCAGGAGGAGCCAGCTAGGGATTTTAAGGGTTTGACATGAGTGGTGGTGATGGCCGAGATGTGGGGAGAGAAGATGAAGTGGGTGTTGAAGGTGACTCCCAGGATCTTGGGGGCTTTATCTAGGGGGAAGATGGAGTTATCTACAGAGATTTGGGGGGGGAGCTTGGATTTGTGGTTGTCAGGGGTGAAGAGGGTGACAGAGGATTGGTTGGGGCAATGGAGAGTCTTTGAGAGGAAGACCAGTTGGTGATGGAGGAGAGGTGGTTGTTCAGGATGGATACGGACTCAGGAATTGAGTTGGAGGAGTGGAAGGCGGTAAAGTTATCAGCGTAGGAGGTGGAGGAGGAGGACTGGTGGTTGGGATAATCGGAGACATAAAAGTTGAAAAGGATTGGGGAGATCACAGATCGTTGGGGGGCACCAAAGTGGACTGCGGGAGTGAGACAGAGAGTGTGTATAGGAGCATTTGGTTGTGCTACCTCGAATGTAAGAGGATGAGACCATCGGATAATGTTGTGGGGGAGGGAGGATTGGGAGATCTTGTGGAGAAGTTTGTTGTGTGGGATACAGTCAAAGGCTTTAGAGAAGTAGATGGCAACAGTAGTGGTACGGGGGCGGGGGGGGGGGCGGCTTTGGTTGAAACCTGCTATGGTATAGGCTAAGGGAAGGAGGGCAGAAGTGGTAGAGTGGAATGGTTTGAATCAATGTTGGGTGGAGTGGGTTGGGAGGGATTCAGAGAGGTATGGGAGGATTACACGTTCAAGAACTTTAGCTGCGGGGCAGAGGAGGGAGATGGGCCAGTAAGAGGAGCTGGAGTCTGGGAATTTTCCTGGTTTCAGAGGGGAATAATGGTAGAAGATTTCCAGATGGCGGGAATATTGAACGATTGGATGGAGAGGTTGAATGGGGGGGTTAAGTAGGAGATGCCCAGCGGACCAAGATGTTTGAGGTGGAGGATAGTATAGTTGTCTGGGCCAATAGAAGTGGAGTTGGAGGATTTGGAGTTGGAGGATTTGGAGATGGCTTGTTGGACATCGGTGGTGATGAAAGGGGTGAAGGATCGGTCAAGGGGGTGATTGTTGTGAAGGGTTCGGATGAGTTTTCGAGTCAATTTGTCAGATTTATGGCGGAATAAGGCAGCAAATTGTTTGCAGAAAGAGTTGGAGATGGATGGGCTATTGGTGAGGGTTTTGGGGCCGAAGGAGATTGGTTTGTTTAGAGGGGGTTGGGTGGTTTTACCAGAGAGGGATTTGAGGAGTTTCCAATATTTGGAGGGGTTGTCACAATGGTCGGAGTTGGAGAGGGTTTCTTGCCATTTCTGGCGGGCGTGTTGGGAGAAGGATGAGGATATTTGTTCATTGAGTTGGGTTATTTTTGGGGGTTGGAGGGGTCAGCTTTGCGGAGGGAGTCACATTCAGATATGAGGGCAGCTATTTCTGGGGTGATGTGGGGGATAAAATTCTTTCTGAAGCCGGCTGAGATGTTGTGTTTGGAGGCTGTGATGAGGATTTGATAGAAAGATTTCTCGTATGTGGCACAGGAGGTGGGGGGCGGGAGGGAGGAGAATATTTGCTCTGTTTCTTTAGTGAAACCAGTCCAATCAGCACAGTGGAAATTAAAGTAGGAATTGATTTTGCATGGTGGGTTGATGTCATTGGCTGGGAAGGAGGTGAGGATTGGGAGGTGGTTGGAATGAAGAGAGGTCATGGTATGCCAGTTCAGGACAGTGGAGCGGTGAGCAAAGCAGAGTGTTAGGTCGGGGGAGGTTGGGGAGCCATGGGATGGAAGGCAGGTGGGGGTATCTTCATTGAGGATGCAGAAGCTGCTGTTGTTGATGGCCTCCGCTAGGGCTTCTCCTTGGGATGCTGCGGCGGCCATGTCGGAGGTGGAGGAGTACCAGGCTGGGTGGTGGGCATTGACATCGCCAAGGATGATACTGTCATTGTTGGTGTCAAGGAGCTGTTAAAAGTTTGAAGTGTAGTTGGAGGGACAAGAGAAGTTTGGAGGGAGGTATACATTGATAATGTTGGTTGGGATACAGTTGAGGTTGGTTTGGATTCCATCTATTTCGAAGATGTTGTTGGATGGGTGGCTGAGGTCTAGGGGGAGGTAGGAGATGGAGTGGTGGATGAGGAAAGCAATTCCTCCGCCACCGCGGCCAGATCTGTCTTTGCACAGGATTGAGTAGTTGGGGGTTGATTTCAGTTTGGAGGATTTGGAGAGTTTGGTTTCTTGGAGGCAGGCTATGGGGATTTTGTGTTGATGGAGGAAGTTGGAAAGTTCATCTTGGGTGGTGAGGCCATTGCAGTTGAATTGTAGGATGGAGGAGTTGGATGGTGGATTGGGAGGGACTGGTGGGCGGGGAGGAGGTGGTGAGGGGGAACAAGATGGGCAGGACCAGGAAGCAGAGTAGGAGCATTTGGCGTGGGTCCAGAGGTTGCATGAGTTGCAGAGATATGAACCGGTGAATCTGGTGATGGGTGGGAGCAGACTGAGCAGGGGTATTGGGGGGAGGGGGGACAGGGTTGGGGTGGATGTCTCCGGAGAGAAGGAGAAGGGATGGGATGAAGGGATTGGAGAAGGGAGGCTTCCCTTGTGGGGCATTGGGTGTGGGAGCTGACATTAGCCCCTTACGCCAGCACCCCGGGAAAAACACGAACTGTCGGATGTCAGTTTGTTGAAGCAGTTTGGCCCCCAAAATTGTTGGGGGGGGGGGGGTAGGACCACTACATAGAAGCTGCTCCTTCGGTCCTATATAATGGGTGTAAATATATTAATGGGATGCCTCCAGGTTTTGAACCAATTCAATGTCAGTTGAAAGTTATCTACACCCCAGTATATTAAATTTATAAAAATATTGATAGCTGATTTCAAGTGCACATCATATACTTGGACTTTCAAAAAGCTTTTAAAGTGTACATCACACAGAATTGCTGATAAAATTGTTGACCTATGGTATAACTGGGAACTTGTGGTTATTGTTTAAGGAATACCTTATGGGCAGACTTCTGTGTGTCTATATAAATCATCAACGCTCTGTTTTTACCTGTTTTATCTGGAGTGCCACAGGAAAGTACACCTATGCTCTATTTAATCTACGTGGATGATCTTCCTCATTCCATAAAGTATTCCCATACCCTGATTTGCTGATGATATCAAGTGCATTTTACCAATTGCATCTTTCCAGGACAGTTTTAATGTCCAAAATTATATCTATAAAATATTACATTGGTTTACTCAATGGAAATCATTTTTCAAGAAATTTATACACCTAATATTCTCAGTCAGTACAACTCCAGTAGCTACATCTCAAAATTGAGAAAGATGCAGATACTGGAGTCGTACTGAGTGATAATGTTAAGTGACTAATTTCTTGAAAAAAGTTACCATTGAGTACACCAATGTAATATTTCATAGATATACTTTGTGAGATCTTGGCATTATTTTTTCTTCTAACCTGAGTTGAGACAATGAAATGAGCCCTCATAACCCCATCAACTAAGTCGATATTAAAAATAAAATAAAAGAAAGACAGCCACATAATTATAAATAGTTTATATCCAATAGCTAGCAAGTTGGAAGAGACAGCAACAAAATAGTTTTATAAAAATTTTTACAAAATGCACCACCACATAATATAGCAGTGGCCAGCACAATTTAGAGCAACTTCTCTCTTGTGGAGTACTCCAGAGTCTATAAGCAGTGGATATATTACCAAGGAAAACAAATCCTGCACACACCACACACACACCACACACACACCACACACACACCACACACACAACACACACACACCACACACACACCACACACACACACACACACACACACACACACACACACACACACACACAAAGTTTGTGTTTTCTTTTAAGCGGATAGGTTATGGCACAGTGGGGGATTACCTATTGCAGGGCATAACCCATGGGGGGGGGGGGGGGGGGATGAGTTATGGCCATGGATCAAATATTTCGGTACAGGTAGGCCTATATTTATCAATTTGCTATGAATATCATCAAAAACCCACCAAGTGTGTAGCCTGAACAAAGACTACAATGCCACACTCTGAACTCAGCCATTGTCACAGCTAGCTATTGGAATGTGGCTCGTGATGATGTCATAATTTATGATGTAAGGCTAATTATAACATCATATTCTATGATGTAATCTTTATATTTATAAACTTAATCCTGCAAAAATAGGGCCAGATCACTCTGTGAAACAATGTTATTAATTGGAATGAAGTTTCTTTGGAGTATGTGGTTAATTTATGTATGATTTCTTTGTGTATCTACCTGCCTCCCTTTAGATTGGAATTCAGCTGGAGAAGGATAGGAATTCTGCAAAACAGTTCCTGAAGGATGGAAAGAAAGAGTTGAGTTGCTATCCTGTTATTTCCACAGTTTGCCATCCTGCTAATTGTGTCTTTTATCAGCACCCAGTTTATTGTCTACTTTTGCAGGCCAGACCCTTTACCAAAATACTTTGCCGAAAAAAGGACTGGTACATAGCATATTATTATACCAATGTCATGTCATCAGAATCCATTTCCAGTCACAATGACTATCATTATAACTTACCATGTTTTCCTGAGTGTGAACAGTATTCTCAGAGTGGCAATTACTATTGCTATTTAGCTGCATAAGGCTACCCGCAATATTTACTTCACATAAGGAAACTACAGTCGCTCTATATTGAGTACAACCAGAGTATGCTCCTCAAGATTCTGGGGGAAAATATGAGATTGGTATAGGCAAATTACCAGACCCTTCCCAGCGAAGTGATCTGGTAAAGGGTATGGTGTAGGAAACTATTTCTTACCTACCTTTCAGCAGTGGTTTGTAGACACTTAATGCAATAATCCTTTACCATTTTTATATGTATCACATTCGATTATCCTGTAACTGCATGCATTTCAACTGAAGTTCAGGTTGAAATAACTCTGTGTTCCATTGAGAGTGTGACTCTGTAAACCCACTCAACATCTATCCTCTCTCTATATCTGACTCCTTTAGACGTGCCAAGGTGCTATTGAAGAAGAAGCGCTATTTGGAATCGCTCCTTGACAAGACAGACCAACAGTTGGACAACATCCAACAGATGGTGGACAATATTGAGTTTGCACAGATAGAGATGAAGGTGGTGGAAGGGCTGAAGACAGGCAACAAGTGTCTGGAGGAGATGCACAAGATCATGTCTCTAGAGGATGTGGAGCAGATCATGGCCGACACACAGGAGGCTATTGAGTATCAGAGAGTAAGTGGTCATTGTGTGTAAACATAGGTTATTATAGACATTTACAGGAATGTATGGTCAGAAGACGTTCTTGTCCATGAATGGGTGTGGTTGTGAAGACCATGTGTGTCCATTTAGTCAGAACTCTGTTTTATACCCCCATAACCATGGCAATGCAAATGTGTTTGAGACAAGAACATGTAGAGAGCTTCATGAGCTGTGTGTGTTAATCTTAATATATTTTTTATTGCATGAATGCTGTATCTGAATATGTATTTCAGTATGTGCATATGTGTCCGGTTAGTGTCACTTAACTCAGTCGTCCAAGCACAACGCTGGGGACTCCTGTTTCCCGCCTCATTGCACCATGACTATTGCTCCTTGGATGGTGTCCAAATTGCACTTGTGGTCTTCTCTTTCCTTTTTCATATTATACCTTCTTGAAGAATGGCCACCTTTGATGCTTACCGCTCGTTAGGTCCATATCACGTTAATGAAATATCCATGCTTATTTTCTATGACTGAAATTTCACAAGATTGACATTCCTCAGTTGTAGTAAGCCTAGAGTTCATAGAGCTGGCCTGTGGGCATGATGATAAATGGAGTCTGTAAGGTTGATGGTCCGCGGACCTACTTGAAGTAACAATCAATTCTATTTCATATTTTCAGTCTTTTTTGGTTTGGGTTTTTGAAACCAAAATGTGTGTGTTTGTGGGGATTTTTTTTTTTTTTTTTTTTGGTTTTGTTTTGTTTTGTTTTGTTTTGTTTTTACATTCTGGGGCCATTGGGAATATTCATGCCAATTTCATCAAAATTGGTCCACACTATTGCCCTATTTTTGTACTCTAGCCAGAGAACCCTTTACCAGAATTGTCCAAAATGCTTGCTCTAACCCTGGCCCAATCCTTACCACACACAAAAATCTTCTGTCATGGCCCTAAGGAACATTTATGCCAAATCTTAATAAAACCAGTCCATGAATCTGGAAGGAATTACCGGGCACACACAGGCATTGGTGATTTAGTATTAGGATTTGTAGTTTCCATGACTTTCTAATGAACTAAGTGGACTATGTTTTGGTATTGCAGTGAGAATTTTCTACACTGGGTTGTTGTGTTGAGCTTTTCTATCTCTGCTCCATCTCACTGTGGTCACCCTCCTGGTCTGAGACAGGACATAATACAATATACATGGACATGTATGTATGTATGTATGTATAGTGCAGGAGGAGAAGATAGCACAGGAAGTCTCTTGCAGTGTAAATGTCATTAAAACATGATCTTATAAGGCCACAGTACAAGATAATGCTACCTTGAACTTATTTCTTTGTCAGAGGACTATAGACTGCAGTGACAAACTGCACATCCATCAGCTTGGGATCTTACAGGAATCTGAGTTTAAGGCTAGAGGGGGAGGGGGGGGAATGGCTAGGGTGAACCTTGGATGAGACAAAGGTTTCAATTTATATCATGGGGATGGGAGATGTCCAAGTGAACTGAATCTGTGTGCCCGAATTTCCTCCACCTTCGACAACACTGCCAACCCCACCAGTAATGTTTCAACTTCTCCCCATTCATCTGTTTAAATCCTGCCTTTCCATCCAACCGGCCTCCTACTTCTCTTCCCTAGGACTGATTCAAACAATTCTTGCTAGTATTTCACACTTTATATAGTTTCATTAAGGTGTGATTATATAATTATGGAGTTAGCAGATTGACGTTGACCAATCAACCCTGCAAGTGTTCGAAACTTAGCATTTGTCCCAATACTCTAAAGTAGTTGTGATGTTGTTTGAGGATCCACCTTCACGCATTAAGGCTCTCTTCTCTTCTTTTTTGTTGCCATCCTTGCACTCTCCCAGTGTACTGAGCATGAGTCTCTCACATGCTGTGTGGCCATGCAAGAGGCAATAATATCAGGATTATTACTTAAATGGGGTCAACCCTCTTTAACAGACAATGTTATCTCCTTTCAAGAAACCGAGAGAATTCTCCACGTACTCTGCTGATTTTACAAATTTAGTACTCTAAAAAAATTATTGCCTGGTGTCTCCAGGTATGTCTTCATTAGCCAAGGCAAGACAAGATATGTTCCCCCCCCCCCCCCCCCCCCCCACCACCACCAGAGCATTGAGAAGCACGTCGACTCCATTCATGCATGTGACCGTCCAGGAAATAGCTCTGCACTACTTCGTCTTCTATAAAGTTAGAATTGACAAAATATTGACCATTGTGTACCTATAGAAGAAATTGTGATTCATTCCATTTACATGTTGATGTGTATGCAGTAACTGAATTCACAGATAAATAAATATCCTATCTATACAGTAAACATATACAATGCAATTAATTTATAGAGTAATTCAATAATTTGTTGAATAATGACATAGGATTGAGGGGGCTATGGTTGAGGTTAAAGATTCTAAGGAAATTGTATGTCTGTAATTATTTGTCTTATTTTTGGTTTTGCAACAACCTTATGTCTTGGCGGTGTCTCATTCAATGTCCGAGCTATCTCCATTGCATAGTGATGTTTGGGGTTCTTTTGGTGTCATAGTTTTCTGCCTCCCTCTCCTTTGCCCTTGCAATTTGCCTCTCACGGGGAATCTTTTAAGCTTTCAATGAGAGCTTCATCCACAACCTCTGCCCTGTTCCTCTTTTTTGGCTGTGCTGGGTGGAATCACCAGGCTGCTTATTAATGGCCTCTGTTTGAGACACTTGAGATGGGGTTGGTTGTTTGGTTGGTTGCTATCAACCAAGCTAATAAGAAGTGTTTTGTGCATTTCAAATGAGGCACTCAAACTTTATTTATGCATATAATAGTATGCACCTGTCCTCCAGGTCTGAGGCAATGGGAGGAAACCTTTGAAGTGTCGTCCGGACTTCCTCTCCTGTTCACGGGCATCTTCCTCACTTGAATGGTGACCAGAGTTTGACAAGGTGCTAAGTGGAAAGAAAGGGGGGGGGGGGGGGGGGGGTGGGTGGAATTAGTATAGCTACACACAATCATTCATTGATAGCGCATATAATTGATGCCTGACGGTATCATCTAAAAAGAGTAGTAGTATTTGCAGTGTGAGTTATAATAACAAAGTGTCTTCTGCAGATGCTCCACTATCCTGTTTCCATTTTTATAGGCTTGTCTTTGATCTCAGAACCATGTACATGGGTCTCCTGGGTTAAATATTGATTCCAACTCCTGCTCCCTGTAGGTTTCTTCAGGGACATGTCAGGTTGCTAGTAGGGTTGCTTTAACTGTGATATAATCCTTTTGTTCCATTGCCGACATGGACGATACAGCCAATAATCCTGGTCCTGGCAGTGTGTTCCTGAGGTAGATGTGCCAGTGGTTAGCTGCCCAACCAGCAGCTTCTGCTGTTGCTTCAAAAACCTCCAAAAATGCTCCCATATTGTCTGTGCCTTTTACGAATTTCTGTGGAGTCAATTTCGGAGGATGCAGCCTGTGATGGTGGTGCTGCTTCTCCTCCTGCTACTACCATCTCTTGCAGCGTGTCTATCCAATGTTACTGTTGTTGTTCTATATGTTGGCGATCCTCTTGGCAACACTGCTCATCCTGTCCTTGTTCTTCTTGTCTTCGTTGTTCTTCTTGTTCCCCTCTCCTTTCTTCCCACTCAGCCTGTGATTGTTCAGCTTGGTGAACGTCTATAAAGACTAGCTTTCCTGTTGTAGAGGAGTGGAGAATGGTTGTTATGTGTCCGAGTCTCCGGGGATCGAAAAGCTCAGTGCTGCTGCCTGTCTTCTAGTCTGGCGATCTGCGCATGAAATTGATGATAGTTCATCATTCCACTTGCTGCCACCAATGTGAGCGCTCCTCTGGTTCCTGTCCTCCGTTACTCAGAAAACCAGAGCAATGACACGATCCCTAACACACAAGTTATATCTCACTACCCAACTTTGTTTCAAGGCTACCATACCACCCCTCTATTGGTGACTGGTTCCCAAAGTCAGTTCTTAGCAAAGGTAAATATCGTAAACTGATCCAGTGAACTGCTGGTATCAGACAGTAGATTCCCTCATGGTATTTGTGCAATAGTTATGCACAATACCAATTATGATATCATGAATCAAATATCATATTTTCACAAAAGTACAACTTTAAAGGGTTAGAATTGAAATGAAAATAAGAAAGAATAGCTTTAGCTCATATTTTAATTGGTCTACAGTCATATCTGCATCATCACTCCATCCCATCTTTCGTTCATAGAACTTTAGAGCCATTTGAGGAATGGTCGCGTATACCTCTTCTTTGTAGACAAACTCTGGCTCTTCCATCTCCACCCTACAGAGAGTAAAATAGTAATACTCTTTAGGGCCATTTGAGGAATGGTCACATATACCTCTTCCTAGGAGACAAGCTCTGGCTCTTCCACTTCCACCATACAGAGAGAAAAATAGTAGTATGAATAGCTCAATATATTTACAACTAGTAAACGTAATTCCATTTATTATTAATTAGTACATGAATATATCATTCATTTCAATAATAGATTCCAGGGGTATTATATGATAGGTATGCATGGTAGAGAAGGTGTGATAGCATTATGAAACTCCAGTACTAGAATTGGAATGAAAATAAGAAAGAATAGCTTTAGCTCATATTTTAATTGTTCTAAAGTTATATCCGAGTCATCACTCTATCCCATCTTTTGTTCATAGATCTTTAGAGCCATTTGAGGAATAATCACATATACCTCTTTTTTGGAGACAAACTCTGGCTCTTCCACCCTACAGAGAGAAAAATAGTAATACGCTTTAGAGCCATTTGAGGAGTGGTTGCATATACCTCTTCCTTAGAGACAAACTGTCTCTTTTACATCCACCCTACAGAGAGAAAAATAATAATACGCTTTAGAGCCATTTGAGGAATGATCACATACACTTCTTCCTTGGGTACAAACTCTGGCTCTTCCACCTCCACCCTACAGAGAGAAAAATAGTAGTACAAATAGCTCAATCTATTTACAACTAGTAAACATAATTCCATTTATAATTAATTTGTACAGGAATATTCATTCATTTTTAAAATAGATTTCAGAGGTATGCATTATAGAAATGGTGTGATAGCATTATGCAACTCCAATAATAGAATTGGAATAAAAATAAGAAAGAATAGCTTTACCTAATATTTTAATTGGTCTACAGTCATATCTGCGTCATCACTCTATCCCATTTTTTGTTTATAGAACTTTAGAACCATTTGAGGAGTGATCGCGTATACCTCTTCTTTGTAGACAAACTCTGGCTCTTCCACTTCCATCCTACAGAGAGAAAGTAATAATACACTTTAGAGCCATTTGAGGGATGGTCGCATATACCTCTTCCTTATGCACAAACTCTGGCTCTTCCACTTCCACCCTACAGAGTGAATAATAGTAGTACGAATAACTCAATTTATTTACAACTAGTAAACATAATTCCATTTATAATTAATTAGTACGTGAATATATCATTAATTTCAAAAATAGATTCCAGGGGTATTATATGATAGATATGCATGGTATAGAAGGTGTGATGGCATTATGAAACTCCAGTACTAGAATTGGAATGAAAATAAGAAAGAATAGCTTTAGCTCATATTTTAATTGGTCTACAGTCATATCTGCATCATCACTCCATCCCATCTTTCGTTCATTGAACTTGAGAGCCATTCGAGGAATGATCACGTATACCTCTTCTTTGTAGACAAACTCTGGCTCTTCCACATCCACCCTACAGAGAGAAAAGTAGTGATACACTTTAGAGCCATTTGAGGAATGGTCGCATATACCTCTTTCTTAGAGACAAACTGTCTCTTCCACATCCGCCCCACAGAAAGAAAATAGTACGAATAGCTCAATTTATTCACAATTAGTAAACATAATTCCATTTATAATTAATTAATATATGAATATATCGATTCATTTTTAAAATACATTCAGAGCTATTATATGAGAGATGTGCATGGCAGAGAAGGTGTGATAGCATGATTCAACTTCAGTACTAGCTCCAAATTTGGAGACGGTTTGGTTGGAGAAGACAATGCTCAACCAAGCCACTATCATACATTAGTATCATCTACTCTCTGAGTCTGACAGTTTTAATTCATATATTCATCAATATTTACCAAAAAATGAGTGATAGGTAGATCTATAAGATATGAGTGGAAATGTGACAGATGTATGGCAGAAGGCAGAACAGCACAGGTACTGTCAGCCCGAGAGTATGTCAGTTACTGACCAAATAATGATATACAGATTAAGCGTGTAGGTTACCGAAGTTACGACACAAAGTTTTTCAGATTTCTTTGAGGGGCAGAAAGCTACTACAGATGCATAGTAGATGAGAGAACAAGACGGGGGTAGGATGAATGGTAGAGGTGAAATGTACTCAAAGGAAGGCTATCGATTAATTTTTTTTAAGTTCTAGTGATAGATCCAGATTTATAGGGGGAGAGAGTCCCAAAGTCTAGATAAACAGTTGAAATAGAGATTTCTAGCCTTGTTTATGAGATTGAGTATGTATCTGTTTGAAAGAGTTAGATCTTGTGTTAGAAGAACTGAAGGTGATGTAATCATTTATTGGAAAAGATGGAGAAGGATCTTTGAAATTTCTAAATAAAAAATGTGATATCATTCAGCTCAAGGTACATCTTGAGCGGAAACAGGTTAAGGGAGACCGGTCTTGATTTATAGTCAGAAGAGTAATCGTCTAACATGTTTGATTGCCCTTTACTGTGTACGTTCAAGCTAAGTATGTCTTTAAGCGGATGAGGTCTCCATAATTGAAAGTATCCCAGAGTCTAGGGAAGTGATTTACGACTTCTAGAAGCTTTTCTGGGTTTCAATTCTCCAAACATAGGGAGTACACCACACGAGTGCCATGACATGTGGCTAAGTAGAACTCTATTGTATTTCCATTGTGCATTCTCACATGTTTTCACATTCATAATATCTCTAAATGACGTACTGCATCAGAACGCATGATGTAGTGCTAGTGTGTGAGTGTATCATATTGTGAAGACAGTGTGTAAGTCTTGAGGTGCTCCAGGTGTGAAGAGTTTTCTCGTACCAGCTGTGAGTGTGAGCAATCTATTGGAATGCTGAAATTGTTGAGATCACCACTCAGTAGTGCCATGAACCAAGGGGGACTGTGATATGGATTAGGATTATTCTACGTAGGATCATGATATAGACCTTACTCCAGAAGTGATAACTTAGGTATTTGCTCCATGTCATCCACCATGATGCATGTTAAGTGCACAGTGTATGATATCTGTCTGTCTGAGGAGGAACTGGAGGGATTTTTTTTTCTACAGATGTGATCTCTTCATGCAAGCATTAACAATTTTGAATCTTGTGCCTTTTTTTCACAACTGGCAGGATTTGCTGATAGTTTCCCACACAGCAGTGGTAGTTCCTCCCATTGGCTGGGGCTCTAGCTTATATAAGGTTAATGTTGAGCATGTCATGCCGAATAAAATAAATGAGATAATGCTTCAGTCGTTTTTCTTCAATAAATTTGTGGGGAAAAAATTTTTTTTTATTATCTTTGTTGCAAAAGCATTCCATGGATTCCCAAAGGTCTAGCCAACCGTGTAATTGAAATTTTTTAATTTTTTTAAGTTTGTTTCTATTTTCATAATTGAGTTTCTATGTACTGTATGTTAGTTTTGTGTGCATCTTAAAATAGGAAATGTTTATTGTTTTTTTTCTCCAAAAGTTCATATTTTATTCTTGATTTACTTTTTAAGATTACTAGTTCACTCACAGAGTGTGAATTACTACTTGTATGGAGGGTCTAATGAACTGGTGTTGAGATGTCTTCTAAAAAATTAATTTGTCCATGTGCATGATTTATTGTCTTCTTGCAGGAGATTGATGAGCTATTGGGGCAGAATCTGACTGATGAAGATGAAGACGCCATTGCTGCTGAACTGGACAGCATTTTGATTGTAAGTGGAACTCCATAAAATAGCCTATTCTTCTAAAACAACCATTGTAAGATCTGCATGATCATTCTATCCCTACAATAACTCACTGTACTACCAAGTTTCAGTAGTGGTTTGCAGCCTAGGGATATTTTTAATATGTTCATTAACAACAGCTTCATGGGCATTATTTAGGAACAATATGCTTGGGTGATAGTTGTTGCTTTTTTCTTTCTTTCTTTTTTTTTATCTTTCTTGTTTGGTACAGGGTTTAGTTTTGTGTTGCATTGAATCATGTGTTGTTGTTTTTGTTGTCCTCAACAGGAGCAGCTGCCAGAAGCAGGAACCAAACCTGTAGAGTCTGAGGATGATATCATTGAGCAGCTTCCAGAAGTACCAACCACAGAACCAACAGGTGTGTTAATTGCACTTACAGCTGTGAAAACATGATAGCTGTATATAACACTATATGCATAAAATGCATTAGTGTGTGCATGTGAGCAAATTAGTAAAACAGGACCCCATGGAGCTCTTTTAATCACTACAGACAAGCTTTTGTGTTTTTATCAAATAGTACAGATAATTATTAGTGTACCTCTGGTTCAGTCTTTGTGCCCCACCTCTTTTACCTGTGGTATACAGGTCTAGGAACACTTGGAATGGTGGGGGGGGGGGGGGGGATCAGCATACATCCACAAGTTTTTGACAGATTGTTTACTGTTTGGAAATACCAAAGTTGGTAGTTACAACTAAGTACTTCTACTGTATGGAAACCCAGTGGTTACATTTTTTATTATATAGAAACCCAAAAGTTGTAGATCAAACAAACCACAAACCTCATCTTAAGTGTCCTAAACAATTATTTTGTCTGATCTAAAACAATACCTTTTATAAATATTATAGTAATTGTTTGTCACAGGTCTTTGTGCACGGCTGCTCTTTCTTGCATGGTATTGTGTGTGGCAGAGTGCCTGTGTAGTTATGCTCTTGGACTAACAACCCTAGGGTTGAGTTCAAACCCAGCACTGACAGGAAAACTTTCCTGTCCTTGAACATCTTCCCACACCAGTCCACCCAGCTGTGATGGGGACCCAGAATTTTCTGGGGTGCTAATTCACTGGCCATAGCTTGTCAATCAGCTAAGGGTCCAGGTGGGATTTTGGGTGCCCACACCCATAAGCTGAGAGTCTTGGTCAGTCCTCCTGCGAATTCCTAGCCTGGCTCCTGGAGTTTGCTTGCACTGGCTCATAGTGCCTGCCTAGTGCACAGGCACCCTGACTATGTCGGGTGCATGTGACCGTGTTAACGGTACCTAGACAATTTGTGTGTGTGTGTGCATGTCAATCATCTGGTGCATCTCTGGGCCTATAGAGCAGCTGCAAGGATTACTAGAGCTAGCTTTAATTAATGGAGGCTAAAAGATTGAATTTCCCGATTTTATTTATTGATATATTTCATTTACAATCCACACATGTAGTCCTTTTCACACATCTGGTCTGCCCTTATATACATGTGCTTTCAAACATCTGCCCACATGTACATGTGCTTTCAAACGTTTACCCACATGTACATGTGCTCCTGTGTATGTGATTGGTCATGCAATCATCTTTTACCCTAAATATTTCACCTTTTTCGTTTAGGTGTTTATTTCATTTTTTTAATGAGATTATCAATGACACAGTTGATCAGAATAAACCATAACTGTGCTTATGTATGTGACACAGTTGCCAATGCTGATACCAACTAACTCATGTGATGTAGCAAGTTTTATTTTGGCTGGATAGCTTGGAAACAACTGTGGATGTTTTCTGTTTGTGAATTATGTGATTCCACAGAACAACCACTAGAAGGTGTACCTGCTGTATTTGTGTCGAGCAGGGAAACTGATCCTTATTTGGGAGTTATTAAGATAGGAGCCAGAAAACCTTATATTTACTGCTGACATTCCCTAAAAAAGAGAATTTAATTGAATCCTTCACAAAATAGTGAGGAATGGAAATGTATGAAACACTGTATGTATAGCCTCAGTGGAACCATCTTCACAGATCTATCTCAATCTCTATATTCTTCTCTATCTATCTCACAGTTCTAGTACCTCAACACTTGACACTTCCTATCATGACTACAGCACCCACCACATAACAACAGCACCCACCATGGCAACAGAACCCAATGAATTATACATACTGTTGTACACTAAAATGATTTTTAACCTCTAGCATACAGGTCTAGGAACACTTGGAATGGGGGGGGGGGGGGGGAGATACATCCATCCATAAGTTCAAACTCATTTGTTTATTGTACCAAAGTTAGTAGTTAAAACTAAGTGCTTTTAACTGTATAAAAATCCAAAAGTTTTGAATCTTGCCACAACTTTAACCTCATCTTGAATGTTTTAAACAATTATTTGCCTGGTCTAAACACTGTTTTAATAAATATTAGAGTAATTATTTGCCACATGTCTTAGGGCGGGACAGCTCTTGTTAAGATGTGTATTACAATCAAAATTTAGCTCAATGAAGTGTCAACTAAATAGAATATGGTGGCAGAAACGACACTAGGTGTGTCAATACCAACTCCCCCATCACCAATTTCACAATATGGAACACTAGTTGGCAGGAGCAGGACTGTGGTAGGGCTAGGAACAAGTAGTCTGGACCAGTGCAGCAACAACCTCATGTTCTATTATAGCGCCTAGTGTAGGAGCATGAACCACTCATTCTATCAAGTCTGGAAGATGGAAATAACCAAGCACACACACACACACACACACACACACACACACACACACACACACACACACACACACACACACACACACACACACACAACCGTACCACACCGCACACTTGTTTTTAAATTTTTTGATTTAAAAAAAAAAATTTTTTTTTGAAGACACAAAATTGACAATGATTGACTTTGGTTAAGAGGTAGAACCCAAAGTACACCAATGTAGACCATAAGTCAGATGATCCTTTACCAATCACAGCATACACATCAATCAGTCACTGGTTTCAAGCAGTGCAGCGATTGGTAGATCTGATTGTAACTGGAAAGCAGTTACAATATTGGGTATGCATGGTTACCGTTGTGTTTATCAATTTTTCACTCGTTAACCAATATTATAGTTCAGCTTGAAATAAAACATTTTCCCTCTGATGTTCTATTGGGTTGGTAGATGTGCGACTGGTAATAATAAGTGTTCCCATGGCAATAAGAGAAACAAGGGGATGATTGATTAGAAAAGAACACGCATGAATAGACCATCAAACTCTCTTGTTTTCCTCAGTACTTTCTTGGTGTGTCTAGTTGCTCATGACTTGCCTGCAGGCTGAGGTTTGGTGTGGCTGTGGTAAGGTTTGATATATGTCTGACAAAGTGAGATGTATCTGGTAAGGTGTGATGTTCGTCTGGTAAGGTGTAGTGTAGGTCTGGTGAGGTGTCCGTCAGGTGGTGAGATGTCTGTCAGGTGATGTGTCATGTGATTAGATCAGATTGATTGAGCATGTGCTCTAAAAGCATTTACTTGTCCCACTTGTCAAGAGAAGGTTCATTAAGGTATTCTGAGGTTGTTTAGTCCAAGATTCTTTGAATACGTTTTACTAGGTAGGAAGGGGTTACATGCTAATGATTCATGTAACTCACAGTAACTTGGTTATCTGTGGATGATGTGGCATTGAGAGCACTGCACATGCATGCCAGGCATCATGTAGTAAGTATCTCACAGCTACTCCACCATACTTGACCAGGAGTGCTGGGTTACTGATCATTATTTTACATGGATATATATATATATATATATATATATATATCCTTCTTTATACTCTCCTGCCACCCACACTTCTTCATCCTCACACCTTCCCTCTCTCTCTCTCTTATCCACAGAACATGTGGAGACCACTTGACTTATGATGTATTGAGTTACATCTAACACAAGTTTGAACCTTCATCTTTCCTGGCTACATGTTGACATACTGCTCCCATAAAGATTGTGCATTGTTGTTGCCTGTTTCCTTGGCAACAGACATATGTTTGTGTGCCCACTAGAATATTTAGAATGTTGGCTCTCTCTCTCCTATCAAGAAGAAGAAGCTGAGCTCTATGAAGGCTGTTGTTGCAACCGAAGCGGGTCTGGTTGGTATGACTGTTGAGAAAGAAAAGAAAGTTTAAATGCACAGATTAGCACTGTAGTGATGGGTGAGGAGGGGGGGGGGGGGGGGAGTGGGCACTATGAGGAACAGTCACATTGGATGGATGCAGCCACAAGTAATATTCAGTTTAAATATGTAGAAAAGGATTTAATTCAGTCCTGAATATTATTAGTTGTAGTCAGTGATACTTGTCGTGATAGAGGTCAGCAAAACTGGTTCTGCTCTCAGACGCTCTGTCTTATTTCGTTGTTATGGATTGTACTGTGGCAGAAGTGGTTGAGAGCACTGTGTGAGGCATACCATGTGTCCAAGGGCTTACTCGGGTGTGGTGTTCCAGTTGATAGGGAAATATTTATATACACAGCTATCTGAATATCACTAATCTTGTTTTAAATGAGTGTGTCTGTCTCATTACCAACATGTGCTCGAGCCATTACCATTTTCCTTTCCACTTCACTTCTCACTTGTCCCTCTCCTCAGCTAATTCCAACACGAAGGGAAAGTTGTGAGCTCGTAAATACATCTCTTTACATGGTTCAATACAACTTCCTCATTCCATGAAACTCATAAAATGACCGACTTCTTTTCACTTTCTGTCTACCTCAAATGATTTTACCATGTTTCAAATGAATCTGGATCAGGAAAAAAAGGGGTTGGGGGAGTTCTCTTGTGTTAAAACTTCATCTGCACTAAACAGACTTTGAAGGGTGTGGCAAAGAATCAGACACATGGCGATTATTTCACTGATTTAAAGCACATAATCAAAGCTTTCACCGATTAAAACCTTGAACATAACAAATTCCAAGTGCTACTACAGGTAATGTTCCCATAAACCTTTCTGTGTACAGAATTGCTCTGCTCTGCCTACTACATTGCTGTAGCCTTTATACTGTGGGCCCATGGTCACACCTTTCCAACTATTGAGAGCAATTATGTGGTGCACTTGTAGTGTGTGTCACAAGATGGAGTTGTGATAATTTGAATTATAATTTTAGGTATGAATATAATCATATAGAAAGTTTCAGTCGAATGTATACATTGGTTTTAGAGTTTTCAGCTATTATTAATTACAGACATTTTATTTAAAAAAATCCATCTTGCTTCTTTACTCAGAGTAACAGAAGTTCAATGTGTACATATCAATGGCAGACCCCTTCCATTCCCTACCCTCTCCTCCTAACACAAGTTAAATTGTAATATATGCCCTGTCCAATTTTATAGTCTCACATAACTTTGTATTGCCTGTATGTTGTGCCCCTACACATGCAGCTGCTGTCAGACAAGAGAGGGAGATGGTGGCAGCCTGAACACTGAAAATAACATGAAATTTGAATATGAATTTTGAAATTTCTTTTTTACAGTCACCTATTTAATGTTTCAAATATGTTTCATAATGTTGATATAAAATTGAAATTTGAAAAAAAAAATTCATTGTTTTCTTAATTAGAAATTAATTGTTTCATGTTGTCTCATAATAATAATAGTTGGACTTGATGCTAAGTTATGGAAATGGAACTATTGCTCGCTTGCTTCAGGATGCTAGTAGATCAGCTGGCTTGTCGATGATAGCCATACCGGCGTAACTCCTGCCTTGGGTGAGTCTCCCCTCTGCAGCCTTCCAGGTCTGGTTGCAAGGGTCAAGGATCTCGATGGAGGAGAGATTCATCACACCATCGTCCCCTCCCATCACATAGAGGAAGTTGTGCACCATACATGCTGCTGCATTCCTGCGTGGAGTGGACATGTCTGGGAGACGCTGCCAGTAGCGTGCAGTTGGCTCGTACCTGAGACACAGAGAGAGAGAGAGACAGTGTGTGTCAACATAATATCAGAGAGAATCATTGAACAAGACAATTAACGTACTCATAGAGATCACCTTGTACCTGATCATTTCTTGACATGACTATAGAAAGCATTCTGTACAACAACATCAATACAGAGAGCTTTTTGTACCCACTACTTTGATAACATTCATTGCATCAAGCATGCATTCAGATTGACACTTACAGGAACATATCACTCAAGGGGAAGATGCAAAGTCTAACTCCTGGATAATTATCGTACTTGCTCGAGCACAACACAGCTCAGCCAAATGAAGGGGCAGTAAATAAACCACATGTGTATACTGAGTGAAGTGGGATGCGAAATTTCATCTGGTGGTATTCACCAGTGTTTGCACCACAGGTTAACAAATGCTTAACCACTCGCCTATCACTACACCTATCATAATGGCAGGTGGACAGTTGTACTGTTCGATGTGGCACACTCGATCAGTATTCATCTGTTTCATGTATGAATGATCGATCACCAGAAACAAATAAAGTTAGCTTGTCTACAAACAGTTCTGCCTTCTGCAGCTCAAGGAGAAAGCTGTGCTGATGCTATGGCAGTGCTCCAATGTTGCTTAAAAAGGTGCTCAATATGAATTTCTACTGCGACAAATGCTAAGAGTTCATCCAACACAAATACAGCTTCTCCCACCTCGCCCTCCTTCCCAAACCACTCCTCTTATCCCACCCATCTTCCTAAAACACTGTCCTTCCCTTCCACCCCCATCTTATCATCCTACATGAATAAGCATTGAAATATGAATGTTTTTAGGTGCTCTTTTTTGTCATTAAGTAAAAATGGAAAATCAGATTGGAAGGGGAATAAAAATATGTGGTAAATTTAATGAAACGCTGATGTTGAAGGCCTGAACCCCCCCCCCCCCCCAAAAAAAAAAACGGAACCAGTAAACAGACAGTTAGGGAGACAAACACAGACCTGTTCAGCTCTCACACATACCTCTCCACACTCTTTCTGATGTCTGGCCCATTGTGGCCTCCAATGGCATACAACATTCCATCGAGCACAGCTACTGCAGCACCACTACGTCTCTGAGTCATGGACTCCACACAGCGCCACTCATCCACTTCAGGATTGTAACACTCAACAGAGTCGAGGCACTGGCGAGCTATCCCATCATACCCCCCGACTGCATAGAGGAGACCATTCAAGACTGCCACTCCCACACTGGAACGTCTGGTACTCATGGAAGCAATGCTAGACCATGACTTCGTGCCTGCAACAAAAGCACACACAGAAGAGAAAGGAGGAAAAAAATTATTTTTAAAGTTTACTGTTTACCCAATCACTGTTGATCACTTCACATGCACTGTAAACAAAATGCATAAAACAACAGAAAAATGGAGAGACATAATGTGTTCAATTCTGCCCCCCCTCCCCCATCTAAAACTCCCCCCAACTCCCTCAAGTTTCATTATCAGATAAAAATCTACTAACCTAAACTGTATTTCTCCACTGTGTCCAGGCCATTGGTACCATCAAAGCCTCCAACTGCGTATAGCTCATCATCAAGTACAGCCACTCCTAGTGTGCTCCTTCTAGATAACATTGGCTCCACAGGGACCCACCAACCTTTCTCCAAGTCTAGACGCTCAACAGATCTAATGAGGAATGATGCCAAGCACAAAATTATATCAATAACATCAAAAGAGTTGCATCACAAACGAAGAATGTAGTTCTGAAATACCTTTAAAGCACTATGTGCCACAATATAAAAATATGAAGTTTCAAAAATATGACTACAGAGTGGTGATGGTAGTGATATTTTCATACACATATCATGCTTGGTCTCATGACATGTCTACTCTTTGAACCTTCAACAATGATACCTCCTCCCCCTCTCCCTTCCTCCACAGTTGGTTCCTCTTAAAATGTCATTCCTTATCAATCATTTCATTCCTACCATCCCCTCTTCCATGCATCTACCGACCTATCTACTTGCCCATGCATCCACCCCTCCTCCCTACACAATCTCCAGGTATATACCAAAATCAACACCACGAACAGCAAAACAAAGAGGAAGTTCTAGCCATCACACCTTCCCTCACCTGACACGAGAAGTCCCATCGAACCCGCCCACTGCATACACGGATCCCTTCAATACAGTCACTCCACACCGACATCGCCTGGAGACAAGCTCAGGTCCAATCTTACAGCTGCTTGTCTTCACATCATATATATCTATACTCTTAATCGCTTTTGGGGCCTGACCACCCACAATCATAATGGACTGCGGTCCCCCAATCCTCACTCGGGAAACATTCTCTCCTCCTTCTGCTAAGTTTGCTCGCTCGACTGGAGACATGAGCCTGTATTTGAGAGCGTTAATGATGAAGTCTTTGCAGGAAGGACTGGCCTGGAGAAGATTGTTCTCTGAGACATGCTTAAGAATGTAGCTTTGAGAGAGAAGCTGATAGCGGACATGATTGATGAGAGTGGGGAGGTGTTCACTCCGTGTCTCTTCATCGTGGCTCACCCACTGGATGACAGCCTCAAAGACATCTTCCTCAGAGAGCACACCGAGAGAACTGCTGGAGATGAGATCAACCACACTGACCGCCGACAGTTGGATGAACTCCTCAGACATACGAACCTCGGGGAAATGCTTCCGTGCAAACCTCTGTGACTCTGTAAACAAGTTAGAGCAAGAATGGAGGTCGGCAAAGGCCATGATTCCGAGGCAGTTTGATGGATGGAGCTGTCGCTTAAGAAAACTGCAACATGCATCACAGACTTCTGTGAGCTGAAGCAGACTGGCTGCGGGAAGAAGGGCTTGCACATTTTCTTCTGTGACTTCAATCGAACTTGTGTATACAAAGGAAATCAGAGATTGGACAGCAGAAGAGTCCACTTCTTTGAGGGTGATCACATCCTGTTTCGTCTCAGACAACTCTGCTATGGAGAAAAGAGGAACATTATATTATTATAATTTATTGTACATTTCCTTTTCTTTCTTTTTTTGACAATAAACGACAATAACAGAGAGTGGCACACAGAGAAGGTGAGCGTGCTAGGATTAATACAGGAGGGGGGGGGGGTACACTGGGATTTCCCCCCTGGAGAAATCCCCCTCCCCAAAATTTAATTCAATTGTCAATGGTTTATGATGACCTTCATGATGATATCACTGTATATAGTGATAATTATTAAATTGAAGTTCAAAGTTAATGCTCAAAGTTTGATTACCTGATTCTGCCCTTTAAACACCTGAAATGTTTTCAAAATTAGCATCACCTAACTTTGGCCCTTCAATAGTAATTCACATTAGTCTGCCCTGTCGGGTGGACAGACGGAATCACTAACATTTTGACCTACACACACACACACACATAATGAAAATAAACCTTTCACTAATATGGCATGTAAAATGAGAGGGAGAAAAGTAAAAAATTATAAAATAGAAGGGGGAAAGGAAAAAAAAAAAGGCTGACCCATCAATGAACTCAGGACCTTGGAAATGTCTAGGCACCATTTTGTTGAATTTTTGTTGTTGCATGAGACACCCACGCATCCCCCCCCCCCCCCACACACACACCCGTTTACCCCCCCCTCCCCTGCCGAAAAATCCTGATTAGTCCGTGTGAAGGATGTGTTGAATCAAACTAACACAATAGAAAAAGCTACTATAAGTATAAACCAGAAGATTCAAATGGCAACAGAAACCAGAACATTGCAAAGATTGAAAGTACAGAGGTCACAAATTAGCATATAGACATGGATGACACAAAGCTGCCAACATTTCAAAATTACTTAAGGACAACCAGAAACTGCATAGCTGCAACAACTCTGATGACCACACCCATCAATTACCGTATCCATCCTCTATTACCACACTCATTTTTAATCACACTTTTAGATAATAAAATTTTGAATGCTGTTAATGGAATTTTGAATGCTGCTAGTGATACT
Source organism: Lycopodina hypogea (assembly GCA_963969325.1). Classification (NCBI taxonomy): domain Eukaryota; kingdom Metazoa; phylum Porifera; class Demospongiae; order Poecilosclerida; family Cladorhizidae; genus Lycopodina; species Lycopodina hypogea. Next base: position 15,265,546 of record OZ017783.1, read on the forward strand.
TTTTTGAAGGGATTGTTCACGATGCCTTTCTTCACAAGTTTCAATGAAATTTTTAAGCCTAACATGACTGCTGTTAAATTGAAACATCAAAGAAAATTTTTTTTATCAATTGATCAAATTCCAGATTTTTCTCAAGCATTAATAATCCATGTTGAGTCACACCACAGCACGGAATAGGCGAGAGACCACACATGAGCTTGGAAGGATTTAGAAGCCTTAATTTAATTCAGCTGAAAATGTTTTTATTTTGCTGACTTGCACATAGAAGGTTCAAGCCAATCTTGTTCAGTTTTATCACAATCTTTATGCTTTCTGGAGTAGTTACTTGTTTCTTCTTCCCCACCCTCTTTTTTTTAAACATTATCACATGCATGTCATGATAATAACGATGTGAAATAACTGACTAAATAACAAGTCCACTATCTCCTCAGTTCATCTTTCTTCTGATCTAACACAGTTACAGAGTGTTTTAAAGTATCTTGTGTATGAAGGATTAGGTAATAAACCATACCCTTACAGGTAAATAGTGATAGGGTCGGACCTAATAATATGCATGGAGTGTCCCCAACAGTTAAGGGCAGTCAGCATTGGGTGGTAGAGTCAGTGGAGTGCCGGGTATGTACCATAAAAAAAACAAAAAAAAAAGGGAACTCTGGAACACCCACATGCAGGACTATTCAAACACCCCTAGGGTATTGTGGGGTAGGCTAGGGTTATATTTGAAGAATATTTTTAAAATAAAGCCATATAGCCCTAGACCCTGGCCCTAGCCCTAGGGGTGCATGAATAGTATGCTAGCCCATACACTCAATTGGGTGTGGGTGTTCAACAGTGCCTGGAGCGTTAAACTGCAAGATTACCCATGAGGATATCAACTGTAGTAACCAGCATACTGGCAAACAGTGTAATTAACTACCTCTGAACATTCCTCTGAAGTATGGACAGGTAGCAGCAAGAACAACTCTGTGCGCCACTGTGTCATTGCTATCCACACGAATGGTCACGTCACAGAGCTGATTGTTCTTCCTCAACTCTTCTAGCATCTTAAATCCATTGCTGGTCAAAGTTTTGGAGTTATAAAGAAGGCGGCTGGAACTATTTTCAGTCATCCCCATGTCAGCCTCCACTCCCGCCATCACGGAACGGTTGGTCCCATCACAGCCACTCCGAGAGGTGGCAGGGTAGTTCCTCGGAGAACTTCTAACATGGTACCCGCAATTCTCCTCCGGAGCGTCACGGCCAGTATGGCCTTGCACGAAGTTCGTAGAGCTAGAGCTGCTACCCTGCAGTGCCATGTCCGCTTCAGACATCTTGTTTACACTCCCAACAATAAGAGTGCCTGGGATGGAATCTGGGTGGGGGGCAGGCGCTTGATATATAAAAGAAATTTCGGTTCCTTCCTGGTCAAAGTTCACGGAGAGGTTGTGAAACCGGCTGCGCGCGCGATGGTGGGAGTGAACTGTGTGTGGCAATTCCATGTGGGTGGCAATTCCATGTGGGTGGCAATTCCATGTGGGTGGCAATTCCATGTGGGTGGCAATTCCATGTGGGTGGCAATTCCATGTGGGTGGCAATTCCATGTGGGTGGCAATTCCATGGAAGTGAAGATTATCCCTGTTCATCTTGGGGCTAGGGGTAAGCTATTTGGGGGAAATGAAGGAATGGCTTAAAAAGGAAGTGCACCTTTATCCCCCACCCCCATCCCATTTTTTTTTTTTCCTTCCCTAGTTTTAAACCTACAGGAAATGTGAAATGAAGTTAACCAACCTAACACAGTTGGAAATTTTTGTTTTAAATAAGAACATTTTTTTAGTAAATTTGAATTAGGGGTTGGGCATGGTTGGTATGAGTAATTAGTTTGTGTTTGTTTTTTGGGGGGATGGAAGGAAGAGATGGTCCTTGGAGGCCAAGGGACTTCTGGCAGTGATTATGCTTTGAGCATGGTGATGGAGAGATTGAGATGAACACACGCATGTAGTATGAGAGCAACACTGCCCATGCTTAGATCCAGCTTCAAGTGTAGTAAAGGATTGGAAATTTTCAAAGATTTTATGCAAAATTAAAAAAAAAAAAAAAAAAAAAAAAAGAGAATGGGGTATTAGTAAATAGAGGATGTGCATAATCAACATTTCAAAATGATGTTTGGTTGTCATTATTGATATTTTGGTTAAGGTTTGTAAATAATCATTGTTTATGTATTAAAGATATATCTCTCTATTTATCTATCAGTTTTATTATATCTATCTTTAGTTTACAATTGGTAACAAAAAAAATTTTCTTCTTAAGAAAAATAAATGAAATTGGAAAGAAAGAATTAAAAGATAATTGACATTTAAATGAAATTAAAATAAACTAAAAAAGAAACATTTCTATGGCCCTAGCACTTCATTAATTTTTTAAAATTATATTTTAATATAGCCCTAATTAATATTACATTCATTTCATTTCATTATTCACTCTATTATTTATTTCAATACCCTTAACCTTTTATATATTTTATTGTATTTTACAAAGTATTGTTGCTATGTTTGGGACTACACTTGTGCACTAATGCCAGAACAGCATCAGAGGCTGCAAGAAGAGGACAAACCCTGCACATAAAAAGTTCAACCTAATTGGTCAAATAGCTTGTATAGAGTAATGGAGCCAGATATATGAAACAAAATTGAGAAGTGGAAGTACAAAGAGTATAATGTTGATAGTTTTGTTGTTTTTTCCCCCTATTTTTCACCACCATCATTATATATTCTTATATCTACTAGCGAATAAGAGCACCCTACCTGTTTATTACAATTGGCCTGCGGTTTCCTGCAGTAACTAACTTTTTTTGTTCGCTTAATTAATATGGAAAGGTTATTGACACCCACATGAGGGGAATCACATTCTCCTGGTCATGTGGAGACCGCTTGCCTAATTCAACCTGCTTCATTCTTAGCAGCGAAAACAATTTCTAGTGTGTATGACCAATAACCAAAAACACACCAGTGGCTATGCCCACATGAAGGTAATGACACTCTCTTGATCACATGGAGTGTCACATGCCAAATTTTAGCCTGATTGTTTCTTTGCATTAAAAAACAAAAACAAAAAACAACAACTTGTGTGTGCGGCTATGACAAACTACACCCATTGTCACCTGATCTGAGCAAAATCTTCACAAGGACATGCAGTGAGGTGCCCCAATCAATTCCTAAAAGTTTTGTGAGTTCCTTCCAATATTTTAGGAGTTAAAGTCTGTACAAACAGACAGATAGACAGACAGACAATTTAAAACAACAAATCATGAATTATGGTAAGATGATGTCTTGGCACTATGTATGTTGTGCTTAATGAAACTTATTTTCTTCCAACAAATGTATAAGTTAATATTGAAAGTGTTCTGGCTGAACTACCAATTACCTACTCCACTATTCCCATTCAAGGGACCATTTCTCAGAAATCTTTTAGACTACAGCTTTTATATTGCTCTGGTTGGGGGAGAAAATGTTCATTGCAATCAGTAGCTCAGGACAGGGCTAAGTCTGTCAATGGTGGCAGATTAAATTTTGTGGTTTATGTGTCTCTGTGTTTGCACCCAGACTAACCAGGTAAACCTCATTTAAAAACAATGCCAAAATGAACTCTATAAGATGATAGTTATGCTTTAAATTAATTTTCTAAATCTCAGGTTAGACCAAATAAAACTTTGTCATGTGAAAACACACCTTTAAGGCAGACAACATGACCTTTAGCTAACAATTCTACATAACTCTGGACAAAATTATTTGGGCAGATATCCTGTCACCAATAACTGCCTGTGAAAGTAGTGCACTTGAATTGACTATTTTATAACACTGTAAATTAAAACTGAAAGCATCTTGTCTAAGTGAACAAGGAAAATTGTTCCAATTGGTAGACAGTGGGTTTGTATGAAGAGAATGGAAGAGAGAGAATAAGCTGAAAGATATGCTTTAATCTCATGCTAACAGCACAGAATACACATTGTAATTACATTTCTGTCGATGAATTTATATTAGTGCATGTTTCATGAAGCCATGGGCAAGTATGTTTGCCCTGGAAATCACCTTGGCATGTGTTCCTAGTGCATACACCAGCCCATGAACTGCATTTTAACATTCTCCTTTCTTTAATATTATTACTATAAATTTATTATTATTATTATTTTTTTTTTATTATTATTATTTTTTTTTTTTTAGGAGGGAAAGGCCGGGGTGAGATAGGGAGGAGAGGAGGAGGTAGGGAAGGGTGGTATCACTGATATTAGCAGTCCAGGTATATTGGTGAACTGGAATGACAGGTGGTTCCAAATTTGTCCTTAATTTGATACACATTTGGGGGAGGGGATCCCATGTACAAGTAGGCATGCCCTGCATTGCCAGGGATATGACATGCCCACATACAGTGTGGCCAAATAGGACCCAGCCCATGTCCAAGGATTTGTCCAAGTACCACTTTTGGCATATTTTGCCTGATACACTCAGAAGATTGTGTGGCCAGGTGGGACCCAGCCCATGTGGTCTTTCTCTGGCAGAGTTGTAATGTGTATTCATGCCAAGTTTTAGATGTCAGATCCAAAAGTTTATATTAAATTCAATTTTTTACATTATAGACTCACACACCCATAGGAAGAGGTGTGGCCTGGTGGCACAAATCTTAATGGCAAAAAAAATGCCATCCTCGGTGAAGGTGGGCCTACCCTAAGAGTGAGTTTATTTGGTTGTTTGGTGGTTTGATGGTGAAATGTACAAGCACAATATACATTAAACAAACACATCCACTTATATATGATCCAGGAAGTAGTGGAACTTGAAAGTTTCTGATTGGTCTACAGTAGACCTTCAGATGCCTTAACCACTTGGCCATGGTTTATTTAAATGTTCCCCAGGCAAGACAGATTGCAAATATATATGGGTTCATGGGTCTAAATCCCTTGGTAAAGTGTTTTTTCAAAAATTTCATTTTTGGCATTTTTATCCTTACACATAAAGAGGACATGGCCCATGTTACACCCAAGGTCTGGTAGTGTATGGATACCCAGTTTTAGATCTGTAAATCCAAGTGTTTGTCTGGCCAAAGTACTCTTTTTGCCAGAGGTTTTTAGCCTGACACGAACTCAGGAAGAAGTGTGGCCATATAGATGCAGTTAAATGTTCCCCAGACAAATTAATTCCAAATATATTGGTTATTGTGTGTTTAACTTTCTAGATCCAAATGTTTTTCCTAAGTACCATTTCGGCAATTTTAGCCTTACACAGTGAGAGGAAGAGGTGTGGCAGGACCCAGCCCATGTTACTATCAGAGTCAAATTGGTTATGCATACCAAGTTTTAGGTCTGTAGCTCCAAGGGTTTGTCTGGCCAAATTACCATTTTTGGCCTTTTTGACCACTATGATCGCCATTTTTAGATTTTCTTTTCATCCCATGTTATGAATTGGATCTAAATGTATGATTGTGCCAAGTATCTGAGAAATACACCCATAGGTTTGGCCAGAATGATGGTACCAACATACAGACACAGACAAAGTTATATATATATACAGAAAATTCCCTTTTTGTCCATAGCCATGTACATATCCTCCCAGACACCTGGACCAAATGTCCTGAAATATTCAGGGGTTGCTCATAGGTCCAAGGGCAAGATTTGGGGAGAATTTTAGCTCTAGTTAGGGCGATTTGAAGTAAAACTTCCTTCATTCATGAGTAACAGAAAAGATGTACTAAATTGTGTTTACAAACTATACTGTAACTGATCACACACTAAAAATATAACCCAAGCGAGTTCAAAAAGACACAAATTACAAGAGAAATTTGTGTTTATAACCATAATGTAATTTGTTCGCACACAAAAATTATAGCCCAAATGAATTCAAAAGGACACAAGTGCCTCCACAGCTCTGTCTCCGTATTGCAAACCTGTGATCAGTCATTTGTTACAATTGCAATTTATCTTGCCATTTTTGCTGTTGTTTGTTTAAATACATTGAATATGAATTCAGCAAACTGAACCAGTTTATAATTATAGGAGACTAAAGGGCAGAAATTGTTGTTAGTATTATATAAACATACACAGCGACCATGCAACATACTATCTATTATCCCCTCCATCAATCTAAGAAAAATCAATCCAAATTTTAACATTAGTAACTGCTATGCCCATGGCATTGTTATCATAGGGAATCACTGCAATAGTTACAAGGATACAGGATCAAAAAGTTATGAGAACATTGCTAATGAGGTAATCCATCTTCAACTCTAACTGTGGATCATAAAGATGTCCCCACTGCGTTTCTCAAGCTTGCATACTACAGCAGCCGCATGGTTGAGGATCCTCTCATCCATCTGTGCTGTTACACATACCAATGGCACCCACCAAAGGTCATACATCCTCTGTTATTGGTTTGTGCATGGTGAGTTTTGGTCTGTGGTAATGTTATTTTAGACTCGAAAGCACTTACTGTAAGTGGTCCTCCCAGCCAACACCACAGCATTAACCAAACCAGTTTACTGATCCAAAACAACTAACTTTGAAGTGAATTACGTTCAAAGTGAATTACGTTTGAAGTGCTGAGAAACACACAACTAATTTTAATTCTAGTAGTCTGTGAAAGAATTAAAAAAAGAAAAAAATAAATCGAATTTGATTAAGCAGGAAAATAAATCTAGATTGGGATAATTATAGTAATAATTCATTAATTTTATGAACAAAATCAATCACAACTATAAAACTAGTATCAAATGTGTCTAAAACTCCGGAAGGAGCTAACAAATACATAGAACAGTAAAAAAGCTATTTTTTCTAAGTAAAAAATTAATAAACAAGTAACGGAATGTAAATTAACAAAGTGGATTCTATTAAGTTACATTATTGAGTTAGTAATAAAATACTACAATAAACATATAAACTAGGGAAGTGTCCAGTGTTATCCACTTTCATATATTTTATAATATAAATGATGACCACTTACCAGTTTTAGTACACAATATCTGTCAGGCTTAAAGTTAGAATGACTTTACAATGTGTGTGTGGGAAGGGTGGGGGGGGGGGGGGGGGGGGGTGAATGCATGCTATTCCAGGAACTCTTGCTAGAGCATGCACAAATTTTGATGAAACTTTGCATGAATGTTCGTTCCCCATGGCCCTGGAATGTGACAAATAGAGAAAACTTTTGGTTAAAAAAATTAACAAACAAACTAAAAAACAACAAAAAAAAAAAAAAAAAAAAAAAAAGAGCAATAAATATAAATACATCACTTCAGTTAAAAAGAATATTTTTAATTTCTTCAGCCAAGAACAATGATGTCATAGCCCTTATTGGCAGGTCACTTCCTGTAGTTCTTTCAGTGCTCTCCATTGTTTGTTTCCCACTCAGTCATCCCTTTGGTGGCCTCATCTTGTAGCAATTCTAGGCTCTCTGCCAATCAAGTCATTAGCTTTGGTTTCGATAATTTTCTGGCATTATTTTCTGTATTGTTGCCATGGTTTCAATAAATGCTCATTTTCTAGGAGCTGGGGCTAAGTTCAAACTTAGTTTTGAAAACTTGCCCTTGGTGAGCTCAGTATCAGTAAGGTTCCTTCCTCATTGGTTCTTCCTCTCTGGTCTCTTTGGGTGTAGTTGAAGTTATTGTTGTTTTTAAAAACTTTTGCCTTCGTTAGAGACTCTAAGTTTGTCCACATACCTTTGTGTGGTATTAATATGGTTTCTCTACATTAGCCTGTCATACACTCTTCAATCTTATTGAAATTGTGAGTGGAAAACTCCTCCACTAATTTGATGAGAAGGAATCCACTTCACCTGGTCAGTCCATCCTTCTCCATTTCAAAAATATTTTTATCTATTTATTGCTGTTTTTATAAAAAAAAAATTTTTTTTTCTCAAAAAGAAAAAGAAAAGCAAAAACAAACAATTGTGTATACCTTTCCCAAGGACACCTCTTGCAGCAGGAGGAAATCAAAAGGCCAACAGGAATGTGATGCCCCCTGACCAGAGCAACGATTGCCAAACTGGGACTACTTCACACAACCATGATATCCCTTTATAAGAATAACTTCCTGTGCAGTTATTTTACTTATGTTACAGTTGCCTTCAAGATACTTTATGTTTTGTCTGTCTGTCTGTCTGTCTGTCTGTCTGTCTGTCTGTCTGTCTGTCTGTCTGTCTGTCTGTCTGTCTGTCTGTCTGTCTGTCTGTCTGTCTGTCTGTCTGTCTGTCTGTCTGTATGTTCCCTTACTCCTACCACAGTTTTGAACCAATTTAAATGATTTTTGTTTGTACTTGCATATCTAAATTCTGCCGACATAATAGGCTAAAGGATTTTTCCTGCCCTTATGGAATAAAATTCAATGGAACTGAAATATTTTACTATTCACAAATGCATCCACTATAAGTACAGAAAACTCATTTTAAATAAAATTTTCATCTTTTTAACATGGGGGAAATGGTGCTATTTATAAGTGACCAGAAAAGTTATCTTTAATATATTTCTGTCCCGGGTAAAAAAAACCCTGAACACCTGCTCACTGCGAGAATTGGCCAGTTTGACATTTATTGTAGTGATTCTAATCTATCCTGGTGTAGCCAGACCCTTTACCTAATAACAGAATAAGGCTGCTGGCTGATGCTTGCGGCACTCAAAATGAAGACATGCAGAATAGATTTAATCATTTTGCCTTTCTGAGCAACATCTAGAGAGAAGCTACTGATGCATACCTGTTTCAAGTTAGTAGAAAATAAACCAATAAAAGTTACCACACATGTAAACTATCTTATAAACTATCATTACATCCTCCTTTAGCATAACTCACTGTAATGTACTCAGTGAATAACAGTAACTCTCATAAGGTTTCACTCAGGGTGGCTCAAGCATCAAACTATTGGGGGGGGGGGGGGGGGGGGGGCTCAGTTTTTCTAATATAAGTGGGCAAGGGGGTGGCAAGATTTATTCCCTACATACAAGCAACGTAAATATTTGATTTTTAATTGGGGGGGGGGGGGGGGGGGGGGACATAAGCACTACCAAGAGTACTAGTAGGGAAATTGATAATCATGAGAATTTGATAAATCAAGTGTGAGGAAAAAACAGAGCTATTTAATTGCACCCAAATGCTTCCTGCGTTCATCTGACACTGCACAATATTGTCTGGCAACTTCAATAAGACCACAGTTATCTGTTAACTGCTTGTGTGTATAAAGTAGTATACCAACTAGCCATAACATTTTGACCATTGTTTGAGAGACCTAAGAGTATTTCTTTATTTTTAGACTGAAATGGTTGATGTTGGTCCATACAGCATATGGACTGGCATTCATTAAAACTACTAGAGCTACCAATTACCTGGTTTGATGTAGAACATGGAATTTCAGCTATTCTTAAAATGAGATCACCAAACTCAGGTTGAAGATCTCCTTTATCTTTACTGACTTCCTCAGTTACAGGGTCAATTTCAGGCTGACCTTGATCTTCAAGGATTATCTCTGGCTGAACTCTAACACTGTCTCTTTCCTAATGACCAAGCATCAAGCAAGCTTGCCTATCTCATTCTCTAAGCCATTATGTCAAAATAAATTTCCAGCTGGTTCTGATTTCAAGCCAGCTGGCAGAAGCAAGATTAATCATGATAAATACTGTTAGTTGTTCACATGTGGTGGTGGTGTTAAATATATCTACACATTACACACTCTAGCAGATGCCTGCATATGTATGTAGACACGCAATACCATACTTAAAACTTGCTCACTCTCTGTCCCAGTGAGCAAGGGGGAAGAAAGAAAAGATAGAATGAGAAGAGAAAGGGAGGATTGAGTTACAGACTTCATTCATAAATTGACATCATTGCTCAAAAAAATTGGGGGGAGGGGGCTCTACCCCCACCTACCAAAAAGTGAGTGGGCTCCAAGCCCCTCTTGCCCCCACCCTTAGCCGCCCTGGTCACTGTAGGCGATTTGTCGTTTATGTGCATGAGACTGATAAGATATATATATAAGCTAATTAAACTTTACTTCGCTGTGTATCAAGTTTTGGTGGCACAGCATGTGATTAGGTTGAAAGTTATACAATCTGTTCATGTTTATGTCCAAGCATTACACTCAGTCATAGGTTTAGATAACACATGTGACGAGTTCAGAGAAAATAATGTCTTTAAATATTTAAATAATGAAATATTTTTATTAAAAATGAAAAAAATATATAACAATAAAATAATAAGAAATAGTGATTTCCAACTGCTAGAGCAAATGCAAGTGTGCTTCCTACATATTCTCCACTGCACATCTTTGTGATTGACCAAGTTCTTCCAGGAAGGTTGCCAAGGACAACGGGCTATCCATGGGATTATATGATGACTGCACCTGTCACTACCTCACCAACTGAAACCCAACAGTGAGTGTGGAGATGACATGGGGAGATCACATGGGGAGATAACATGAGGAGATCACATGGGGAGATGACATGGGCATAATGTATTGCCCAATAAGTATCAATCATTGTGCAATGGCATTATATTCACTGTAGTTCTAACAAAGCAGGCATAGAACAATCTCTTGAGTAACGGTAGGAAACAGGCTTCCTCCAGGAGTACCCCAGGCACTCTTCCCTGTCATTGTATTGATTAACTACATCTTCAGTTGGCCAATATAACATCACATGCCAAAATAATAGAGTTAGTTCATATAGTGATACTTTCTAGCCATTTGCATTCCAAATTCCATTTCAGGTCACTTCAGTATAGACCTCAATTTAGTTGTTTTAGCAGGGCAATCTCTTACTAATTGAACAGGTAAACTTCCATTCAGAGCATTTGTTAATGTACAATAATTAAGGAGGGAAAAAACATGGTATCTAGGGGTGACTGTTACCCCTGGACATAAATGCAGACGGCTGGCGTACTGACAGTTAACACTGCCAGACTAAGTGGTAACTCACTAGAGCACTTGAACAGAAATCAAGTCTTGTTAACATTGCTGAGAGCTTTGACAACCATTTGTCAAAAGGACAAAAACATTATTCTGATTAGTGACCAGTGTATTCCATGGGTGGGTGGGTGGGTGGGTGGGGTCTCTTCCTTGTCCACACAGGTGAATAAGGCTGGGCTACCTTAACATTTGCAATACTGCAGTCTGTAGTTGTGCATAAAGATTTGTCCTCTTATAACCTTGGTGCGAGGGATAACCTTGGTGCGAGGGATACCCTTTCTCTCCATTAATAGAGACTACCATATTAAGTTTGCAGGCTGTTAGAAAGGTGAGAATTAATTTTTTTTTCCTTTTTGGGGGTGTGAATAAACCTCACTGCAATTATTACCTGCTCCAGAAAATGACATACTGAGAAACTTATTAGGAATTAGCACCTTCAGTGGCACGATACAATAGCAGCATAAAGTGTAATGACCAAAATGGCTTACCTTGCCATGCATGCCTAAATATCTACTTAATCTCTGAGATTATAATTCCATCTGAAACAGAAATAGATGACATCCTCTATTAAGATATTGAAATGTCTTTGTATTCTTGGAACCTAAACCAGATGGAACCTCATCTCACCTGAGTAAGTGTAATTATCTATTACAAATGTTATCACTAAATCAATTAGTGGTTAGTCAAAAACTATTACTAGTCAGAATATCCAGGAAAACTTTATCACAGGGCACTCTCTCCTATATTCCACTTATAGCTGCCATTGAATGGATTCCACAATCTTTTCAGCCAAACATCACCTCACCCTAGCCTGTTTGTCTGTCCTGTTACTTCACTTTCCTACCCTGACCACCGATTACACACACATGCATGCATGCATGCATCGCACACACACCCTCATTAGCTCTACGTGCTGTCCAGCTAATAGGCATCCTCAGCAGTAGTTGATCCTCCATCTTCTGCCTCTACCTTTGGTTTGTCTACCACCACCTACCCTACGTGTGTGCACATCTCCTGCCTCTATCCAAACTGCATAGCCCTTTTGCCTTCCTTCCCCACAACTCTGCCCCCATCACCAACAAGTTATACAAACACTAGGAATTAATGTTCATATCTCAGTCTCTGCCATGACAAGTTGCCTGAATGGCCTGATGCCCTTCACATCCCTCATGGTCACACAGGCATGACAACAACCAAGGAACATGCTCAGATTGAATCCCTCCTGACAGCGAGTTCTGAATATGACCAACATTGCGTTTGAGTGTCCCCATGGGATAGAGGTCAACTATTGCAGAATTAATCTTAAATAGGTAGTGCTTTGAAGCTGTAAAGTCCAAAGTTGAATATTTAATCTATTAGGTATTATATATATATATATATATATATATATATATATATATATCAAGCTGCAGACTCTGTAGTCTGTATGTATTCCTGTAGTGCCTTCCATTTGCGAGTTGGACTCACAAAACCATATATTTTTGGAATCAGCATTTCCAGGAAACGTTTAGTACCTATATATGGCCATACCACTTACTTTGTTCGCATCAGGTCCAAAAAGCCAAAAATAGTACTTCAGCCAGACCAACTATTGGACCTACAGAGCTAAAACTTAGTATGCACACACAACTTGACCCTGGGAGTGACATGGACTGGGTCCCACCTGGCCACACTTCTTTTTGTTGTGTGAGGCTGAAAAAGTACTTCCGAAATGTTTGGATCCATGTATTCTTTAATTTAATTACAATTTACAATTACTTAATTGAAGTACAAATAACAGAAATTGTAATTGTAATTGAATTAATTTAAGTACAAATGAAGCAATTCTTATTGTAGTTCATAAACTTTTTTTAATATCACAACTCAGTTGTTACTAGGAAGAAAAGGGGGACTTAAAAAAGGAGGGGAAATTCAAAAAAAAAAAGATGTGGTGCCAGCTGCATTTCTTTCAGCGTATTTATTCAGTTTCCATGAGACTCAACTGAAAGAGAGAGAAAGAGAAAAATATCTTCCAGTAAGTTATAAGTAATAACTTAGCTTTGTTTGACTAGTAAATATTCCCTTCTAAATAGTATTTCACTCCACACAGCTAAATGGCCTCAAAGAACCTTCAGTAACCACAGAAAAGGAGATATAAAGTTCTAGCCATAAGTAGTAAATTTTAGTTTTGATACAAATATTCCCTAATAAACAGCATTTCACACAGACTACTACTAAATTGCAATCAAAGGTTGCCTCCAGTAAATATACAAAAAATGTAAGTTCAAGGCATAAGTCGCCCCAACCTGGCCACCAACATCACCAGACCAGAGTGGCTGGCTGAACGTGCCATCATCTTCACTCTGAATGCAAATGTCAACCAGCTCAATACATTGCTCATGAACGACTGCCCTGGAGATGAGAAAGTATACGAGCTGGTAGACACTGCAATGAGTGATGGTGAGGCTGTGCAGTATCTGGTAGAGTTCCTCTCCTCACTGGAGCTGACTGGCATGCCACCCCACATCCTCCATATCAAGGTGGGCTCCCCCATCATGGTCCTCAGGTCTTTGGAGCCACCCAAGACAATAAATGGGGCACACACTGCATAGCAACAAGACTCCACCAGAACCTTATCAAAGAAACTATCTCATGTGGACCATATAAGGGAGAAGTACTCTTCGTACCAAAGGTCCCTCTCATTCCTTCCGACTCTGAGCTGCCATTTCAGGCCAAAAACTTCCAATTAAGCTATGCTTTGCCATATCAGTGAACAAGTCTCAGGGCCAGATTTTCAAGACCATTGGAGTGGACCCCTCAGTTGCATGTTCTCACATGACATGTTCTTTGTGGCAGCATTTTGAGAAGGCAGCTCAGACAAGCTCAACATCTTAGCACCAAACTAAGAGATCAGAAATGTGGCATGCCAAGAAGAACTGCAACGATCCACCAAAAAAAGAACATATAGCAAATAACTTCTATAGATTGAAAATCTGTAAGTTATATTTAAATTTACATTAAAAGAAATACTTTGTCTTCTCTAAATTTAATTAAAATACAAATTTCATGTCTTCTCTAATTCCAATGAGAAGCATCCCCGACTTTCAGGGGATATTTGTGGGTGTCACTGGGGGTGCATTCATTCCATTCCAAAGAACAGACTCAAACATTATGTAAACTTATGAATCTGATTGTTGGCAACCTTACCTTTATGCACTATACTATGCCTCCAAATTATTCTGGCCTTTCTAAAAATAATCAACAGGAATGCTGGTTGCAGGACTACTTATGAGCTGCTGTTAGTTGAATGAAGTAAAAGGTTTAACAAGATTGGAAATTTCCAGCCAAAAACCTTCTCATTTATAATTTAATGTTTTGACTTAATAATGACTTTATTGCCAGTAAAAAAAATTAATAATAAAAAGAAAAAATTTGTTTTCAAATAGGGGGAAAATAGGGGGGGGGGGGAAATAGGAGGAAAATTAGGGGGGAAATATGGGGAGAAAAAAAAAACAATTTGACCATGACCAGGAGTTGAACCAGGACCTTAGCACTGGTTTCATAACAAGATCATCAAGAAAGTAACATTTAGAGTCTGTGAACTTGTTCAAGTTAGTGGAAAAAATCAATGGTGTTTTGAGTGGCTTTTATATTTCATGTTGTCATAGGCACAGGCAATACCGGGTATATCCTATTAGTATATTTATATTTCTGTAGCACAACAGATTGGAAACTAACTGCAATGGGATCTAATTATGTATATGGAAAGGATATATATATATATATATATATATATATATATATATATATATAGACTGGAGTGGAGTCAAATACAATGGGAAACCATCTCATTGGATTGACAATAGCCTGCATGATTACACCTAATCACTTGCAACTGTGAGGCTATTATAACACACAGGAGGGTGGTTCTTGTGTATGTTGCCATGGCTACACTTCACAGGGGAGCATTTCCAACATTTCAGGAGGTAGATGACATTGGCCGGCTGAGTTTCATATAGGGAGGAGCTTTCTTGCTTGTGCAAACCATGTGAATACACAGCCAGCACCTCTCATGAAGGTAATGATCTCTAAGGAGCTGAGGAGACTTCAAATAGGAACATCTTGGGAGGGGGAGGATGGCTCCCCCACCCCCATTCACACTTCCCCCCCCCCCCTCCCCTCCCCTCCTCCCAAATAGATGAAACAGTGATCGGTCAAGGTTGTGGGTACATGAGAAAAAAATGTTCCATTAAGGAATCTAACAAATGGTGTTGGATAGATCAGTTAAAAGAAAGAACAAAATGAAGTACAACCAGAGCCTTCATTATTGAAAGAGAAGTTGCAATGGGTCACTGGTAATGTTTACACACACACACTCACAATGACCCACAAGCAATACAAATCATACTATCCTATCAAGTATGGGTCTTTATTAAGTTTAGGAAAGGAAATTCTCGAAGCGGTATCCTTCAACTTTTAAGTAACTGGTTGCTTTTGTG
Organism: Lycopodina hypogea; assembly: GCA_963969325.1. NCBI lineage: Eukaryota > Metazoa > Porifera > Demospongiae > Poecilosclerida > Cladorhizidae > Lycopodina > Lycopodina hypogea. The sequence continues at coordinate 15,280,934 of OZ017783.1, forward strand.
ATGACAAGAATACCGAAGCAGCCATTTTATGGCTACGGAGACAAACATATCAACATCATTATTTAATTGATATTAAAGGGCAGAAACCTTGACATGTTCCCCTTATATTCTGATACAATGCAGTCATTAGGTTACCAAGGGAACAGCAGTGTGTTTCCTTTCCTTGAAGACACAGCAGACTCAACTAAGATAAGGTTATCAGGCAAACAAATAGTTTCATTTAATTACTAATGTTTACCCTTTTGATCTCAGTTTTCCTCACACTGTGATGTTGATGTAGGCCACATATTTATTTAGTAACTGTCATTTGAAGTGTCAAGAATATGGGTCAACAGTGTGCTCCCGTGTTATCAGTTTGGAAACTGTTTGTTGGGAATTACAAAACCCATTGTCTGAACTTAATGACCAGCTCTGGTATCAGCATCACGAATGCCATGTATATATTGGCTCACATCTGGCTCAATGACAAGGACTCTGTCATAATCAAAATGTTTGTGATTACACACATGGACATCACTTAGTGGAGCAGGCAAAGACACACAATTCCTGGAGAGAAGAGCAACAAGTGAAGGAGAGAACATCTTGTAGCTAATCAAGTTTGGCAGTGCTCCATAGAACATCAACCTTCATATTTCACATCACATCATATTGATGTCCGTGACATGTAAGCTGACAACAAAAAAAAATAACTCTTTTTTGCAGTTCAGATGTAGAGTGATCTCTGTCTAATGCACTTGTCTTCTCCATGTCAGGCTCAGCTCTCTGGTTCAGATGTATGGACAGCCAGTCCTCCTCCACTCTCCATCCACTTCTAGCATAGCAGACACTGAACTGAGCCACACTGTGCTCCTACAGGTTTCACCCCCTCATTTCAATATATACACTTACAAGCCTCGCACTATATTTCCCCCACCAGAACTGCCTGGAACACTCCTCAAACTCCACATCCTAAACTATCACTGGAGTCTGTGCTGCACAAAACACCTCTGCACACTTGTACCGCCCAACCTAGATATCTCCCTCCAGCATCCACCTCCAGCCTCCTCACCACTCCCCCTCCATTTCTGTGTCTTTGAGGTGATTACAGACTACATCCATACACCTCTACTTAGACCACACCTTGGGTGAGGTTAGGGCAGCCAGCCAAAGGGAATTGATTTAGCACCAGCTACCAACCATGCTAACCTACACATTCACAATTTCTCTGTTGCAGTTTCTTCACTTCCACCCCCCTCCTTACTTTTGCCATGGTGATGCATTTATTCAACTCCCAAAGACAGACATTGTGCATCATTAGCTTTCATTCCTGTGTGAGTCATTAGTGCACATCAACATCCACCACATTCCCTAACTAGCCATGATGGCCAAAATAGGGAAAGCCTTCTGCTGCTCTGATATCACCACCTCTCTCTCTCTGATGATTGATTCTCTGTCCATATCCTCCACTGGACTTCATACCACCACATGAGAGCTTCTGGGAATGTTTACAGTGAAGCTACTCAGTCCAACAAATTTCCTGGTATCAAGTGTCATCTACTTTGCCTAGCAACCTACCCTTAGGACCCTGCCTGCCTGGCCACACCTTCCCAACACATAATTGAGCCTTCCACATCCAATAATGTCCAAAGACAAATACCAGGACTGACAATTTATACTTTTTTGCTTGACGTGCAGCAAACTATGTCCCATCTGCTAGAGAACAGCATGGACAAGGTTAGGATACCACAGAGGCTACACCTGCACTTAGTGTGAAGTGGATATAAGATTGTATTCTTCTAACCAGTGGCAACACACACACTCGCACACACAATAAATGTAGTTCATTTTGTGTTTTTTTCATTGGAAATGCCAAGCAGTTTGTCAAAAGTTGACTTATTTTAAGCCGGACTATTGTAGGGATTCACATGAGATGTTTAAAATTTTCATTCGGTAATCAATTTCTGATCCTTCTCTTTATCATTTTTGTTTAGGGAAACGACCTCTCCTCTCCTTCCTCTCTCCTCTCCTCCCCTTCCTCTCCTCCCCTCCTCTCCCTTCTCCTCCTCTCCTCTCCCTTCTCCTCCTCTCCCCTCTCCTCCCCTCCTCTCCCTTCTCCTCCTCTCCCCTCCTCCCCCTTCTCCTCCTCTCCCCTCTCCTCCCCTCCTCTCCCTTCTCCTCCTCTCCCCTCTCCTCTCCTCCCCTTCCTCTCCTCTCCATGGTTGCTCTTCCATCTGGACCAGAATATAAACTTGAGGAAAAATTCCACTGTAGGCATTTGTTAACAGCATGGTTTCAGATAACTCATGGAAAGATTTTTTGGGGGCTTTTTGCAGATATTAGTGTATCGTAGGAACCTACAGAACACTGGCCACTCTGAAATGAGCTATCAACTTCCAAGAATAAGGACAACTCAAGGGAACAATTTTTTGGAAATAATTAGTGATTTTATCCATTGGACTTCTTTTAGACAACTGTCACCCACAAATGTACTTTGAATCTGGAGTATGTTCTTTAGAAGTGCCAGTGGTCAGCTCAGTCACTTTATGGCAACTTACCATTATTCTGAACTTCAAATGTAACAATTAGTTCTCCTTCATTCTCGAACCTCCCCCCCCCCCCTCCTAACAAAAAAATCCTGTATGAAATGCCGCTATGTACTAACTACTACAACAGGTAAGGGATAACATCATTCATAATGACACTAGAGTACACACACACCACATGTATGAAAATTGAAAACACAGGACACTATTCCAAACTTAGTGTGTTTATTGCACTATTTTATTACTAACTCAAAAACATTTAACCTAATTAGGAATGACACATACCACAAGTAGAGTGATGAGGGGAAAACAGACAGACAGATAGATAGATAGACTGTTATATACACACAGCAATGTCATATGATTATAATAAAAACCAAGTATTCACATGCTGTGATTTTTAAACCACACCCACTTTATTTATCCATCATAATCATCCAAATGACCTGTTCCACCAGCCCATCCCCTCAAGACAAGCCATGGAGCATGACTGACTGGGAGGGGGGGGGGGGGGGGGGGGGGGGGAACCAACATAGCATGAAGTGTAAAAAAAACAACTGAAGTCAGCAGACAGATTTCTCAGGAATGAGGAAACACCATTAAAAATTACATAGTTCTGTTTTGTAATTGTTCAACCAAAGCCAAGAGGACAGGCCTAAACAATTAAGGAAATACATGACCTTGAGTGCCAATGGGAAGCCATTTCCATGTAAGTGAGCATGCCTGTGGCGACGTAATTAGCTTGTCAGGTCTGGTATATAACCACAGTCAACTGCAACAAAACACACTTAATCATCAGCTAGCAAGAGTTACTTGGGAATTCAGGTAGTAGTGAAATAGATCTATTTGACCAGCATATCAGCTAGCTGCCAAAAAATGCAATTGTTCTCTCTTCTTGCACTACCTGTACTTCTGTTCTGTGCCAGGGGAGTGGAGTGCCAGAATCAGGGTGATCTTCGCCTAGTCCAGCAGGGCATCACGAATGCTTCCTTCACAGCAGGCAGGTTGGAGATATACATGAACTCAGCGTGGGGCTCCATTTGTGCAGACAACTTTGATAAGGTGGATGCTGATGTGGCCTGCAAACAGCTTGGCTACTCGGAAGCTTCAGCCTTGGACACCAGCTTCCACACTCCTTATGGACGAGGCAGGGACGGTCCAGTGTGGATGGATGAGGTCACATGCAGCACTGCTGACCTGCTACACATTCTCTCCTGTTCCTTTGTTGATCATGAGGAAACCGACTGTGATCACTTCTCTGATGTGGCAGTGAAATGCACAGAAGAAGGCCAATTGCCTGAACCAAGTGACTTGGATGTGAGGTTGGTTGGTGGCAGTTATACATCCCAGGGGACACCAGAAGTACACTGTAATGGGACCTGGGCTCCCATCTGCCCACCTCAGGGGAGAGAATTTGGAAAGACTGAAGGAGATGCAGTTTGTCGGCAGTTGGGATACACTGAAAGCATTGGCATTAAGTTATCACCAAACAAGCTCCCAATGGAGACACAGGTCTATGCCAAGGAGCTAGAATGCCCTGAAGGTGCAGATAACATTGTGTCATGTGAAACAACATGTGGACCGAGTGAGGACACAAGTGTAAACAACTCCTGTGTGTTCATAGAATGTATTCACTCCTTGCCATATGGAAGTCTCAGACTGTCCCAAGGACCTCATGTCGCTCCCAATGCCTCAGAAGGAAGACTGGAGGTGTTCTACGATGGCAACTGGGGCACTGTTTGCTCTTCTGACTTTGACTTTGAAGCAGCCAATGTTTCCTGTAAGCAACTTGGTTTTTTGCGGGCAATAGACTATCAGGAAAGTGTGGAGGCTGGATTTGGAGAAGGTGCCACAGACTCAGCTTCCCTAAGTGGCGTCCATTGCACTCCTGAAGACAGCACACTGATCCAATGTGGCATTAGATTGGAGCAACGAGAGAACTGCACACACTTGGAAGCTGTGGCAGTGTTCTGCACTAACATGGCCATTACTGAGCCAACCAATAGCAGTGTGGTCACAGAGGCCCTCTCACCCTCTCCCATATCTGTGGAAAATATCACAGCCTTAGTATTGGGAGCTTCTTTGATCTTCACCATATGTGCTTTCCTATTGGCAGTCTACTGCCTCCATTTCTCTTTCATCCCCTACAACACGAAGAAGGAGCAAAGTGCACACGGCCTCTACTTCACAGAATATGAAGGCAGTTCCCTGACTCTTAACGAATCTGAATACGACCAAAAAACATCGGAGTATGATACCACCTTCATGGGAGGGAAATCGCTGGATATTGATTGGTCAGAGCTGGACGAGAAGCTGCCAGAACTTACAGACATTGTTGCAGCCTTGGAAGGAAAATCAAGATTGAAGAATCTCCGGAAGTCCAGCACAGATTCCTCCTCTTCCTCTGGGCAGCCAGCAAGCCATAAGGACAGGTACATCAAGATGAACACCAAGTCATCGCAACCAACAACCCCCAGGTCTTCAGCTTCACCTCAACCAACCTCCAAATTTGCTGTCAATGTGCCATCCCAACACCCCACACTGTCCTCCCCACGTTCTAGTCCACTCCCGACAACCACACCAGTCCCACCCCCTCTGGTAGTGAAGAGGAATCTTGACCAGCAGAGGAAGAGCTCCATGGAAGGCACAGATTTTGAACCATCACATTCATCAAGTACTGCCCTGAAGCTTACACCAGCACCCAGCAAGCCTTTCCGGGCGCGCAATACAAGACCAAAGGCACCATCTTCCCCGACAAAGCAAGGTCTTCCTACGACCAAAGGGGAGAGTATGTCACAAGATTCTCGTAGGACTTCAACATCTAGTGGAAGTGACCAGAAATTAACGTCAGAGAGACTGGTAGATCAGCAAGAAACCCCAACTACTGCAGCATCGAGAAAACCAGCTCCCTACAAGCCAGCACACATTGGCAGAAGAAAAGGGATATCGTCTTCCCCAGCAGAGCATGACGTTCCAACACATGATGAAACCAAAACCAGTCCATGTAATCCTACCAGTTCACAGTCAAGTGAACGTGACCAGCCATTGACACCAGTAAAGCCAGCACCCTACAAAGGGACAAGGAAAGTAAGTCAAACTAAAATACCGACTTCAGATGTAACAACAAACGATGCTGATGGATCCTCCTTGACCACGAGGGAAGATACTGATCAAACCTCAAGCCTTGATACTGCGGTTATCACAAGTCCTTCTGTTGTCCCAAACTCTTCCACTGACATTCCTGACACACATACCAGGAACCATGTTCATCATGTCTCATTCAAGTTAGAGTAGCAATTCTTGGGAACAGCATCAAGGACAGCTGATCAATGAGAGATGTTCCTTTCAAGTGCTTGAAAACCACAAACATGTTATCACTAACCTCTGCATACCTTGTGACCCATCATTAAGTATTGCCATAATTATATTCAAACAGTCATACCAATAAATACCACGACTCTAATTGCCTTACAAGTTATGACTTTTGAGATCAAATTGTTTACCTGTGATATCAAATGTTTGCTGTTGAAAGGAAATTAAACAAATACATATTATTGGGAGGAATTACTATTTCTTTCACAAGCCATAACTACCTGACTTCATTCCTACGAAATGCTTAACAGACTCAACAAAACCACTAGACATGTAACACATTCCAAGAAACAGATTCATTCCAGAGATTCTTCAAATATCATTCTAGTCAAAATAAGTGTGAACTTTGTTGACAGGTTTTTAAATATCCCTCAACTCCTCATTCAGAGTTCACTTTAGAGGAAATAATGAAACATTACATTAAAATACTACCAAACAAGTTTGTGTTTTGTGAAATACACACACAGAAAATAACAAGTGCTTCAAAAACATGAATCACAATAACTATTATAATCGCACAGCATTATTAGGTGAAAACATTCCATGTTAAAATATCAGTCTTCAACCACTCAGACCACATCAAAGGCATCCCTTTCTGTGTTGTGATCATGTCAGCAAGTGTGTGAAAGGAATCCATTGTGACGCATATCATTCACAGCTTACTGTCCTTGCGGTACGATGTTCTCACTCTGTTCAGACCATAGCTTGTAGTACACACATACCAGATATCGCTTCAAAGCTCCACAAGTGAGACACTTGACCACCAGATGTTTCGCTCTTCTAGCTGCATGTGGGAGTGTAGTGTGATGGTGACGTGTGTGACATGGGTACAAACAACCACAGGAACTGCTGGGATGTAAATACATACAAACAACCGCAGGAACTGCTGGGATGTAAATACATGCATATGTATGGGTGTACATGTGCAATGAATGCATTTGTGAGTGATTTTAAGTGTACTTTACTGCATGGGGTTATCAAATTGAACATGTGACAAGCTATAGGCATGATACCCAATACATACAAGCAGTGTACTCACTGTACTGTGTGTAGCATGGTGCAAAGGTAAGTTAAGAGTGCAATAAAATGCTGACATAATGCTTACCCCTCAATCTGTGTGTGCAGGTTACACCAGGCACTAATGGAGTGTCACAGTTCTTGCAGATTGTCCTCTTAATGCTTGGATCTCTATAGTGGCAGATGTGGCATTCAAATGCTTGCAGACCAATTAGCTAATGCATTATAATTGTTAAGGACCAACAATGGTGCAGTGTAACAAATAAGTTAATGTGCAGTGCCCCGTACACTTTGAGCACCAGTCGCTTGCTGATGGTTTTGAGAGTTTGGGCATAAAATCTGGCCAGCTGAAGGTTACCTGGGTTACGGGTGAGCATAGCGAAGGATGCCTGTAATAGGAACACAAACATTTCCGATATAAATGTCAGACTTAGTACACAGTCAGGTGCAGTAAGTTTCGAAGCACCTGGTACAAATAGTTCATCCTATGGAAGGCATCCTTGTGGACGATGCCAGCTTGCTTGCCTTTCATCGCACTTTTCCCCATCCTCAGACTCCTCCTCCATGTACAGTGAGCTCTAATAGGAATATATTTTTTCTTGTGGTACTGTGGAGGGGACTCGACCTAATGAGTTCAAGTTTAAGGGTATGGTGTGGATTACGGTGAAGAGTACGTAGCATCTTCCTGGGTAGCCTCGGAAATGGAACTTGTCTGTGGTAGGAGCAACAGTTTGCATCAATGTGGTAGCAGACTTAAATGGTAGCAGACTTGTATGGCACAGTGACAAGCTAGACCTTGGAAGTGACCACCTGTTAGTTATGCCATGGAACAAACATGACATCTTCATGTGCATTTATATCAATCCCTGTGAGTGAAATTTAGTGATTTTCACTTTGACCCTTGTCATTATTGACCTTTGAACTTCTAGGATTACTGTGCATAACAAGTTATGGTTACTTTCAAAACTTAGTATGATTCATGGACATCCCTCAGTTCTTCCTGACCACTTATGATCCTAATATATCCTTACTTATAACTGTTTTTACCCTCATGTAGCATCATGCAGCAAGAAACTTTTGCAGCTGTGTGCTCTGAGAAGATGGCTAGAACTAGGAATGGTGGCAAGAAATATTCACTCTTCAGCCATACTTCCTGAAGTCAACAAACTACGGCTGAAAGAAGAGGAATTCTCGGTATGATTTTAATTTCATATTGAGTTTATAATTGTAGCAAACCAGTGTTGTACTAACTCCCTGCATGTAGCACATTTTTCCCAGATTTTTCCCAGATTTTTTGATTTGTGTGATCCAATTTGGCCCACCCTCAATTTATTTTTGTGTGTTTGAAGATTTAAATGCAAATAAGTTCGTGTTAGTTGTGGTGTGTTGGGAGGAGGTTCTTAGTAAAATCTAAGTGAGTTACTTGAAGGGTTTTAAAATTGTTTTAAAATTGTTTTAAAATTGTTTTAAAATAATTATTGCTCAGACAAAATGCTGTTACAAGATGCAATTGAGACCTGGTCCTCCACAGAGTTGTGATGGGTTACTACAGGTAGTAATACAATTCCCTACCTAGATGATCCTTCCAAAATTGCTGGAATAGAAATCATATTTATTCCAGTGTTCACTTGTGTCCAAGGATTGTATATGAAACAAGCTAAGAGTAGAAAATATAAAACTATTTATGCTTCAGAGGCAGTTATGCTGAGGTATTGAAACAGTCTACATTTATCTGTCATCCCTACTCATCATTTTTCTCTGCTTAATAAAATTTTCTTTTTATAATCTACTCCAATTTCTTGCCTACAATTTTTTCCTGTGCTCATATACACGTTCTGTGGGCTAGAATTCTATGTTCAGCTAAATATTTCTATCAATTTGGCTGCAACTTAGTGAACAGATGTAACTTGGACCAGGGAAGATTTTAGGTAGGTGGTGATGACCTGCGAGGATACCAGAGGTGGTGATTGGCCAAATTGCCATGTTTAGTAGAATATGTATGTTGTTTGTACCTAACAAAAAGGACTCTAATTAGTTTTCTGTTTTAATACATTCCCTCTGGTGCATAAAGGGACTGTAGTCATGTCTGTTGTGAACCTTCTCTGGGTCAGTTCCTTTAACCTCATGGGACTTCTCAGCATCACACATGCGACATACAGGACATTGTGTGATGCCATACAATCGAATTGGTAGCTTACAAAGCTGGTATGTGCTATGCCATTGGATCCTTGTTAAGTAGAATACCCCCCACACCACACCAGAGAACTCTGCAAGCTCCAAGGGAGTAATGGTTGGATACTGTCAACTCTTACATTAACTTCAACTGCAATATATACATCTCTCCCTCCAAATTTAATCGTGGGCTATGCTTTTCCTCTTAAGGTCCCAATCTATTTAGACTAAACAACAAAAAAAAGAACGCTTTTTTTCTTCTTTTATATATTTTTGAAAACTAAAATGCAGATATATTCAACTGTGGAATCTTTGGAATAGTTGTGTTGGAGTCAGTCATTATGGGTGGGAGTCAGTCACTATGGGTGGGAGTCAGTCACTATGGGTGGGAGTCAGTCACTATGGGTGGGAGTCAGTCACTATGGGTGGGAGTCAGTCACTATGGGTGGGAGTCAGTCACTATGGGTGGGAGTCAGTCACTATGGGTGGGAGTCAGTCACTATGGGTGGGAGTCAGTCACTATGGGTGGGAGTCAGTCACTATGGGTGGGAGTCAGTCACTATGGGTGGGTAACAGTGAACTTTGGATAGAGGACAATGCTGGTTGCCTTTGTAGAGGATTCTGATGATTGCTAGTCCTGCTGGTGGTAGTTCACTGGTTCTGGAGGCAGCTATGGGGACACTGTATAGTTGAAGACACAGGAGGAGTCGGGGTGTGCTCAATCGTACCTCTATGCCATTTATTTTAACTGGTATATGAGTGTGCATGTGTATATATATATATACTATAATGTTCTTATCTTGCCTGTAAATCTTAACTTCCTGTGGATTGCCTTAACCGGTCTGTGGATATCTTCAGAGTGGGCATGAGGCAGACAGGATTAGCAACCAGTTTGAGTTGCTGCAAGTACTGCATTAAGTAGCTGGGAAGCCAACCTTGTCCTTCAGATGTCGTGTGTGTGTTGTACGATGTATGCAAGGCACACTAGCTACAGATGGCTGGCCATTCTGGGAAGATAGAATCAAGTGAGTTCAAAGAAGGATATGTCTGGCCAGGTTCAAATAGTTTGAAGTTCTTGACTGACTGCAAACAAACTGATACTCAGAAATCTGACCACTAATTGGTTAGGGTATTCTCCCCCCCTTTTTACTTCCAAAGGCGAGTTGACTCTGAAATCTAATCACTATTTTGTTTTTAAATTTAACATTAGAAGAAGAAAAAAGTTATTGTTATTCTAAGGGAGAAATGACCTCATGGACTTCCTATTAAGTGTATAATTAGTTTCAGAGTTGGTATTCCGTGTATAGGCTTCTGAAGTTGAGGATGCAAAAGTCTCTGAGCAGGAAATGCAACACTTTGTTGATGAAGACTCACTGGCCATACGCAGGCGTTACCATGACAACGTTCCCAGAGAGAAGAGTGAGCAGATAGAATGGAGAGAGATGAGATATTCTTGGAAACAACTTCCTGGAATCTACCTGAAGTTGTCCAAGAGTCGGCTCACTGGTATGTTTGTGTGTGTGTGTGTATTCCCTTAAAAGTGACTTTAATATAGTATGAACTATTCAATCAGTACAAAATTAAATAGTCTGGAACAGAACTGACACAAATATTTTAGTTGAAGTAACATACTGAATACCTGCCAGCCCCCTTCGAATACTTCTGCGTCTTCAGAGCATGTGTGTGATGTGTGTGTGATGTGTGTGTGATGTGTGTGTGATGGTGTTGATGTAAAGAGCCTGTGTTGTGTTGTGTTACGCAAGTTTACTAATTGCGCTCTCCTTGGTGAATGTAGAGGTCATAGCCTCAGGCCACGGTAAGAGAGCTTTACAGCATTGTTGGATACATTTTGAGTGTGTGTGTGTGTGGGGGGGGGGGGGTGTGTAGGTATGCCTGCCAGTAGCCCAGATTCAGTCGTGACGAGTATCTGTATTTATGTGTGCCTTTCAAGACATTGTGTATGTATGTATGTATGTATTTATGTATGTATGTATGTATGTATGTATGTATGTATGTATGTATGTATGTATGTATGTGTGTGTGTATGTATGTATGTGAATGGTGTGAAGTATTACAAGTGGTCTGACCTTGTGCAAGTTAATAGTGTTCATCAGTAATGAATCATAATTTTTTAGTATAAATAATCCTTTTCTGGCTTCTGTGGTGATTGTTGCTTGTATGATAACAAACAGCTAATCAATGTGCACAAAGACATAATATATTTGGGAACTGTGATATCTTGTTTATTCTAAGCGAATTAAGAGGCCAATATGGATTTTTATGTACAAACAGTTCCTCCAGGTTAGACAGCACATAGTGGTTACTTCATTGGGTGTAACAATGAAGTAATTTGAAAATGAAGTGAAGCTCGTCTATTGATCCGTGCAAACAAGTTTGTAACAAAACTAACACACATCCTTGAAGGTGTGGCTGAAGCGACCTCACTGTAGCTAGTCCTAGAAATATTTCCGCCATTGCTTGTCAAGCTCACCTGTGTCTTCAGAGCATGTGCAGCAAAATCGGTTAACAAAAAAAAACAGCTACCATAGAAAAATTTAAAAACAACAATTATTATACCTTGAATAACAACAACAGAGTTTATTATGATGACCAAAGAAAGTATGCAAATAAGAAATTATACTATAAAAAAGGCATAAATGGCACTCAACCTTATAAATTAAAACTGGCATCCCCCAGATTTGCTATGGGCCTAATCTGCATGTGTGTACCACATGTGTGAGTGGGTGTGCATGTGTGTACCACATGTGTGGGTGGATGTGATGTGAGGCTTTATGTAGACATGCATACACAGAGGGGTTGTGTTTGCCCTTTATGGATATAACTTCAATAGTTGCATTGATAGTCAACACAAATGCCTTCCATCACAAATGTCCTTTCCTTCTTCTAAATCATTTAGAAGGAGGAAAGGACGTTTGTGATTGACGGCATTTAATGCATTGGTGTTTTTCAGTGTTACATGTGATGCTGTTTTTGCTACACAGCTCTGGTGGTGTTGACGACTCTGGGAGGCTACGGCATGGCTCCAGCACCTTTTGACCTCTCCACTCTCCTCCTCACCATGGCTGGCACCACCCTCTGCTCTGCCGCTGCCAACACCTTCAACCAGGTCAGGGGGAGAGGGGAAGTTAGGTAAAGGGTCTGGAATTAAGAGGGGGGTGTATATGCTATTAAGGGGAACGAAATCATTAGAAATATAATTAGATAGGAGGGTGAGGGGATGAAATATGAAATTGAATGTAACTTTACTTGTTCTTTTTTTATCCCTACCTTTTTTTTTAGTGGCTAGAAGTTCCTTATGACTCCCAAATGGCACGGACCAGGAACAGAGTACTTGTGAGAGGAAACATAAGGTAAACAAGTTGATGGTAATTGTTACCAGTGAGATGCTCTGAAGAAATATACATGCAAGCCATGGCATTGTTACACACACACACATGCGTGCGCGCGCATACACACACATGCGTGCACGCGCGCACACACACACACACACACACACACAAAACAGTGATTAGTTTGTTTCTGTGTGTGTGTGTGTGGGCCTCTATAGTTCCCTCCATGCTGCTCTGTTCGGTGTGTCGAGTGCAGCATGTGGCACACTTCTCCTCTACCACACAGTCAATCCTCTCACAGCGGCTCTGGGCCTGGCCAACATTGTGCTCTATTCCGCAGTCTACACGCCACTCAAACGTATCAGCATTGTCAACACTTGGGTGGGGGCAGTGGTGGGGGCCATTCCTCCTCTCATGGGCTGGGCAGCGTGCACTGGGTCCCTCTCGCCAGGAGCGTTGGTCCTATCAGGCATTCTGTACGCATGGCAGTTTGCTCACTTCAATGCTCTGAGCTGGGGACTCCGAGGCGATTACTCCAGGGCTGGGTACAGAATGATGGCCGTCACAGACCCAGAGTTATGCAAGAGGGTAGCTCTACGTTACAGCATTGCCACCATTCCTATTTGTTTCCTGGCTCCATATTTTGACCTGACCACATGGTTCTTTGCCCTGGACTCCCTCCCTGTCAATCTCTGGATAGTCTACTTGTCATGGCGGTTCTATCGTGACTCTGACTACAAATCCTCTAGGAAATTATTTCACTACAGCCTCTTACATCTGCCAATCTTGATGGCATTGGTGATCATTAATAAGAAACATTTTACATCCGAGACTACTAAGGCAGAAGTCAACAGCGTTCTCTGATGTTTGTGTACTTTTAGTCGAATGCTTTTATTGTATACATATATATTCATGCTGCAATATATACAAACTTGTTGCCATAGTGATGACAGACTTCCAAGTGTCTTCCCTCAGCAAAACAATAAAGAGATGTACATAGAGCATTTAATCTTATGAATGGACAGGTATTATGGACAGTGAAGAGTGAATACTAGTGGATCTGCAACTGTCTCAGTAACAACATTGGACAAAGAACTATTTACTCAATGCTATTTAATTATATCATCAGCTAAGAATAGTTGGATCATCTTGTCCAACTTGGGTTAAAATTAATAATCAAAGAGTGAAAAGGCACTGATATCTTTAACTGTACTTCCTCTGAAATTAGTTAGTGCATACCAGAAGTCACAGCTAACTTCCTGGCAGACATTGCTGTGCTCCACAAACACTATTAGCTTATTTAATGTACACACTCTTGGTTCTAAATCAAATTTAGAATGCTAAATAGCCTTTTTTACGCACCTGCTGCATTCTTCCTTTTGTGTGGTTGTTTCACCAAAAAAAAAAAAAAAAAAAAAAATTGGGGGAGGGGCTTTAAAATGGCATGGTGTTAAGCTTGGTTCACAGTGCCCTCACAGCATATACACACCCACACTACTGAGTGTTGTTAACACTTCACACACAGTACTGCCCCACAACAGAATAGAACCAAGTTCTATTTATATGCAACCCATACTTCTATTCCTATCTGGTAAACTTAAATTTCTCTATTTTCTACACCCCACCTCCCCTAAACTTGTTAATCACTTCTGTAAATTTAAAACTGCACATCTTTGATATCATTTTCTTCTGTCATATTAATCTGTGAGTGCCCACAATATACTGTTTCCATTGTTGATGGCTCATTTCTTTATCAGCTTGTGCAGAAGGATTTCTTTTCTTTTAGACTACTCACTTTCATTGCACTTATGAGAACATTCAGACGAAGAGTATATTGTAGTGACTTTCACTTGATTACACAAACACTTCATGTTCACTTGCCCAGTATGAAGGCGCTCTAATGCACTTAACCAACCCAGCCTTGTGCTTGGTGGTGAGTTGCAACTGACCACACAGACATTTCAAATCACTAGACTGCAATATACAAAAGGAATACATAATTGACATTAGTAAGAAAGAAAATGTGTAGCAAGACTTCAAATTTAATAAGGCACAGACAACATAGAGGGGAAAAACCAGTGAATAAGCCAAAATTGTGTTATTTTTCTCCCAATAAATCTCACCAAACTTCTCTTCAGAGGACTTTCATGGCTCACTGTACAGGTGGATCTAAAATATTTCTGTATTTAAAATTTGGTAAGAAAAGTTGACTGTGACAGTTAGATGATGTATGAGAAGCAGTAATAAAGTTTGATGTAACAGGAAATTGTAAGTATCCTTGCAAAATATTAATTAAAATATATTTCACTTATACATGTTTATGTGCAAGGATATAAAAGAGTCCCCATTGAAGCTGTTCTACTCCAGCCTTGATATTGCACTATGAAAGAGCAAGTGTCCACTGGTCTACTAGTAGATGATAGGTTTTATATTTGATAATGATAGATATGTACTAATGAATTTTTTATGCTGGCAAGAACAGAAACTATATATATAATTATGTGGCATTTGGCACCACATTGCTTCCTTCTGAAAGTAAAAGAACTTTCATACTCACGACCTCAAAAGTAAGATCTCCATAGGAAACTTTTATTATGCCCAAACAGAACTGAAGTGCATGTCCAATAGCCCTTTACATTAGTTGACACAACTATAATGCCAAAAAGAACAGAATGCTCTGTTTCATACCACCACGTCTGAAATATAGGTAATTTGTGGGAAGAGTGAGAAACCAACAACACAATTATCCTACTATCACCAACACACAGTGGTATACTGCACCCAGTTGAATAAAACTGATGGACATGTGTGTATATAGATAGAGAGATAGAGAGATATAAATATTTACATATATACATGTATATGTATGAATAATGATAAAAAAAACAAAAAAACCCTGCAACTTCGATATGAAAGTATTTTGTGTTGTCCTCTCCCACACACCTCCCACCCAAAAGAGTAATGGCAACAGTTACTACAGAGTGCACAGAAATAAAAATGCATTTATCACTAATTCTTGTCTGTGCAGTTAACAATTTGTTAGGTGGAGTGGTTGCATTTGCAGTAGTCCTATGCAGTTTCTCACTAATGGCAGACTGTGCCTGAGAATTGTAGCTACTACAAGGCTACACCTTCATGATTAATTGAATAGCAAGTTGGATCATGACTGCCTTGGCAAGGTGCTTTGGTTCACACGCCATAGTAATGTTGCACGAACTAATATTAAGAATTAAAATATCAAGAATTGGAGTCCAGCAGTGCTGATGCACTGGGTTACCTCTGCCATATCTCTTTGGTGTAAGAGGTGTATTTCCTAAAGCTAGAGTGATGTGTTTGGTGTATGTGCTGACACAGCACACATCTCTGTGTGTGTTTGTGCTCCATCTTTAGCTTGTGGTCTGGGGAAAATACCCAACAAGAGTTTATATTTAATTTTAAGGTTGCACAGGTACATTTGTACTATGCAAGTGGCCTTAAAATATACTAAAATGCACTGAAGATGAATAAATCTGATAGTAATTTGGGCATTATAATTTAAGAACATTATCAAATTTTGGTATTTAGATGTTTAATAATAAATCATATATATATATACATATATTACTAATTAAATGTAGAAAATATGGTCCATTTAAATCTGTGAAGCCATATATTTAACTATACCCCTGGGTGTGTGATGAGGGTGGCATTGTTGGTCACATTGGTGAGCAGATTTGGCAATAACAGGGTTGGTCATTCATCGTCTAGTGATAATTTGTAAAATGCGGTATTGTAATACACAGACAGTAAATATGTCGACCTAGCAGTGCACATTTTTATTGTTTGGCCCATTAAGTCAGTGCAATAGGAAAGAATATGCTGCACTGGGATGCAAGAGAGGCTCCACCATTGGAAGTAGCTGTGGTAAGCATCAACATTCCATCATGCCAGCAGATTTGGAGACTTCGTTTGCTCAGGTGGATGCACAGTTACACACACTTGAAATTACTGCCCAAAACATTAAGTTTGACCACATAGTGGCTTCACTTGCATGGCATTTTCTAATGAGATTAGAGATCTCATTATAACAACTCTCCCAAACAGTGTAAACTGCAACAATTCTACAATGCTGAAGAGTTGAGAGACCGCACACCAACACAATTGCTACAGAGGATGCAGCAGTTGCTTGACAATTGAGCTTGTGCCACAGGTAGTGCATTTCTTCTGGAGGTCCTCCGTAATGTTTGCAGGTGGAACAGTTACAAGTGTATGTCATCCATCGTCAGAAGGCTGTGGACTCCCTCACATGTTGAATCATCTTCATACATATTCACCTAGCCTAGCCGGATTCCCAACCTCTACAACCTCTATGGATCCTGAATCCTACACTCTACTGGCCTACAACTAAGTTGACCCTCTTTTTTTTTTGTTACTGATGCTATACTAGTCTCCATTTTCTGGTGAATACTGGTGTGTAAGTGAGCTAATTCCTCCTTCACATAGAACGAGCACTTTAGAGCACCGAAATTTATGCTGTGTTTTTATCATGATGTTAAATGACTCATCTTCAGAGCAGATTTCTTATTTTGTCCTCATAGATATGATACTCAACACACTTTCAGATACACCAACAAAGTTGAAACATTCAAAGTATTGTGTCACATATAGTTATACTCATCCAGCTAATCCTTGCTTCCAAGAAAACCTGATATTGATTTTTTGTGCATTTTTTCTGATTCATTTCCATTACAGAGGCATGTTCCAGTGACCATCCAATCATACACAATATAATGCATCACTTGAGGACTACTGACCCGCCTGCCTCCGCACATACTTGCAGATTAGATCGTAACTGACTCAATATTACTCATCATGAGTTTGAGCATGTGATGGAGCTTAGCATTGTCCACCCCTAGTTGTAAGAGTATCTATATTATTTATCAATCTGCTTCTTTCTATAGTAGTTAACAGCTGTTACCCAGTCACCCAAAACAACAGAAGTTCTTTTGGCACGCTCACAATTTGCATTGAATTCCAGAACAATAGATCATGTGATCAACAAAATTATATTGCCAAAATAACAACACAAAGATTAAATTATATAGTTTGGTCCCCCCCCCCCCCCCCCCCCTTCCCCCTGTTGACCAGACATGGCCAACTGAGGACATACGCAGAAAATCAAATAAACGTAAATTTTCAGCAGTTATCATAGTTCATTCAGTCTTGCAGCTCTTGACTCAAGATCTTCTTTTCTTTATTGGCTCATTTAGCAGCTGCATGCAGAGAGCATCTCTTGAGTTTCCCACTAGATTCCTTGACAGGGTTGGAGATAACACCATCATGGCAGGATACAGACCTATCCTTGGGCGTGATCTTTAGCATCTCTACTTCAAATATCTCCAGTGGATAGAGAAGCTGCAGTGGCCTTTTCAACAGAATATGCTATCAGTCTCTTGAAACAACTCTCACTAAGGCCCCCCTGGGCAGTCCGTTGCATCCAGTGATGAGCTTTTAGATCCGACCAAGCTTCCAGAGTCCACATGGCAGTGTTTCATTGTGGACAATAACAATGTCACCTTCGGATATATGAGGATGATGTTCTGTCTTCCTTGCAAAGTAGCAATGATTCTCTCTGAGATTGTTTAGTTACTCAGATCTCCAAAGCTTAGAAGAAATGTAAGAAAAAAATTAGGAGTTAATCACAGCTTTTATCTTGACTACGGTTGTAAGGAGCTCATCATGAGAAAATTTGCTTGTCCTACCATCTTACATAGGCAGCGCTTGGTGTATTTTACCATCCATTCAAATACTCCACCCAATCAGTGTGCTCATTTGATGTTAAATATCCATTGGATTCCTTGATCAATAACATGCTCTTGAAGAATCTTATCCTTGAAGATAGTGTCATGTACATTGCGGTTGCTTTGAAGGACTTCCTTAATCAGATAGATACTTGTGTGGTAGATCACATCTCACTACAACTGCTTTAAACACCGTATGAATGTCTTGGTGGATAGAATGGGCACAATATCTAAATGAGTTGCTCGGGTGACTAAACAAGTGAAAACACAAATCCACACCATACTGCTACCGCTGGAATCTTCACTGTGTACGAACAGTGGGCCTGCAAAATTCACACCAGTGTACATAAAGGCTGGGTCTTACTTGACCCTGAACTCCGGCAAAGGTGGAGATAGCAGACAATGGAATAGTTCTCCTTTATACCTCTTGCAAGTTGTACATCGGTGTACAATGGCTCCTATCAGGCTTCAACCTTTCACAATCCAATATCTCTTTTGGACTTAAGTTAATGTTTCCTTCACTCCATTGTGCTGCATGCATCTGTGAGCATCGTGAACCATGAGAGTGGTGAATGGATGGATGACTTCATGATAGCCAAACTGAGTACTTAGCTGAATAAGGAATCTCTGCATCAGGTAGTCGGCCACCATATCACCACAGCTCCTGCTATCATGGAATAAGTCTAATTGGCTTTTCAGGGTAAAATCCTTCTAGAGGGCCAACTTCTCTTGTGTATGTAAATAGTGACTCCTGAGGACTCTTTTGAAGGTCACAAAAATCTTCACAAGACATCAAGTTCTCCAATGGTGGGTTTTCCTTCAATGGTCGACAGATTGTGAGACAACTTGGAAGTAGATTTTAACTCCCTTGAGCATCACTCAGATATGGACATTGACTCAATATCAGCAGGTAAAGGTGGGTTTAAACTAAGCCACTCGGGTCCAGTGTGCCTGGTTGACTGACAATTCTAACATGTCTAATCCTTTTAGGGCAGATCAGCAAGATTAGGGTGAATATTTCATCGTATCTCCTTCACTCGATTTTGGACGCATCACAGAAATCACAGAGAGTGACTGAGGTTGAGAGTTTTACATCGTCAGAGAAGTAGCTTCTTGGGAGAGATATCGGCAGAGTGTGGTTGAGTTCGGCCATCCACTCCTTCCACTCTGCTCTCACCTCTTTGGGGACAACATCACCCCAGTCAGACTTGCGCTGGTGAATTTCTGATAGAATATTTTAAATCTGATGATCACAGGAGAAAGGAATCCAAGTCGGTCATAAAACTTGCAAATGAAGCTGACAAGGTTTCATTTCATCGGGTGTAGATCATGAGCAAGTTTGCAAGGTTAGAAACATCAAAAATGAGTTGATCTGACTCAGTGTTCCATGGTACTCCCAAGATCTTGTGTTCTTCAAATTTTCGGGTTAGAGGGACTCCAAGAGTGACTTCTGAATAGGTCAGATCATGCAGTAGTGTTGAGTTGTCAGCTATTTTACTCTCTTGAAGGTTGATCTATTCTTGTAGCAACCTCTAGTTTCGCTGGTTAAACCCTCCTTTACGGAAGTCTTGTTTGATTCAGTGTATAAGTGGAAAGCTTCATCTTCATTGTGCAAACCAGGTATGATATTGTTGACATATGTAGAACAGAACGGGCATTGAATAAGATCCTTATTGTTCTCCAGGCACTTCTCCAAGTGGTATCTTATGGTGGCATTGAGAAAAAAAAATGGGCTTGAGGAAACTCCAAACACAACCCTCGCAAATCTGTACACCTTCAGGTCAGAGACTTACTTTGTGACGTCATCCACCCAGCCAGATGAATCACAATCATCACTGTCTGCTTCCTCAACTAACACCATCTAGAAGAGTTTCTCCAAATCTGCTGTAAGAGCAGTCTGATAAGAATGAAATTGCACTAAAATATCAAAAATGAGTTGATTGAATTTCATACCCTTAAAGTGACAATCATTGGGAGGACTATTGGCCATCTTGGCCGAAGCATTATATACCACACTCACCTTCATCATAGACTTGCCTTGAAGTATGACAGTATGGTGTGGCATATAGTGGACATTGCTAGGAGGATCTTCATTGGGAATGGCTTCAATCATTCCCATCTTCAACTGATTTTTTATTATGTTATCATACTCCTGTGTAGGCTCAGCTGATAGTTGTCTGACAATGGATCATTGAATTCCCTCCATGGCAAAGGGACCTGGTACCTCCCACTCTTGTACTTGACTACTCAGTAACTTCATCATAGAGAGTTTCCTCTTTGTCCCTGATTCCCAGGGCTTCCAATTCCCAGGGCTTCCAATTCCCAGAATGCTCTGAGTCAATTATCTAATGTATGAGGTTCTTCAAAAAGATATTAGCATGAAGCATATGAGGAACATTCAAATTTATTGCACAATGGTCAAGCTCAAGCTTATCATGGGATGGGCCTGATAACACCCGACCCAGTTTAGTATGAATAGCAGCTGTCCCACTGACTCCCCTACAAACACTCCCTGTGACAAATTCCCAATAATAATCAGATCCAATCAAAACATCTACCAGCATGCTTGTTCCAGTTCCGAAAAATCAGCTAGTTACAATCGCACAAAGTGGGGTTGCTTCTTGATACATGCAGCTATGGGATATCCAACTGAAGGCTCACAAATGCTTGGCATTACATACAGAGAAAGATTTACAGAGGATAATCCTTCAGGCACACACCTATATTAATTATTGGACATACTGTTGTGGTGCCCTTGTGGGAACCAAAGGTGGCTATGGAGAAATGCCATTCCCCTGTGGTCTCAAGGTTAAGCAGGTTTCGAGCACACTCACTGATGTAGGATCTCTGGTTTCCTCCATCAAGAAGAAAACATACTTCAAGTTTGCTATGAGCAGGGCATCTTAATCAAGCCAACAAAGAGTGTAATTAGCAGGGGTGTATTGGGGGGGGGGGGGTAGAGAGCAGATGTAAGCCTCCTAAAATAAAACTGGCTGAAGGGGGGGGGGGGGAAAGAAAGAAGAAGATAGGCAAAAACAAAAACATGCTGCCATTACATTTGCTAATAGCTGCAAGAATTTTGATTGGCACCACACCAACCATGGCCAAGGCTATCCATTGTTAGTCACTTCTTTCTTTGAAGGACAGTCACTCAGGCTGCCCTGCTATACTAAGGGTTGTGCTGCCAACTATACGAAGGGTTCACTAATTTCTAGCTAAAAAAACTACAATGGAACACCAGGGAAGTGATCGCTCCTCTCCAAGTTCTGCTTCAAGTGTACTGTAGGATTCTCCTTCTGTGGATAGAGCTCTTGACACTTAAATAGTATCTGCAACTCTTAGGGAGATAGTTAAGTTGTCTTCAGAAGCTGGAGGGCCAGGAAAGTTCGAAAATAGTTGGAGACTTCCATATGTCATTGTTGCTACTTCAAAAGGTGACAGTTATGCATAATGAAAATGTGTAGCAGTCATTTTGGTGATAAACATGGACGGATGACTGATGTATCTTTCCATGTGATGATACCACTGATATTTCATGTCATCTCTCTGAAAATCAATGGATTTTCATTGATATTTCCATGAATGTGTACAATTTTTTATGTTACTTCTGTTAGGAAATTATCTAAAATAAAATATTTGATTTTAAATCTCTCATTCTGACCAACCCAAGGGTTATCAATCCAGGTGAATATCAGAGAGTCAGTTTAAATACATTGAAGAGATCCATGCAAGTATTCTTATCAAGTTTGATAAAGTAACAACAAAATTAGAATTTGGAGAATTTGCTATTGATTCAAACATAGATAGTGATGATGCTCAAATTTCAAATTTTGGCTCTTTGTCTTGTAGTAACTGGGATCAATTTAGATAATGTATTGATTTTGTGAGCATGCACAGTTGTTGTTTTTTGGGGGGTTCACCCTTTTCCAGATGATATACTTTATGTTGAAAAGCTGGTGGACTTTCTGGGTTATTTGTGTTGAAATAATAAATTTGTTAAGTCAGTTTTATACTTAAGAACTGTTAGGCATAGTTAGCTAACACTATTACCCCATTCACTGCAGTCATATACAAAAGACCTCTAATGGGTAACTGTAATTACTGGAATGTTTAAAATCTTTTTTTCCCCATCAGCTATTCACTCCAGCATGTAATGCTGACTGTGAAAGAATAGTCAGCTTGGTGAGGCATCTCGAACTGATTTCTATCAGCAATTCCAAGGGAGAATAAAATTTGTAGAAATCAGAAATATTGGGCCACGACATCCCTTAATTGTCAGTGCTTAAAGCTATTGGGAGGTCAGTCACTCCACTTTCAATATTTGCAACTTTAGATGCTAAATTTGCAAGTTGGCTAGAAGCCATTCCCATAGCAAACATTATTACTGACTCTGTGACCCAAGCTTTTGTGGACAGATAGGCATCCCATATCTGTTTACTGAGCTGGTAGCATGTTTAAGTCAGGACTTTGGGACAGCCTTGTGCACTTCCAAGTTTTCAAACATACTTAACCACTTCTATCACCTAATTGCAAATGGAAATAGTCAAATATTTTCACCTCTAAGTAAAAGTATTCCTGAAGGCACATTCCATTCCAGGCTATTGGCCGGAATACCAACCTAAGGAACTACTCTGGCATTCGCACAGCTCTCAAGGAATACATTCATTCATCTGATCACAGCGAAGTTGATGTGTGGCACTACCTTGTGCCTTCCTGGTGAATTCTTTTCATCCCAACCAGACAGCCAACTGCCCAATCCTGTAAACTATGTGGCACAGCTCAAAGCTGTTATGTCGCATCTTTTGGGCAACACCTGCACACACATTAATTCAAAGAAAGATCCATGTCAGTGATGCTTGGACTCCTGCCTTGAAGCTTTCAATCCTTGTCAAACAGTCGGAAAGTCACTACAGCTGCCATATGATGGGCCATATCCTGGTACTATATTAACATGGCCATATGATGGGCCATATTCTAGTACTATATAAACACAGCCATATGATGGGCCATACTTTGGTACTTTATCAAGAAGTTCTCTCCTTTGTACACACTGGGCTGGACATAACATACACTGGCCATCTTGGTTCACCAATTATGTTCCCATATCCTTACTTGTGGAGGGGGGGGGGGGGTAGGGGAAGTTGTGTAGCGGAAGTTATAAATTACAAACTGTCCATACCTTAACAAACAACATACTTGTAGCTGGTGACACTTTACCTGGACAATATGATTTAACATGTGTAGCCACCTACATCGGGTTTCTCTCTTTCTGTCATCTAACTTATTATCAATATAGTTTAAGTGAACACAATGATTGTCCTTGATCATCAATCACAAAAGCAAGTAATTAAACATTCTTTAGCAGAGAGATAATTAACATTTGGAAAAGTAGCTGCAAGTCCACCTAAGAAATAGCAGGGTACCTAAGGAATAAGGAAGAAAAGGGAAGGGAAGGGGGAGAAGAAGGAAAAAAAGGGGGGGGGGGGGGGGGAATAAGGAATGGGAGGGGGGAAGGAAAGTTTTAAAAAAACAGGAACCAAAACAGGAAAAAATCACCCTGGTGAGGTTTGAACTCACAACCCCTAATTTAAACCTCACCTTTTTTGGATTTTTTTGGGCATGACACCCACAGGAATGAGTGTGGCCTGGTGGGACTCAGCCAAAATGTTCATGTGGTCCACTGCAGTAACCTCTAAGAATTTGAGCTCATTTGGTCCATTGGTTCTCAGAGTTTTAGCCAGGACAGACTGAAAAAACACAGATATAAACAGACAGAAGGAGCTCCATCCTATTAAGATGCTACATATTATCTAGTAATTAAAAGGAGGGGGCTGCTCTGAAATTCCTTTTATTTTCTGCTGCCCCCACAGATAAAACTTCTATTAGCATGATGGAGCCATTCAAAAATACTAAAAAAAAATTTTTTTTTTCATCTTTAGAGAATCCAAACATCTGACAGCTAAAGAACAATTACATGGGGCTAGTGGGGCCAGTATGTAGGGCTCAGTACCGGCCTATGCTATTCAACATCTGTATCTACAACATCCGAGTAAGGGCATGCTGACGATCTGACTATTCCCAACATGAATGCAGTTGGAGATTATCAAAAAGTAGTTCACCACGGACATGAACATCCTGTCCTCATTCCTCAGCAGTTAGCACCTCAAGTTCAATATTCCACCTCAATAATTGAGAGGCAATACTCCTAGCTGAAAGTCAGTGTTAATGATGACCCACTCCAATTTGAGGTCACACCAATGTACTTTGTGGCTCCTTGACATATCACTCTCTCAGGCTTCACATGGGGGTTTGAAACCCAGACACCAAAGCCCTCATCTTCTCAGCTGCTGAGTACAGTACCCCAGTTTGAATGAGAAACACACACCCCCAAATTGGATGTGGTACTATTCAACGCCATACACACTACCTCTGTGTCCTCCGTGTCAATGAAGGCCGTGTTCTTTCCAGCATCAAAAAAAGCATCTGTACTATCACTGTCGTAAGGAGGATCATCTCCTACATGGCATCATCAGCAAAGCCTCTTCACCTGAACTCATGTGGAGCACTCATGGAGCAAGCACACCAGCTTCTAATATCAGGCACACCAATTTCTAGCATCAACCCATAGATGTTGACTCCTAGATGCGCTGGTGGAAGCAGGAATGGGATAGGTAGACCACCAAGGACTCCACTATTTCATTGATGAACCCAGACAACATCCAAAGCAATGGATCATGTTCAACCACCCCAGAACCTGGTTGTTTCTTTGCCATCATGAGAATCTGGCCACATGAGCAGGATTAGTGGATTTGGATGGTGACACAAGAACCTGGCTTGAGATAACTGAGCTGCAGATTTGAGCTGGAGAAGGTGGACTTCAGAAATTCTAAAGCCAGGTTCCCCATTACATTTTTTGTTGCTTAACTGAAACAAAACTTAACACATTTAGAAGGTCACCAATAGATATGTATATTTTTCCCCTCCAAAATACAACTAATATTGTTAATAGTGCCATCAGTTCATATCATATTTCCACTTTTAGAACACTTTAGGATCCCCTCCCCCTCCCCCCAGATAATTTAAGGGGTATCTCAAATCATCACAAAATGCACCAAATATAGGACACTCACATAAATCCTTGGCTCCTGGTTTCATTTCATATGTATGATGAGTGAAAGTTAAGAGTTGGTCCAATTTTAGCCAGAGAAGTTCTTTGGGGTCAAATGAAATGAATTTTTAAAAAGTTAAAAGAAAATGGCTTAATCAGTTCAACAGGTAATACAACCACACCAACAGAGCCAAATAGACATAATTATATCAGCTCATACAATTACTCTAAGATGCCACATTTACACACACTA
The DNA here is from genome assembly GCA_963969325.1 of Lycopodina hypogea. Taxonomy (NCBI): domain Eukaryota; kingdom Metazoa; phylum Porifera; class Demospongiae; order Poecilosclerida; family Cladorhizidae; genus Lycopodina; species Lycopodina hypogea. Next base: position 15,306,508 of record OZ017783.1, read on the forward strand.
TCAAATATCTCTAATTCTATAAAGTTACTGATCTTGTCCCCCTAACTAGTGCCGGCTAACTACTCTCAGATATACACCATTCTTCGGAGCCATGGTCACACCAAACACCATTTCCAAAGGTATCTGTATATAAAGCACATCACAAACAAAAATTCTTTAATGAATTATAACTGAAGAACTAAGTGATAATAGTAAAACATCACCTCTGTCTCTGGGGCCTTAACAAATGTAAACTTCTTCATCAGCTCTACTAGAGCTAACTTTGCTTCCAGAAGAGCAAATCTCATTCCAATACAACTGCGTGGACCAGAACCAAATGGACAAAAAGAGACCGGATTTCTCTTGGCTTTCTCTTCCACTGTGAACCTGGAAGAAAATTAACACTAAAATAGTCATACAGCAATATTGCACATCAGTACCTCAGAGGGTCAAACTTGTTAGGATTTTCCCAAACAAGTGGGTCCTTATGTACTAGAAAACAAGGTATCATAACAACAGATTTCGCAGGGATAACAATGTCCTTATAGCGGTAGTCCTTGGCACATTCTCTTTTGAACCTGCAAGGAAAAACTTCAATTGACTGCTATGTATGCAAACATGCAAATACAAAAAAAAAGGAGTGGAAGTGGTTACTCGGGAGCAGGAGGGTAGAGTCTAAGAGATTCCTGTATGACCATGTCTAGGTACTGCAGATCAACAGAAGCTTGATAAGGAGGTGCATCCTGTATAACGAATGAACATGAAACAAGCACTATTAGTATAAGGTGTAACTTTTTTAATACACTTACTGGGTTATTGTCATAGTAGTTGTCTATCTCTACTTGTAGTTTCTCTTGAATGTCTGGATGGAGTGCTAGCAAGTAGGACAAACAGGCTAGAGCATTACTAGTGGTTTCATAGCCAGCAAGCATGAAAATAATGGAGTGATCTGAGATTTCTTCATCATCCATAATATCCCTGACTTTACTATCGCTGCCATATTCAACAGTTGTGTCAATCATATGCTGAAGCAAATCTTTGAACTGTAAAGATAGTTTAATGAACCACTTAATGACAGTCATTATTCAGTTTCCAATCTATGTTTTAATAGATACTTATCAACTTGTTCACAGAGACAACCATATCCTGTCATTGCTAACCCGATATGGTTTATTTTACTTTTCATGTAACAACATGAATAAATGTCAAGGTAAACATAAGATAATGAGAGAGTGATATGCCCACATACGAAGGTGGGTTACAAACCTTTCTGGGGTCATTCTGTTTACGGCGCTCTTGAATAATCATGGAGGCGGTCTCACTTAGATGAGTATAATACTTGCATATCTTGGTTTGCTGGGCAATACACCGTAAAAATGGTGTTAACCACGGGAAATTACCTGCACAGACAATAGTAAGTAATAGCAGAGTACAAAACAAACTGCTAAACTCACTTAAGATCATCATGACATAATCCATAGAAGTTTTGCTGCTTTCACTAATACCGTGGAATATACCACAAGCTGCTTCTGTCATAGAGTTGGATTCCCCTTTTTGGAAATTGATAATTCGACCAAAACAAGTAGCCAAAATAGACTCCATACTAAAACTACCGTACGTCCTGATAATGATAGAATAAGATAAAGGAAAAAAAAAATCAGATCAAAAACAACAATTTGGGTACACCTGTAACAGATTTGCCACATCTATTACCTCAAAAAATCAAAGCTTTCTCCTGTATCTGCATGTTCACTGAAAATCTCCACCAGTGTTTTTACACTGTTTACGATCAGAGGTGTCATCTGGTGATAAACGAAGAGAAAAACAGTAGATATAATATTACAAACCTCTTATTTCACAAACATACTGATCTCATCTTTGTAGCAGAGAATGTTGGTGAAAGGATTTGTCGTGCTCTACGCCACTCTTCCCCCTTAGCATTCACGAGGCCACCTTTTACTGTTCTTTTTCTTAAAAGGTCAGGAAAGTTCTAAGAAGTCAGAGTGTTTTTGAATTAATGTATCACAACAATATAAACCACTTACTTCTCGATTGATAAAGTCAACTGAGTTTTTCACTGTGACAATTTTGATAAGTTCCAAGTCTGTGGTAGAAATAACGGCCAATTTTCCTATGTAAAACCTGGATGAAATACTCATCCTTTAATATTTTACCCTCACTTTCACTCATTATACTAATTTTGTTAAAACACCACACCTACCCCACAATTGGTCCAAACTTGTCATGAAGACTTGCAGTATAATTCATCAATCCCTATGGATAAAAAAAAAAGTACACAAAGAGGGAAAACTTTTCTGATTCTTTTACCATGCATATGCCAATCCATGAAAGAGAAAAAAGAAGAAAAAAGTATGGATAATAGTGGGAAGTACACATTAAATTGTGCCATATATTTGTTGCCACTAATGATGTCTTGACGATTCTAAACACAGTCTGTAGGAAAATATTAAAGAGCTCTGGTGATTAAATGCACTGTTGCCTGGTTGAGTGTACAAACATTCATGCTGTGCACTTGCACAATGAAATTTCTGGTAACCAAGCCCAAATTCCATGGGAACTTCATGAACTTCCTCTATATATATACATGTATATATCTATACTTTAGGTGTATAAGCATCAATGGTGAGCAAGTGTGCATTAAAATATCTTTTGTGATTGTACCTACATTTCTTGAAGACTTCATGAACATATAATAATGCTGTCAAGGAAAGAACTGATAAAAACTCAAAACCAACAAATGGCATGAGTAAAAGATAAATGTAATAAAGAATATATTTACTAGTTCATTCACTTTGCTTTGGAAGTGAAAGGTTGAACACAGGGCGACTAGTAACAGCCAAAAATGACAGCAATTAAAATTTTGGGGGTTAGGTATTTGAAGCTAACAACATGCTAACCAGATAGCTGCAACTACAAGCTAAACTAAGTATCTGAAGTTCTTTGTAAAAAAAAAATAATAATAATTAAAAAAAAAAAAAAATTTTTTTTTAATTTGAGGAAGATTTTCCAGCACTTGTGCATGCTATGTGTAGTAAAATTCCATTCACAAATAAGATTTTGTTGTTGCTATTTGCTGCTCTTGGCTGTCTAGACTCAAAATAGGGAGATAATATGATCTAATGGCTTACCTTTACAATATAACAATGTAAAACCTCATATAATATTACAAAACAATAAAAGTGTTATAATAAATTTAGCAATGATTCATCTTAGCTGTTTATGTGAGAGCCCATAAGATCATAACATCATCCAACTGATTTAGCAGATGACTGCACAGTAAGGTGAAGTCAGCTATCCTCAGATACTATGGTATGAATTTATGGCATGCTCTCTGAGATTCCATACGAGTTAGAACAGGTCTTCGGCTGGTTGGCATTGACCAGACCGATTCTGAAGGTATAAAAAAATATTTTATTTTATTATTTTCACCTACTCCCTTTGTGCCTGCCTGCTTAACTATCAGAAAAAGCTTTTGAATGGCTAGAGTCAATGGACTACCATTCCAACTTAATTCTACTCCATAGGTATCTTTGTAGAAGGTTTTTAAATGTTCTAAAAAGGTCTAACATCTTATTAGCCTGTTCAATTACACAACCACAGGACCTAATGAACTCGAATTTTCAGGAGGAACTTCTATGGACCACTGTGAACATTTTTAATGAGTAATAGTATTTTTATGTGAACTTTTATTTTCTTTTAAATATGTTCATTGTTACATTTAAATACTTTATTTTAGCTGCAGTAGATGTAAAAGATGTTCATTCCTTCACTCCTGAACCTCCTGTCCCTAAAGGTTTTTCATGCTAATCATCATCATATTTACATCATAATAAAACCAAGATTAGCTACTTGCCCAAAAATGCTACTCTGAAACTGCATTAAACACTTACTCAAAATTTTATCAGAGCAAGTCCAAAAACCTGCTACTTGACCATTGACTGCTGCTTTGATATATAATATTAATTGATCTGACCAGTTAACAATTGCTGCTACTCAGCAATATGCACTGCTCTTAAATATTTCTTACTGACGGGTGAAACAAATGTCTTCATTCTTAATCAAACTATAATTGTTGCCACACCATTTTCGTTTAAATTTTGCACATGCTCGAAGTAGCCTCTCAAGCAACTGTTGTGCATCTTACATCAGCAGGACAGCCTCAGTGTCTTTCAAAGAAGACAGTGACTAACTCTGGATGGATAGCCTTGGCCTAAGTTGGTGTGGTGCCAATCACAACTCTTATAGTAAATGCATGGCAGGTGGCTAGTTTTTTAATTTTATTTATTAAAAAAATATATTATTATTATTATTATTATCATCATTTTTTTAAGGGTTATATAACTGATCTAACCCCCGCCCCTTGAATCCACCCCTACAGGTCCAGAATCCTAATCTACAGGTGCACAAGGAGTTAACTGATACTAGATTTAAAATCAAAAGCTAATGAAGTTGCAAGCAATGTGAACACAGGCAGAGCATCTTTGGCACATTTTAATAATACTACATATAAGACAATATTAATTAAACTAACATCTCCCACTATATACTGTTGCAAGCATCTGTGTGTCTGTAAATAATACTACTCTTCCCAAATAGAAATTTGAATCACCACAATATTCTTACAGTCTATTTAGGTAGCACTAGTGGGAGTGCATAGATTGACTTTCATCTTGGGGAATGCTATATAAGGAAAGAAAAAAAATTGAATGTTACCCTGTACAATAAAAGCCTGAGAAACAATTGTCAATTGATTAAAGCACAGGTCTGTCATGCTTAAAGTTGGAGGTTTGTATCCTGGATTGGCCTTTAGTCCCTTTAATCTACCCAATTCACCTCCTTTTTCTTAAATTTCCTTTTGTTCTTTCAAATTGATACATATTTATACTATCCCATCCCATTATCATAATATATGCATATGAAATAATAAATATATAATAATATAATAATTAATATAATAATTAATACAATAAATCCCTACATTATATATCCAGAAATTTAGACAATTTTGTAACTACATAGGAAACCTCCCCCCTGTGAGGATTTTTTTCCCCTAGTAATTAAATAATTTTCATTATTGTTATTGTCTGGGGAAGGTATGGAGATAATATTTTTCACTCTTTTGATATATGGCCTGACCAACTCAAAAGTGCATCTACCACCCCTATGCAGCAACAAGAGGGAAGGGGAAAATCTATGAACTTGTGATGTGGCTAGGATATCTACCAGGCAAGTGGCTTGCAGTGTGGTAATCAGAGGAAGAGGTTAAACAGCCAGACAGTAGTTGAGTATTTCTTGGAAATCTTGCCACCACATCTTAGTCCAGGCTAGAAATTATAGAAATTACAATTCTCAGGCCAACCTTACTGTTAAGATTTTTCAATATATATATATATATATATATATCTGCTGAATCCATATCTGCTGAGAGCCAAATGCTAATCCTTGAGCATTTTATGTGCAAGTGCAATCCAAGATGGTAACAGAATAAAGTTATCTTAAGTAAATACAAGTGATAACATTGGTATTTATACAGAGCAAACCTATCACATCTCCCTTCCAAATAGGTTGTCTCAATAAAGATATCTGACCATATGCCATTCAAAGCCTTCCTAGTTCAGTTTGACATGCTTTCTAGCCATGAATTTCTTGAGAAGAGTTGGATGAAGTGTTGCATAGATCTAGGATAATGGAGACAATATCTTACATAATTGACAAAGTATGTGCAAAGAAATATGGTGACATTTTTTCAGCAGCATACAAATAGAGTGGGCAATCACCTTTCTTTGTGATTGAATAAACTGCCTAATGAAGAATTCAGGTTTAATGAGGTATATGGTCAACCCAAAGCCATGTAGTGTTATTATTATGGTTGTCAATTTTTAATCCTGATATTCAGTAAGCTTCTTCATTGTGTGCATCTCTCAATTGTTAAATATTGGCCTTAGGAGTTGCAAATGTGTAATCTGCTGCTGCACAGAGTTCACCTTAATATTCACACAGTATTGAAAATGCATGAGTCAAGGAGGATGTCATAACCCGAAGTGATAATAAAATAGGGCAATAGAGCAATAGGGCAATAGGGCAATAGGGCATTGATGACAGTGAGGGACCATATGAATCTTTAGGTCAGAAAGAGAACTGAACAGTCATCCTCATAAGCCTCAATGCAATGCTATTATAACATACCCTTGATATGCATGCCATCAAAACCTAATGTCGTATAATTTAGTACCTAAGTTCATTCTTACACTTATTGAAGTACTGGACTTCTTAATATGAATTTATAAAATGCATTGTTAAGACAGCTTCAACTTTTGATGTGTTTTGGTAGGCATTCTGGATTTTTAAATTTCTACAAAAATGCTCAAACTTTTCACATCTAGCACTCATTGGATCCAAATTTAGTATAAAGAATTAATCTAAAACCATTTAAAAAGCTACTTTGTGATCTAAAATAAGGTCATTTGATTTCTAGCCTGGACTCTCTTGAGATATGGCTGAAAGGAAAAAAAAGCCAGGATCAGCGATGAAAAGCTTGTACATGGGCTGACTGAGTATGAGGATACATGTAAGGTGCATTCAAGATGAGCAAAAGTTCAGTTAGTTCAAGATGGGGTGACCAGTGAAGGAAGTGGTTGTAACAATGTCACAGGGAAATGTTTTTGGTGTGGTGAAACTGGGCACATATGAACAAGTGTCCAAAGGCAAGAGAAGATTACTCGAGTGAAGCCCAGGACAGAACAGAGCTAAGAGCAGAAGGGTAATGCTGAGAAATCTGTGAGTGTGTGTTTTGGAATGAAATGAACGAAATTAGCTGTTCATTTACCAACCATTGTAGCACAGATTTTCACTCACTGGCATTCTCTTTCCTATTGGTGGCTACTGGTGATTTTGGAACTTACTTGGGCTAAGTGACACGAAATATGGTTAAACCACTCAAAACACCATTTATAAACTATGTGGCTTCTTTCAAATAATGGCAGCTCTTAAGTAGGCATGCAGCCAGCATTGCCCGTTCATATTTTTGAAAGGGCAGAATGGTTTGAAGCATTGTGTAATGCTGAAAGGTATTGTCAAATATGGTGGACAGCACAACTGCCCATTTTTGTTATTATTTGTTTTAGAAAGGCCAGAATGTTTTTAAAGGATGGCATGATACTGTGAGGTAGATTTCCAACAATCACATAGGAAAAATTAAGCCTAAAACCCTATAGAAAAGTTTCAATTGAATCGCAACAGGAAAGTTCTTTCTGATATCTCCTGAACATATGCAGGCTCATTTGAGGGATCATAGGTTATAAAATGCCCACAAAACTGTATTTTAGCCCCAATACGGCCAAACCGGCTCTTTGAAAATACTGCATACCCGTTGATTATTTTTTTTGAAAGGCCAGAATGTATTGGAGACATGGTGTAATACTGAAAGGTAGATTGCCAACAATTGAAGGAGAGCACAGCTTACCCATTAGATTATCAACAATCGAGTTTGACAATTTTACATAATGTTTGAATGTATGCTTTAAAATGTAATGAATTAACAGTGCAATGCTATCTGTCTTTTAAATAGGATTATTTTTGTTGTGAAAACTGCTTGTACATATTAAGTATTTGAGACACCAGAGCACATTTTACTGGCATACAAAAACTGGAAAACTAGCCCTCATAATGAATTTCATCAAATTCATTATGAAATCAATATTAAGTCAATATTAAGTATATAAAATTCAATGTTAAGTCATTATTAAGACAACATAAAGTCACACGTGAGTGGGATTTTGGCTGGAAATTTCCAGTCTGGTTTCTTTATTATTATTATGGGGGGGGAGGGGGGGGGGGTGGGTTGGGTATATGAAATGAATGACCCCATACAAAAAATCTCATCCTAAATGCCGAGACATACAAAAAGGAAGGGGAAAAAAAATACTAATCCAATATTTATCAAAAATATACCTGAGAAACAAAAAATATATTTTTTACCCAGCCTTAAACACCAATGTATTACATATAAGGTCACCTGCCCAAGTGTATCAATGGGAGAAGTGTTAAAACTCCTGTTTTGCATTACTGCTCATTTTTTCAATGCTCCAGGATTGGCAAGCATCTGCAATGCACTCTTGCAGAGTGGGGATAGTGGGATCATCAGCCTCTCAAATCTCAGCCAGAATAGATGGACCACTTGAATTATTGTCATATCACACTTATATTATTGTTAGCTAAATTCACTTACCAGGTGCTTAATTTTCTTATAATTGCCATAGAAGAAGGAAGGAATTGGACCCTTGATCCCAGCCATGCAGAGCACTTGATAAGGACTATACACAAACCTGGAACAAGAAAGTGGTTTGGTGCAATAATATGGTAGAAAGTACTGGTTTAGCCATTTCTTACTTGTAATAGAAAAAGATGACAGCAGGCACACAAAGAAAGATAAGCAAGCAGAGAAGCATCTCAAACATCTCCTCTTAGAAAAGGTTAGCTAAGTTTCAGAAAAATTAACACTTTCTTCAGACTGTTCTAACCAAGTTTAATCAAACTTTAAAGGAAATCACAAACCAGTGTGCTGTTATAACGTAGACATCCAGCAAATTTAAACTAATATTGTTTTTATCAGTATTTCCTTTATATATTTGATATTCTAAGCCTTAAGGAAAAGTTTATCAAAATCTGACCACAGAACCACAGAACCACAGAACCACAGAACCACAGAACCACAGAACCACAGAACCACAGAACCACAGAACCACAGAACCACAGAACCACAGAACTTGATTACAATCTGTTAAACTCCAAAGTGGCTTCTATTGACATTGAAAAGCAAGGAGGAAACCCACAATTTCCTTATTATTAAGTTGAGTACAAACCAAGGTTATTTTATGGTTGAACAAGGAATTCATTGGTGCCTGCCTGCCTGCCTGCCTGCCTGCCTGCCTGCCTGCCTGCCTGCCTGCCTGCCTGCCTGCCTGCCTGCCTGCCTGCCTGCCTGCCTGCCTGCCTGCCTGCCTGCCTGCCTGCCTGCCTGCCTGCCTGCCTGCCTGCCTGCCTGCCTGCCTGCCTGCCTGCCTGCCTGCCTGCCTGCCTGCCTGCCTGCCTGCCTGCCTGCCTGCCTGCCTGCCTGCCTGCCTGCCTGCCTGCCTGCGTGCGTAGACAAAGAGGACTGCAGGAACTGAAATGTGCATTAGAGTAAATCAGCCTGCCCCTGTGGTGCTCAACTACATGGTTTGGAACTAGGTGACAGGTTTACAGTTGGCAGATTAATGTTTCATTGCTGTTATGGTTAACACAACCACCTCATCCACAGTGCACTGAATGTGTTCTTGTTGGGAAACCTACGAGAAGAAAGAATGGTGTTCAACCACACAAATGGTATATTACATAGTTACATTTGATTATTAACTCCCCCAAAAAAAAATTAATTTCATTTATTTTAACTCACTTCATTGATGTGGTTAACGATTAAGGCCTGTCCACACAACAAACAGCTAGTACCTCTCTCAAGTAACACCAAGTTTCCACCATTTTCTCAGTATCCACACTGATATAATGCAAAACCCACTCCACATTACTTGTGTGAGCTAATTAATTGCCTGGGTTAATATTGACTTGTGTGTACCTGGCATAAAAACAGGATATTTTATTTGCTCAACAGCCACTTTGTTCTTTCATTTTCCTTCCGAAATGCCATGGCACTACCAGATGATGGAAGAGGAAAAGATCTGCTAAAAGCTAAACTTCTAATATATCACATCAACAACAACAAAAAAAAACCCACAAGAATGTTGAATACATATGAGCTGCTCGATTCTAGTTTGGAATCCGTCCCAGACACAGGTGAAACTAGTTTTAGTGTGCAGTGTGGACAGGCCTCAGTTTGGCATTCAAATGATATCATAATCTTTGATTATCTTGTGAATTTAAGGAAAGTTTATGTGTATCAAATGTAGCATTCCCTGTATGTGAAAATAATCTTAAATCATACACAGACTATGCATTCTATAGTGTGATCCCGTCGAGGGGCTCCCGTCGAGGGGCTCCCGTCGAGGGGCTCCCGTCGAGGGGCTCCCGTCGAGGGGCTCCCGTCGAGGGGCTCCCGTCGAGGGGCTCCCGTCGAGGGGCTCCCGTCGAGGGGCTCCCGTCGAGGGGCTCCCGTCGAGGGGCTCCCGTCGAGGGGCTCCCGTCGAGGGGCTCCCGTCGAGGGGCTCCCGTCGAGGGGCTCCCGTCGAGGGGCTCCCGTCGAGGGGCTCCCGTCGAGGGGCTCCCGTCGAGGGGCTCCCGTCGAGGGGCTCCCGTCGAGGGGCTCCCGTCGAGGGGCTCCCGTCGAGGGGCTCCCGTCGAGGGGCTCCCGTCGAGGGGCTCCCGTCGAGGGGCTCCCGTCGAGGGGCTCCCGTCGAGGGGCTCCCGTCGAGGGGCTCCCGTCGAGGGGCTCCCGTCGAGGGGCTCCCGTCGAGGGGCTCCCGTCGAGGGGCTCCCGTCGAGGGGCTCCCGTCGAGGGGCTCCCGTCGAGGGGCTCCCGTCGAGGGGCTCCCGTCGAGGGGCTCCCGTCGAGGGGCTCCCGTCGAGGGGCTCCCGTCGAGGGGCTCCCGTCGAGGGGCTCCCGTCGAGGGGCTCCCGTCGAGGGGCTCCCGTCGAGGGGCTCCCGTCGAGGGGCTCCCGTCGAGGGGCTCCCGTCGAGGGGCTCCCGTCGAGGGGCTCCCGTCGAGGGGCTCCCGTCGAGGGGCTCCCGTCGAGGGGCTCCCGTCGAGGGGCTCCCGTCGAGGGGCTCCCGTCGAGGGGCTCCCGTCGAGGGGCTCCCGTCGAGGGGCTCCCGTCGAGGGGCTCCCGTCGAGGGGCTCCCGTCGAGGGGCTCCCGTCGAGGGGCTCCCGTCGAGGGGCTCCCGTCGAGGGGCTCCCGTCGAGGGGCTCCCGTCGAGGGGCTCCCGTCGAGGGGCTCCCGTCGAGGGGCTCCCGTCGAGGGGCTCCCGTCGAGGGGCTCCCGTCGAGGGGCTCCCGTCGAGGGGCTCCCGTCGAGGGGCTCCCGTCGAGGGGCTCCCGTCGAGGGGCTCCCGTCGAGGGGCTCCCGTCGAGGGGCTCCCGTCGAGGGGCTCCCGTCGAGGGGCTCCCGTCGAGGGGCTCCCGTCGAGGGGCTCCCGTCGAGGGGCTCCCGTCGAGGGGCTCCCGTCGAGGGGCTCCCGTCGAGGGGCTCCCGTCGAGGGGCTCCCGTCGAGGGGCTCCCGTCGAGGGGCTCCCGTCGAGGGGCTCCCGTCGAGGGGCTCCCGTCGAGGGGCTCCCGTCGAGGGGCTCCCGTCGAGGGGCTCCCGTCGAGGGGCTCCCGTCGAGGGGCTCCCGTCGAGGGGCTCCCGTCGAGGGGCTCCCGTCGAGGGGCTCCCGTCGAGGGGCTCCCGTCGAGGGGCTCCCGTCGAGGGGCTCCCGTCGAGGGGCTCCCGTCGAGGGGCTCCCGTCGAGGGGGGGTTCCCATCAATTACTAGAAGTGCGTCCATAGCTCCAGGGTTGCCAGGTGCTGGAAGTGAAATTATGCCAAATGACCACCCCAAAAATGTCAAAAATGCCAAGCAATTTTTTTTTTAAAGAAACAAAAAAACACATTATTGGAACAATAAACGCCCTATATTATCACATTTTTCACATTGCTTTTCACCTTGGAAATGGATTCTAGTTGATTATAATGGCTTGGTTATCCAAAACCCACCAAAAAAACTTTCCTGGAGTTAGCATAAAAATTTTTAAAAAACCTGGCAACCCTGCAGAGCTCCTGTTACGTTCTTAATAAGGAAAAAAAGGGAAATCACCTACAAGATCTGCTGTCCCCAGGTGGTCACCCATCCAAATACTGAGCAGGCCTAGCAGTGCTTAACTTCAGTAAGTGATTTTAATTGAAATCAATTTTAACATAAAGGAGAGTTTTGTCCCAAAATTGTCTGCAGATTTGAGCAACTGTGAGGTGGTCACCCATCCAAAGTGCTGAGCATGCCAAACAGTGCTTAACTTCATAAGTAATTTTAATTTAAATCAATTTGAACCAAAAAGAGAGTTTAACCCCAAAATTGTCTGCGGATATGAGCAACTGTGGATTCTAAACGCATTTTTGGTGGGATTTTTGCAAATTGAGAGTCAAATCCCAGGCGATTTGAATAAACCCGAAATTGCCACTGCGCAAGTCTTGTGGTCTCACGTAGCTCCACCCATACACTCAGGGGAATAGGTATGGCTAAGCGACCTATAAGCAGAAAAGATTAAAAAATTTTTTTGGATCGGATCGGTTTGGTAATGAGTATGAGTGGAAGGCGAGCTGGGCAGAAGGTATTCGACTGGGTAGCTTTTGCTGCTAAGATTCCTGAAGAAACTAGAGCTGAATTCAGTGCCTTCAGGGCTCGTTATGAGGCGTGTAAGGCCAGGTAATATGTCTTCTAGTACTGAGAACTTCAGTTGATGCACACCACATAAGTTGATGTTGTTAGGGGAGAAGGGGGGTTTGTGCCAACTAGTGCATCTTTAAAATATAGGATTAGGAATAAACATGTCCATTGAACTGCTAAGAAAATGACTAGTAGAAATGCGTTTTGGTGACAAAGCACCCCACACCAAAGCAACTTATTTATAATTGGACCATATATATATTTTCCTCTCAGTGACATGTCAAACTTGAAGAAGCCATGTCTTCTAAACCAGTATAAACCTAACACTGATGGAGTGATAAGTAATAATAGTGGAAGTGCTCTGTTTTTGTGTGAGTTTTTATGGTTATCATTATAGTGTGTATGCTTCTCCATTCAGTATGTTGGCCTACCAGGAAAAGCCAGAGCCCATAAACTGGAGCTACTATAAGACCAACATTGCCAAACCTGACCTGGTTCAATCTTTCCAGAAACAATTTGAGGCTCTTACTATTCCTTACCCAAAGGACAACAAGACTTCCGAGATAGAGGAGGATCGAAAAAAATCGGTACAGTTTACAATAGCATGGTGGATGCTTTAGCCATATATTGTTGTAGGAACTTGCTGTGTAAATAACGCCTTTGTGTTGATGCCATTGATTGGAACACAATGTGAATACAAGAGATGCTCAGTGTTAAAAAGTTCCTATTCTTTTAAATCTATCCTTTCCTGTAAACTTCCTCATAATTTCCATCTACTTTATGATTTTTCTTTAATGGTATCCACCCTTTAATGGGTGATGGCATCATGGGTGATGGCACACTAACATAGGCAACTGGCAATAGAAGCACCCTCATTCTGTAACAAACCTTCAAGAGGTAAAGATGGCCAGACCCTTTCAGTTAAGTGCACATGTAATCCAGTGCTATTATGGGGTAGAGAGTGTGTGTAGGAGAGGAGAGGAGAGAGTGTGAGTGTTTATGTGAACAATTAAAGACGAGCAATGCTTTAGCCTTTGTACTGGATGTTGTGCAGTTTCTAACAGACTGTAGGTTCCTGGTAATCCATATCACACTTCATGCCTGGCATTAATTGGAATACAGTGTGAATACAAGAGATGTATTGAGGGAATAGAATTGCTCAGTGTTAAAAAGTTCCTATTCATCTACTTTATGATCTTTCTGTAGTGGTATAATACTCTTCACCCAAATAGAAAAAAAAATTTTTTTTTCTGGCCCCCTCCTCCCCTCATAAGCTTCACACTTATATAGTGCCCCAATGTGAAAACAAAATTAGCAAGCCAAAAATTGCCTCATTAAGGCTCAGCTTTGAAAAGTTTGTTGTTATTTAAACCGGGTGATTTATATTATAAATATGTATTGTGTTTTAGAGTGGAAATCTAGATATAATTGAATGAAGGTGGATAAGAAATAGCAAATATTTATCAGCAGTGGTCTAATGTACCCACCCTAGAATATTAAACATTGCCTCTAAGGCACTAGTGTCTTGTTGTATTGATGACTACTTACCTCTCCTGCTTGTATCTTCCTGCCCTGCACACTGACCTGTAGGTATGCATTAGGAGTGATGTGTTGTAACATAACATGATGTTGCATTGACAGGAGGTGGAGGTGCAGGACGCCCTACAGCAGGCCAAGGCCAGGATGGCAGAACTGCAGGCTGAGGTGAGTGTTCATAACAGGACTACCTCAATTACCATCATACCACAATACATTTTGGAGTGGTAATGTATTTGAACAGTAAGATAAATGTTGATTGCCTCCAGAGAAAAAGACACACTGCCAAACTTGGGTGTTACCTGTTCATAACTAAATGATCGTTTTTCTTCCCCCCTCCCCCTCCCCTTTTTCCCCCTTTAACCTCATAAAAGTTCTCCTAACTGATAAGTTAATATTGGTGAAAAGATACATGAAATATTTAGTTTGACATTAATGGTGAATTAGTATGACCAGGGAGTTCCTGCTTGGCACTAGTGTGTTAGTCGTTATGCTTGTTCAGGTACTTCTATGACCTCAATGAAATGAATATGCTTAAATAAATGTAGTGACAACACAGGAGCTCCAGATTGGAGCCCTAGAGATATTCACTAATTTTGTATTGCAGTCTTGATGATGTATTATGATGCATATAATAATGCCACATTTACCCTCCCCGCAGCTGGACGTAATCTATGCCGAAAAGCCACTGGAAGAGATGACAGTATGTAAATAGCTACTAACCTTACTTGTGCAACCTCCTTAGTAATCCTTGCTTGCTCACCGCATCTTTTCCCATTCTTCCTTCTCGCCTAATCTCTCCACCATTGTAGATTTTTGAAATAGTTGACCTTTCCCACATAACTACCCCCTCTCCCTCTCAATGCCCCCCCCCCCCCCCCCCCTCTCACCTCCTCTGGGTGATCTCCTCAGGTTGACGAATATTTGGAGACCAGACCTCAGATGAGAAAGGAGATAGAGGACGACATAAAGAGCGGAGAGTGGTTCGTGTGGCCGGTCTTTAAATGAGCAGAACGGCTATTCTAGTGGTTTACAATACAGGACCAACAAGGGATATTAGTAAACAAAGCATTAAACTCCATGTTTGTTTTAGAAGTTGTTTTTGTTGAGTGTGTAAGAAGCAGGTCAACTCTATTTCATTTCTTCTGTGTCAGCAAAAACATCAGTGCTGGTAACTAACTATATTGGACATATGGTGGTTATTATCTTTCCTACATTTAAGGGTTGGCATTACCCTCAGTTTCAGCACCTGGTGTGTGCAAGCACACACACACACACACACACACACACACACACACACACACACACACACACACACACACACCTGTCTTGTTTATAAACTGCCATTGTACAGTGGTTACGTCTCCCCCAGTCTAACAACGCTTAACTCCTATCTCAGAGTGTCCAGTTGTTGGCCTGTATGTGTGGACTGCCAGTCCTCCTCTGCTCCTGAACCATCTGCTGCAGACTGTGGCCTGTGTGGCTCCATGCTGCTCACATACAGGTTTCTCACTCGTACACTTGTGTCTCTTCTTATCACTCTCCCTCCTGAACTTTCTGGAGCACACCTCACACACAACCTCACATGATACCACTAGAAGATGTCCTGTAGCTGTTCTATTATCACTATTCTCCAGTCCCAACCTGTACGCAGCCTTCCATCCTGCCCTAGATGTAGTAGCCTCCTTATACCACTTGCTCTTGTTCATCTCAATATCCTTTAGATCCCTTTAATTACATCCCTCCACCTTCTTCTCCGACCACATCTTGGCTGTATCTGAGGCAACCACCCCAAACAGAGCTGACTTAGGGATTCTGTGGTCTGGCATGCATACAAGGTGACCTAGCCACTCAAGCCTGCATTTATTGCTACCAGAAGAGGTGAAGCGAGTGCATGCTAAGTTTTGGGACCTAAACCCAAGGATACTATGAAGTACTTCTTTTTTTTTAATATGGTGTACTTTGGCAGTAGGTGTGGTCAGGACCACCCAATAAGACCTTTTCATCATTTATTTGAAAGAAGAAGAAAAAAAGGAGGGTAAAAGAGAGAAGGGATGGGGGGAGGTACGATTTGAACATGTGTCTGTGTTTCCACTTGTGGGAAACCAGTGCTTTAGTCCACTATAGGCATAGTCTCTGTCCCAGACTCCTTCATTCACACTCGGGTGTATTGCATCACCAGCATGCAAATAAAGTGGGTCTGGTGACTTGCCTATGCATTCCGTGTTCTTGCGCCAGAATGTGGGCGCAGGCCAAAATATTTTATAACGAGGTTTTAAAACCACCACACCGCCAAGGTTGTAAAATTTTTCAAAATGACCTGCAGTAAGTACAAACATGCCAAATTTCAGTGAGCGTTCATATCACCAAACCACACCCATTGATAGAACCACACCTGTAGCCACCTGATTTGAATGAAACCTTCGCAAGGACGTGCAGTGAGGTGTCTTGAGCAATCCCTAAGTTTCATGAAGGAGTTTAGTCTTCACATACAGACAGACACCAAATGAATTATGGATAAATTATGGATTGTAGTAAGATTCCATGTATGTTGTTTACTATCTCATCCTAGATGCTTGGGCCTACAGGACTTGAAAAAGGAAGTGATTTGGGTGCAGTTTTGCTGACCAGTTTACATAATTGTGGTTTTTAGTAAGTGGGATGGTTTACTCAGGCGTAGAGTTGTGACCCCAAGCAGGAAATTTTTAAGAAAAGATAATCACATGGGCAGGGTTTTACTCCAACCTTCACTTTGCATCCAATAAATATTAGTCTCCTAAAAGAGGTGGTCTTCCAGTAGGGGGGGGGGGGGGGGGGTCATGTGGAATGGGTGTGGTCACAATATTTATGCCATGGCAATAAATACCACATAGCTATAAATTACAAATCTGTATTTTATTTAAAAATTCATAAAATTAGTCATTTTAGTTTGTTTGGCCTTATTAGTCACCTCTAGCAGTCTCCTCTAAATAGCCGTCAGCTCTAAAACATTTCAGAGATGTTTAGTTTCCCTTAAACAGAAATTTTATCTTCTAGGGTCAAGTTCTTTGCATTCCTAGACAGCTGCCAAAACCTTTATATCAGGCAAATCATAAGATTTATAAACGTTAGTCTTCCAATAAAGGTAGGCTTACACAGCAAATAAATATTGCATAAAAAGAAATTAGAGGTGGTGATCTTCCAATGGAGGGATCTCTACTGTAATCATGTAATGTTGATGTTCAATTTTGGCTGCACAGCTTTTGTTACAAAAAAAAGAAAGTGGCACTTTTCATAATAGGATATATAAATTACCAATTGAAAGTGTTAATTATAGGGGAGAGAAGTTAAAAAAAAAAATTTTTTAAAAATCAATTTATAAACTTTTTTTAGTACAGACAAAAGCCTCTTAACATAATTGTAGATCTGTTGTTTGCTATCTTGTGTACACAATTGTGGTTTGTAGAAGTGGGTGTCTCGGACAGAATTATGTCCACAAGCAGGACTTGTTTGGGGAATAATTGCCCCACAGCCATGGTTTACTCCAATCTTCATCAAATTTCCTTATAACATCTCCAGGGTAACCCCCATCAAACTATAAAGATTTGAGCCCTTTAGGCCCAATCGTCTGGGAGGAGTTACCAAACAAGCAAATTAAGAATTTAGTAAAATATATCAAAACTGAATTAAATTTTATATCAATATTGCCAATCGAAATGGTAGTACCCACACCCAAAATTAACCCTTTACCAAAACAAGCCAATGACACTATAATAGTGTTGATTAATTAGTGCAGAAAGTCAACAAACGTTGGAAGTTCAAATTTGTACAGTTACTAACTCGTCATGTGGCCAATGCATTAATGTATACACACCAATCAGATAGCAGTCATGCATACAGGAACATTACTATGTAAGAACTAATAGCAGGCAGTTAGAGGAGTTCATCTGGATCTGGACCGAGACCTGTCCCTGTATCGATGACGACCATTCCTTTCCCTTCAAACAACAACAGATAAAGGACAACTTTAAAAATAATGCAAACATAATACAAGTTATTGAGATCGTAAAGAAGACAGAACTTGAGTGTAGCTCGTACAAGCTAACATTAAACTTGAACAAGATGGAGGTGATTCAGCAAACATGCTTGGTTCCCAAGATTCATCACCTCACATTATTTAACACAACATTGCAACACAAACACCTTGGAGTATAACTGGACACGCCCATCAAGAGTGATGACCATTACCAGGTGAATATCTAACATGATTTAACACAGGACATTCCTACTTGTCTCCCCTCAACACATGTGTATAGCCACTCAATATACCACAAAACAGTGTCAACAATATTTTCATATTCATAATAGTGGGAGTGTGTTTTAGATCCTTTTCGGGCCAAGTTACTCTGAGCCTATCTTCAAATATGTAATTGGTCCAGAGTGACAGATAGGCTGGATGGTCGGTGGTCACATCAACCAATGACAGTTGTGTGGGAATGCCTCTAACAAAATAAAATACATCTTTAACAGGCCAAAATACAGGAATTGCTATTTCCCTTGGGAGGAGGAAATACAGGGTGATTTCATGAGGAGCATGTCCAAGGGGTGTGTAGAAGCATGTTCCCAAAGGGAATTTTCAAAAACTAGGTGTTCTGGCAGGAATTTCGGTAGATTTTGAACAGCCAGCCAACTATTGTCTTATATAGTTTATATGTTGCTGTTGCATCCTACATGACATCTTACTCTTGGTGGAGGTAAGGGTAATCTCAGAGCCCACCCCACCCCCAAAAAAAAACCACACGAAACATTGCTAGTACTGATGATGCCCAAAAATATTTTTTAAATTTTCAGACATTTAGAAGGAAAGCCTCACAATTTCAGATTTTTCTCTCTGCCCCACTGGCTAGAAATGCTTATAAACCTTTACCTGCTTCTGCTCCGACGAGTTCTCTCTCTGTCCCGCTCCCTATACTCTCTCTCCCTGGAGTCTGCACGGTACCTCTCTCTGGAGTCTGCACGGTACCTCTCTCTGGAGTCCGCACGGTACCTCTCTCTAGAGTCTGCACGGTAAGACCTCCTCCTGTCGTCCCGGTCATGCCTCCTGTCCCTCTCTCTGCTTCTACTACGTCTTCTTTCATAACTACCGTCACGATCTCGCCCTCTGTCCTGGTCACGGTCCCGCCCCCTCTCACGATCCCGCCCCCTCTCTCGATCACAATCTCTCTCTTGGTCGCGGTCCCGCCCTCTTTCTCGGCCTCGATCTCTGCCCTGGTCATGGTCCTGCCCCTTCTCTTGATTGCAGTTGTACTGCTCCTCCTCTTCCTCCTCCTCCTCACTGCTCCAGCAAAGGAAGAGATAAGAAGCACAGAACATGAGAATTACAGCGACAGACATAACTTGGATTTATGATTGAAACAGTTCATGAAAGAAGACAATGGATACACACACACATATGTACAACATTCCTTAATAATATATGCTTTTTAAAGACCTTGAAGGTGACAGGTGTTCACCTAGAGAGGGGTCCAATGGGACATTGGATTTCATTTATAAACTTGTGTCGCTTCTTGGAAATACAGAAACAGTGAATGCATGGGACAGCTATGCTATGCTATTCACTACCAGCCAACAGGTCCACAATGAAGAGAAAGGCAGTTGATCGATTCATACATACACATATATACATATATATATATATATACATAACAAACAGGACATATATAAATAGATAATGATTCATAAAAGGAGGAAAACAACAGTACTAGGATGTGTTAGTGAAATTACTTTTGACCTGCAGTGGATCACTTACAAAATAATACAAATCAACTCTACAATTTAGTAATAATATAAGCTTGGGGGGGGGGGGGGGTTAAGAGGTTTCTTACATGGCACTCACACACCTGCTTTTTGGCCTTTGCATCCTATTTTTCTGGTACTCCTCCCTCTCCTTCAACTTCCTCTCCTGCTTGGCCTGGATCGCCTCCTGAATGACACAAAACTGAACTAACCACCACTCCAGCACATAACACACGCATGCACCACAAGCACTAAATAATCCATAAAATCAACAGGTTGGCCTCTTCACCTCAAGTTGCTTCATCTTATCACGAATGGTGACAAACCCGATGTGAAGTTTTCCACCGAAATGGTCTGCCAGACGGCGATCATTGTCGTACATGCTGAGGAATGCACCGCACACTTCACAGGCACGAAGTTTCTGTTGCTGCACTGCATGCCGAGGGATGGAGCTGTGGTACTCGTCCTCCAGTGCCTTCTTCTGCCCTTTGATCTCTTCCACAGCAGTCATGATCGCAAGGGACTCATCCACATTTCCCTGGGCCCCTGCAAGTAAAGCATAAGGTCATGTGATCTCACACACACAGGCGCAGACACACATTACCATATCTCATCCAACCATGTAATGACCACAACCTCAGCATCGCAAAGAGAGTTACATGTGTAACACACTCTTACATAAAAATACAAATTAACATAAGACTATATAACATTGCTTAGCACACAGCACATGAATGACATCGTATCCGTCTTAGGTCTGGGCCAGCCGTGTATCACAGGTAGAGTTATAGTCCCGTTTTTTCTTCTTTCCTTCTATTTTCCTCTTTGTTAATGCTAACTTTGTTCATTGTTACTATGCAAACTAATTACACAAAAATAATAACCAAAGAGAGTTCCAAACATATTGTTGGCCATCCACCATTACACCATGCATCCTAAACAATCTCATCTTTCTGAAAAATCAAAGGGAATGCTGTATGACTACTTATGAGCTGCTTTTACTTAACCTAAATACAAGGACTAGAAATGGTGTTTAGAATGGCTTTTATAATATTTCACATTGACATTGGCCTGGGCAATGCTGGGTATACGCTGCTAGTTCCTAATATACTAACCCAGTTAATTGTGATATAAAAATCTTGGGAGTTTCTATTGCTAATATACAAACCTAAGTCCTCAGCCTTCGCCACCTTTTCTCCGATCTGGACTGCCAGCTCGTGGATCTTGTCCAGCTGAAGAATGGACATGCACAGAACCAAAGCATCATCTTCCATTACCACAACAAACACGAAATATTTGTACCATCAGCAACAAACCTTCTCTTCATTCTCAGGGGCATCCTGTGTGTGATGCAGGCGCGTCTTGGCGTGATCAATCTTCCGGTCATTATCACGTATGAAGTTAGTGAGAAAGTCAAGCACTTCCTCTTCAAAGTGGTAGTCACGCTTCTTGGATACTTCCTCAAACTTGCTCTTCAGAGCCAGTGAGTGTAGTCTGGGGCAGTCTGGCAGCTCAGCTCTCTGGGAGGGAGGGAGGGAGGGAGGGAGGGAGGGAGGGAGGGAGGGAGGGAGGGAGGGAGGAAGGGAGGGATCGATATATTATACTTAGCTAGCTTCCCTGACACACTGAGTGTGGAAGAATGTGTATACGAAATTTAATCAGAGAGGAGACGGAAGAGTAGCAAAAGGAACACAGACATGATACAACAGTGAATACGAAGAAAAAGCAGGCAAAGAAAAGAGGTCAAGAGACAGAAGAATAGCGATATAGAAAGAGAGATGGAAAATGATGAAGGAAGGAAAAGGCCAGCAAGGAGGGAGGGAGGGAGAGAAGTCCAGGGAGGAAAGAGGAACGGAGGAAAAGAAAAAAGGGAGAGAAGAAGGTAAGTGAGAAGGTAAGTGAGAAGGAGGGAGAGGGAGGAGGGGAAGAGAGGGATGAGAGAGGGAGGAGGGGAAGAGAGGGCTGAGAGAGGGAACGTAAAGAGTGGGACAAGAAAAAGGAGTGGGAAAGGAAGCAATTAAGGGAGAGAAAGAAAAAAGTTCCCAATTAGTACCACCAGTGCCACCCACTTACAGTGTTGACAAACAGCTCATTGATGCAAATGCCAAGGATGAAAGGTCGGCAGACATCTTTATCCAGAAAGGTTTTCTCTCTTCCACTGTCATTACCTGCATAAAAAAAAGCACAGAGAGAGAGAGAGAGAGGGGGGGGGGGGGGGGGGAAGAGAGAGAAAGGACAGAAGAGAGTAAAGCAACTTACAACCTCAGTCAAAACAATACCTACAAATATTAGCACTCAGACAATTGGCCAATACTCTGATTGCTGCCTTCTCCACCTGTTCTGGTTGGATTCTAATTTCAGACTCAAAATGTTTTAACAAATCTAAACTTTCTCACACTAGAATATAACATTGACTTAGGTACAGTTATGTGTGTACAGAATGTGGTTGCTGTCAGTGTGAAAAGGGAAGAATTACACTGTCCGAGTTTGCAAGACAGCTCGACATCAGCCATGATTAGTCAATAAAACATTGAGCTGGTGGTTAAGCTGTACTGATACAGTTTTGAGCAAGCTTGGATCAGCTGGTAAAGAAATAATAAACACACCTTGTCATGGTCACCTCCAGCCAAAGATGATTACATCCCCTCACTCTAATAATATAGATAAGTAACCTCGTTAACAGGAAGCTATTCTTGTGGTCAGATAATCAGAGAGCTAATATTAATTAGATTCACAACAAATATTGACGGTAAAAAGAGCATGAAAATAGTATTCGATGATCCCCCACCTCCTCCCCCACCTCCTCCCCCACCATGTCCCCCGCATTCACATGGGCTTAAGGGAGACAGAGCAGAGCAACCAGAGTAAAGGCCAAAGACACAGCAACACACAAACACATGAGGCAATGACACTGAGAACACATAACATATATACATACATACATACACACACTATCATTGGACACTGCAACATGCTTTTTAGCTGCACTGATTCTTGCCACCAGTGTCCAGTTGTAGCACTCACTGGGCGTCTAGACGAGTGGAATGGGAGGTGACGTTACCACTCAATCTTCACAATCGTCATGCCCAACTATCAACTTACCTATGGCATGTTCCGCTAGTGCTACACACACACCACCCTACCACTAATAATTTATCCCCTCTATCTAGTCTAGCTGCAATCCACAAGAAATACACATTATCATAGGAGTTCAGATTAATCCATCCAGTTTCCCTATTTTCTATAACAGGAAGAGGTTGATAAATGTTTGGTTTGTTTCTGATTTTTTAACTCACGCCAGATATAACTCACGATTATATAGGACAGACTGATACTGGTCAAGTTATAGCCTAAAGCAGTTCAGATATTATCCAATATTCTGCCAGGACAATAAAAACAACAAAAAAAAACCAATTACACAATAATATATTATTGACAGAATCAAATACCAAACGTCCATTCATTGAAGATATTTTACCATGTGATAGAATTTTAACTTGTAGGTACAAGCACAAAGATGGTATACACATCTGCATAGCATCTTGTGTGAAAACACAGGGTATACTTTGACCTTGGCTGGTCAATGGGTATGCATGCCAACTGCTCATGGAAGGGGCATTTATGGAGGAATGGGGAATTTATGGAGGAAGGAAACACTGATAGAAAAAATAACTCCGAATCAATTCAGCAATAACTTCTCTATGGAAACACCTGTAAACAAAAATCACTAGTTAAACAAAAAGGTATTTTCTTATTAGGAAATAGAGACTCCTGATTGATCGGATGCTGTGAAGTTGATTTTCTCTGCTAAAGTATTGCAAAAGAAACGGATCACCCCAAAACACTCGGTCGAATGCTTGAAAATAAAGAAAGTAAAAATGGAAAGAATGTCCAAGATATGATGAGATGTACCCCTAGACTGTGTTGACACATGCCTAGCACAATTCAATGTAGGCATAGAAACAGCTGTCCTATTAAAAGTTTAAGGTTCCATGCCAAGACCAATTCCTACATATAGGTGTGCATTATATAGGTAATGGCTCCACTAAAGGCTTTCAATCAAAATGGTCAAGTACATAGGACAATAGGTGTGGTCTCACCAGCATTACTCCGTCAGTGTGTGAAAGTGTGAAACTGAGAATCAGTGTGTCATGAATATTTAAATAACTGAGAAAAAATTTACCCTTTTCTATCAAAAGAGGCAGGAGAAAATGGGGATAAGGATGGTTGGGGATAAGGATGGTTGGGGATAAGGATGGTTGGGGATAAGGATGGTTGGGGATAAGGATGGTTGGGGATAAGGATGGTTGGGGATAAGGATGGTTGGGGATAAGGATGGTTGGGGATAAGGATGGTTGGGGATAAGGATGGTTGGGGATAAGGATGGTTGGGGATAAGGATGGTGGGGATAAGGATGGTCTGGCCTAACCACACACAAGTTGTGAGTTGAATTGCCCACTGTCCTTCACAGTTCTTGAGACCAAGGTGCTCCCACTATTATTCCAACATATGATACATTTGACAACACAAATTCACTGCAATCAAGGGAAAGGACATCAGTACAATGAACCCCACCAAACACGCAAACATTTAAACTCACCATCCCTGTTTTGTCCCATCAGCTGATCCAACATCTTAGTCATTTGGTCCTTAGCGGAAGACATGGCTACTTCTTCCTCACACTTTCCACTCACCAAACGCACTCACTAGCCAAACGGGACAAAGCCTCCTCCGTCCCCGGAACTAAATAACAAGCGGTTGGCTCACGTGCACTTCTGACTTATTACCCTTCCCCATTTCTCTCACTACTTTTTCCCCACAATGGGCGTGGCCGACCCTGTCCTTTGTTAGGGGTCTAAAATGTGAGCATTATATCATTTATATGCCCTCCCCAGTGACCTGAAATTGGAACATACAGTTGTGCTGGAGTTAGGGATTAGGTGTAAACAAAATAGCCAGTCCATAAATTTGAAGAATTGTTTTCTTTGTGGCTATAAATATCCTTCCCAATTTGATAAAATACATTTAATTATGAGAAATCAAGGAATGTTTCATTTTCTAAATTAAGATTTACTAAGTTTTTCAACATCAAATAAGACTACAAAATTCGTGTTCAGAATGAATTTCAATAATTTGAAGAGAAAAAATAGACTGTTCCGGTTTGTTCCACACAGCATTCCTAATAACTTTTTCATAATATCAAAGTTAATTGATTCATTAATAACATATACCTTGAGTACAAGCTTGGAAGGCTCCCAGTTTGCATTAATTAAAGGGGAGGTTGCAGTTTTTGCCAAATCACAAAATTTCAAAGCTTTAATCCCCCCCCCCCCCCCACCCCTTCCTCTGTACAATTCATTTTGATACCAACTTGTTGCTTGTTCTTTGTACTTTCAGATGGTATGTTGAATGTCTCTTAAGCATATTTTCCTACAAGAAAGATAGCTATAGCCAGTCCCTCATAACCACACCCTTATCTTTTAGGTTGCTCTAGGTCCCAATATCATTTTCAGCAAGTGTTCATACTTGGATTGAGTTTCCTATAGTACATTCTTTCAAGGTATTTGAGATATTGACAGCTGTTGCAGTGATTAGTGTTTAGAGGGATTTACTTAAACCAAATTACAGAAACACCAAAGGTCACTTATATCCACCACAACAATACACCAATTCAGCAATAAAATATCTAATTCACTGGGAGAGCATAAAATGACCTTTCTAATGATATTAATTATTTTTAAAAAGCAATTAATGAACCGGTGTTTATTAAAGTTTTTAATATTATAAACTGAGGTTATGAAGTCAAAGCATTAAATCAAAAGTGAGCGGGTTATTGACTAGAAATTTCTTGTCCTGTTTTAAATGCAAATTTCCCCAGAAAATGGTTTCATTCAAATCTGATTAGCACGGTGACCTTTAACCCCTGATACAACCAGATAATTTCTGTTATGTGTTACTAGTCGGTGAAGATGGATATCTGAATTGAATATTTCTTAGCGGTACTCCAACATTAAAAAAAAGGGTCTCATCTATTTACAGAAGCATGAGCTGGTTTGACTCAAGCTTTACATTTGCTAGAACAGCCTTGAATCAAGCCCAGAAATCAATAGACCGTGTCCTGGACATAGAGGATGAGAAGAATGCTGGAGGAGTGAGACAAGGTCCATAACTAATATCATAATAATATGCAATAATATACATTCCTGTATTAATTAAGTTAATACACTTATGTAGAACATTCCACTGTGATGACAAGGTCAAAAAACACCCCAAGCCCATCTCAAGCCACACCTCAATGGGCCACACCTACTCCTACTACCATCACCTCACCCATACCTCCCCTAATCACAGCCCCCTCAATTACACCCTCCTCATCAAACACCACATCAACGAGAACACAGCAAAAGAAGTTAGAGAGAACTGAAAATATCACCACCTCAAAAAACACCTCCAAGAAAATGCAAGAAAGTGGAGAGTTTGGTTCCACATGGGGAGGTTTGGATTCTTTCTGGAACTCATCTTTCAATAGAAATGAAGTTGATAGCAGCAAATCCAGTACTAAATCAACCACTAATCTTTTTTTGAAACGTCCCATGACAAAAACTGTGCAGTCTTCGAAGACTCCTGAATCAACACTGTCCCGTCCTCATCCTTCCTCTCCTTGTTCAGCCAGACCTGCTGGTGAGGGAATGACAGGGGAATGGGTTTCCCCTGTTCTGCATGGAGGATATGACGGCGAGCATGTGAGAGGGAGTGGTGAGGGTGTGAGGGGAACTCCTGCCATGACCTCAACTCCGGTCATGGTTTCCTGCCTTAGTGAAGAAAAACAGCCACAAGTTACACCCAGCACTGTACTTTTAAGGAAAGATACAAGCTCGTCTTCGACAACTAATTCACCTTCAGTTTCTCTCCTTTCCACCTCCACAATTTCTTCCTCCATTAATCCTTCCACCATGTCCTGTAGCAAGCCCTGTCATAGTGAAAGGAAAGGCAATAATGCATTACCTGATACTCAATCAGAGCTGTCTGAATCCAGTCTCCCATTTTTGACTGCATACGATTCTTCACATTTACCAAATACTTCAACTTTTGATCTTACCAACACTTCGAGAGAGGAGCTGAATAGAGAGACCAGCTTGAGAGTTCCTTCTGATGGTCACAGAGAAGAACAGGTAGAATGTGTTGGGAAAGAAGGTACACCAATATTGGCTACTGGAAGTGTAGAAGAGCATCAAGTAGGCAAAGTCAAGGAAGGCACTCTGAGTGATGAAGTTATTCAGCATAAGAAGTCAGTGGCAATGAATGTACAAAGTGAAGATGCTTCTCGGGATGACAAGGTGAAGGCTGGACAAAGAACAGGTGAGGAGCAGAGGACGGGGAGTGGGGCTGATGAAGCGCAGGTGTCTAAAAGTGAGTCTGTAGAGAAGTTGCACTCTACCACTGACAGGGATGCTTGTCTCAGCCGTACACAGGAACATGCAGATCCATCTTCTGCAGCTCTCTCTTCTGGATCAGATTTTGTGGACTCTGCAGCACCTCATACTCCTAGGGATGAGAGTGTTCCTGATGATCTGAAAGTGGTGGGTGCAATGAACTCTGTGCACCAGGAGACAACAGTGGAAGAAGAGCGGATGAAGAAAGGGGAAGAAGATAATGGGAAGGCAGACGACGAAGGGATAAGGAGGGAAATGGAGCAAGCTAGCGATTGTGCTGGAGAAGTAGTTTCTTCTGTAATAGTTGAGTCTACAGAACTGGAGACACTCAGAAAGGTAATGCACTCTTTATTGCTATGTTTGTATCTAATCGTATTGCAATCTGACACAACCACTGCTCTGTCATAACGGAATGCAGTTTGTGTTTATCTACATTTAAGCTGTTATGCATTCTTTCTGGTGTCATCAAATGTCATTTTGTCAATAATAATTCTTTTTGTTTCTGTTGTCATTGTACTGTCTTGTGGTGGTTAGTTTGGTCCTTGTTCTGATGTGGTAGCCATGGTGGTTGGTTGTACTTGCAGGAGCTATGTCGGGTGCAGCACATGCTGGAGGCAAGGGAGAAGAAGATGATGAGTGTGAGTGAGGAGATGGTGGCTCTGATGGAGAGCAACCAGACACTGCAAGGAGAGCTGGAGGCCGCCAGGGAGTTGTGTAGCAGCACCAGTGAGGAGATGAGGGAGGAGTTCACCAAGAGGATTGGCACATCAGAGAAGAAGCTTCAAGCTGTGACAAGGGTAGGCATGTAACTACATTTATTTGGAATATTTCCACCTGTAGCCTTTGTTGCAGCACTCAAAATATATCGGCATTGCTGTAACTCAATCCCTCTCCACTACCTTAACTCAAGCCCTTGGTTTAACCCCAATCAAGTCTTGCCCACAACCCTAACTCAAGCGGTAGCCGTTACCCAAACTCTAGCCCTAACCCAAGCCCTAATCTTCACTTAATTCTAGTGTATTATATTTGGTTGAAATAAATCAACTGTACCCCTTAGAGGGGCACTGTCTATAACTGTCACAAATGCCTATTCTTTGACCTTTTGTGTTGCTTTTTTTGTGTCTGTTTGATACTCTTAGGAGCGGGATAGTTTAAAGAAGCAACTGACAGCTGTCCAGACTGAGCAGAGTCTAATGTAAGAGCACATGATTATAGCTTATAGTCACTCTTGGCACTTGCTATGGGACGCAGCATGACTTGCATTACTTCTCATTGCACGAGGTGGCTTTTGCTAAAACAACTGCTCTTCTTTTTTTAAATAATAATTTAAAGAAATGTTCTTTTTTTCTGTGTGTAGAATAGTGAAGCCAAACAAAACAAATCCTGTTGTACTATGTGCCTGTTATAAAATGGAGATGTGTGATGTGTCTTTGTCAGATTCTTTAATCTTATCGTCGTTTCCCATTTAGCAAGAGAACTGAAGGGGATGAGATGAGCAAAATCCTTTTGGAGAAGGAGGAGCAGATTTCACAGCTAATGGAAGAAGGTTGTATTGCGTTAGCGTTCATGGTGAAGAATGTCTTAGTGGTGATGTTTATTTTTGTGGCTGTCGTATATATTTTGTCCATAACAGTACATTTCTCTCATTTTCCCCCCTTCAAACTTACCTTGTACTTGCTGGTAGATAAATTAAAGACCAACATTTAGTCTGCAACCGTAATGCTATGTTGTATTAGGACAATGGGTTATCTGTCTGCCTTTTGTTTCTCCAAGAGCTCAGAACAAATTGATTAAATGAAATCAGCTGTATGTTTCCCACGGTACTTGCTCTCCGGGAGTTGTAAATACTTGATAGAGCCACAGAAATTAGGCAATATGAGTAGGATTCTTTCTAGTCAAAATTATAATTTTTTCCTAATCCTACACTCACCACCACCAACTATCACTGATATCACCGATGACCGCCATCACTAATATCTCTGCTATCTCCAATGTCACTAATTGGAG
Organism: Lycopodina hypogea; assembly: GCA_963969325.1. Classification (NCBI taxonomy): domain Eukaryota; kingdom Metazoa; phylum Porifera; class Demospongiae; order Poecilosclerida; family Cladorhizidae; genus Lycopodina; species Lycopodina hypogea. The sequence continues at coordinate 15,335,609 of OZ017783.1, forward strand.
TGTTTGGTTATCTAGGTGAGAAGCTTTCCAAACAGGAGCTGCAGAGTAACGGCATTATCAAGAAGTTACGACTGAAGGAACGACAGAATGACCAACTTTTAGCAGCTCAGAGGTACGCTAGGAGCATGCTCACATATGGTGTTATGAAAATGAGGATGTACTCTGTGACCATACAGTGTGTGTATTGCTGTGTGCATGGTGGTCGATCTACAGTGTGTGGCTGTGTGTGCCTATTGGGTACAATGAGATTATGTATGATGGTGAAGTATGTGCTGTGTGTGTGTGCGTGTGTGTGTGTGTGTGTGTCAAGGCAACAGATCGAAGACTTAGAGGACAAAGTGAAGGCCATGAAGGAACAGCTGAAGAAGAAAGATGAGAATGAAAGAAAATTTCAAGGTAAGGGATATACGGGATGGCCAGTGTGCCTGAGGGAATGAGTGGGTGTTGCTATCTATCCCATTGGACTGAGTTGGTCACATGATATGATTGCAGAGTCCATAGCACAGCTGAACAATATTGCTGAACAACAGGCCAAGGAGCTGAGCCAAGTTGTGGTGAGGGAGACATTGCTGTGTGTGTGCCCTTGTCTGTGTGGGCATGTCGGGGTGATGGTTGGGGTGGGTGGGTGGGTGTGTGAATGTGTTAGAGTATTTGTGAGTTAGTGTGTGTACCTGTGTATATGTGTGTGACTGTGTGTATGCATGTATGTGAGTGATGGGTGTGTGAATCTGCATGTGTGAGTGTGTGAGTGATGGGTGTGTGAATCTGCATGTGTGAATGTGTGTATATGCATGTGTGAGTGTGTGTGCATATGCATGTGGAGTGTGTTTACATATGCATGTGTGAGTGTGTGTGCATGTGTGAGTGTGAGTGTGTGTGCATATGTATGTGTGAGTGTGTGTGTGCATATGCATATGTGAGTGTGTTTGCATGTGTGAGTGTGTTTGCATGTGTGAGTGTGTGTGCATGTGTGAGTGTGTGCATATGCATGTGTGTGTGCATATGCATGTGTGAGTGTGTGTGCATATACATGTGTGAGTGTGTGTGCATATGCATGTGGGTACAAGTGTTGGAAGCGTGTGTGAACAAGAGAGAGTGTGTGTGTGTGTGTGCTTGAGTATGTGTGTGTGACTATATGTGTGTGTGCTCATGTGGGTGTGAGTGTTCGGTGTTAGTGTTGGGTGTGAGTGTTTGGTGTGTGTGTGTGTGTGCTTGAGTATGTGTGTGTGACTATATGTGTGTGTGCTCATGTGGGTGTGAGTGTTCGGTGTTAGTGTTGGGTGTGAGTGTTTGGTGTGTGTGAGTGTGTGTGTTTTGTTTTGTTTTTAATTAATGGAAGAGCAAAAACCATGGTAATAATTGTTAGATAATGAGGCACAAGAGTTAGCTCGGAACTGTATTAGAAATGATTACGTGTTAGTATTAGAGGTGGATGAGTTAGTTTAAAGTGAACTCTCTTTTTTTTTTAATGATACGGCATTTTAGAGGGAGGAAGACCCCATACTCTGATCTCTATCCACAATACAGAGTGTGTTTGTTTTATGAGAGGATACTTAGGGAATATATTTACCAATTCCCAGTGGTTTATTTTCTTCTTGCACAGGCTGAGAAGGAATCTTTGACTGAAAAAGTTCGTAGCTTGAAGTCAAATCTGGACAATTCTTGCAGGTGAGAGGCCTTATTTGCTATCATTGTGGTGTGCACACTCGTGTGAGTATAATCACTGGAACAGTGCCAAAGCTTTGCTCTCTGTTTAGCAAGTATCCCCCCTCCCCCCCACCCTCAAAGGACTAGGCTGTTCATCTCCATATATAATTGATAATGCTGTTTCAAAGGAGTTCACATCATCTGGGGTATTTCTAAGCCATCGTAGCCCTACATGTTATGGAATGGAAGTATATGTCAATATATATGAATGATTGTTCCTTGCTCCATCAATATGACATGCCAGCTCCGTAACCTACTGAGGGTCAAGTAAGATAGAAATTACAGTCAGTCAATTCAAGCTTAACCTAACCTACATAATGTTTCATTTTCCAAGGATCCATAGCCCTGTTATTGACCAAACTGGGCACAGATTGTAGAGAACTGCACGTTATGAACTTTATATTGTCAGTGTTAATAGATCCAATACATCGTTTCACTTAAATGATGTGATTACAAATGTTGCTAAGCTGCTGTCCAAATTCATTACATTTGGTGACATGGTGTACAACTTAAGATGCCTTATACGAGTGTATTCAACTTTGTAATACTAATACCATGAAGAGGAATACTAGCATGACTCAAGAGAATGGTCTCAAGGAGCAGCAAGGCAGGACTGAGGGGAATGTGACCTGCCTGGTTGGTAAGTATGAACTTGTCAATTGGGTTCTTTTTTCTCACACTTATGACAACTGAGTGCAAAAGCTGGGAAGCTGTGTTAGGTCTCTACAGTTGCTAGATTGACTGTGAAACACCTTCTCCAACTCCACTGACTACCGATGTTACTGTTCTGTGTCTGCTGAACATAGAAAGAAGTGACTACATGGTAGCCTGGGTGGAGGGTAGCCTGGGTGGAGGGCAGCCTGGGTGGAGGGCAGCCTGGGTGGAGGGCAGCCTGGGTGGAGGGCAGCCTGGGTGGAGGGCAGCCTGGGAGAGAAGCTGCTGAATGCTGGTTTGTGGTGGAAATATGTGGTTCTGTGCACTCTGTATTAAGTTTGCTGTTGGGAACCAATTTTTATGTAATAATCAGCAGGAAAATCATTCTGTATAGTTGGACGTGTTAAATAGAATTTGTAAGAGACAGTGAGATTTGAGAATACCAACATCTACCAGTAGCTGCTTTGTATGGTGTGGGCACCATCAAGTTTTATCGTGCATAACCAAGGCAATACGTGTGTGTTTATTTTTATTTTTGTGTGTGATCAAACTTGTTCTGCTTCAGGGAGGTGGCTAAGCTGCAGAAGACGAGCGCTGTGTCACAATCAGCTGCAAGTGAGGCTGCTGTCTCTGCTGAGAGAAGCAAACAAGAGGAAATCAAGTCAGTCTTGGAACAGCAGAGCATTGCAGTCCAGCGGGAGAAGGATTCATTATTTATGCAGGTGTGGGTGTGGTGTGGGTGAGTGTGGTATGGTGTGTGCATGCTGGGTATGGTGTGTGCGCGCTGTGTGTGGTGTGTGTGTGCTGGGTGTGGTATGGTGTGTGGGTGTGGTATGGTGTGTGGGTGTGGTATGGTGTGTGGGTGTGGTATGGTGTGTGGGTGTGGTATGGTGTGTGGGTGTGGTATGGTGTGTGGATGTGGTATGGTGTGTGGGTGTGTGTGTACAAGTGATGTTGAAAGAGATGTGTTGTTCCACAGTAATACCATCACAGCAATGGCTGTATTAGGGAGTGGGCAAGATATACTGTGCATATGATTATTTCCTCTGCATTGAAATGGCTTTGCTGTAGGAATGATGTGCCTGGATGTATAATAACCTCAGCAATATTATGTGTGTTACTTCATTATTGCCCGGCTAGATAGAGGAGCTGAGGATGAGTGTGTCCCGATCAGAAGAGCAGTTGGCATGGAAGGAAGACCGCATGAAGCAAGAAGTATCAGATATCAGGAAGGTGAGTAGGATAGTGTCCAATAGCTGGATGCAATTGCAATGATAATCTTCCTTCGGTGTGTGTGTGTGTTTCCTAATTCAGAGGCTGCAAGAAGCTGAAGAAAGGAATCAAGAACTCACATCTTCCATTTCTCAAGGTTCTGAATGTTTAGTACTGCGATATATAATCATATGTATGTATGAATATATAATGAATATATGAATAATTCATTTAGCAACGAAGCCGCTACTGAGGCAAATAGAAAATCTGCACACAGCTCATTCAACGCAGTCTGCAAATTGGGAGAATGTGGAAAATAAGCTGACACAAAGATTGAGTAAGTAGGAGAAATTGAAGTTATCCAGTCTGATGGATGGGAGGGGGGATTTGCAACTGTGGAGTGGTAAGTTGACTGTTAAACAAAAATAGGTGCAAGGAAGGGAGAAAAAATCGGAAATAAAGAAAGGTAGGTAAAAGGAAGAGTAAATGATGGGGATGGATGGAAATCAGAGGAAAGAGAAGGGAAAGAAGGAAGCAAAAGGAAATGAAAGGTGGAACAAATGAGTAATACTTGGTCAAAAGATAGGGGGAAATGGAAATGGAAGTAGATTTTAAATAGGGAAAGGAAAAAAAAAGAATGCAGAGAGAAGGGAAAAGTGATGGGGAGGGGGAAAGAGGTAAAAGAAGGAAGAAAGGAAGGGGAGGGGGAAAAGAGAAGAAAAAGTGGTGGAGGGAGATTGGAAGGAAAGGAAAAAAAGGGGGGAAGATTGGAAGGAAAGGAAAAAAAGGGGGGAAGATTGGAAGGAAAGGAAAAAAAGGGGGAAGATTGGAAGGAAAGGAAAGGAAAGATTGGAAGGAAAGGAAAGATTGGAAGGAAAGGAAAGATTGGAAGGAAAGGAAAGATTGGAAGGAAAGGAAAGATTGGAAGGAAAGGGAAGGGAAATAAAAGGGGGAGAGATTGAAAGGAAAGAAGAAAAGGGGGGGGGGGGGGGGGAAGGGAAAGAGTGGAAAGAAAGAAAGAAAAGGGGGGAAAAAAAAGGGGGGGGGGGGGAAGTTTGGAAAAAAGGAACTAGCAGAGAATGGTTTCGATCCATCGACCTCTGGGTTATGGGCCCAGCACGCTCCCACTGCGCCACTCTGCTTTGCCGAAGGCAGCGGTCATTTATTTCTCTTTTATACTCTGCTGCTGGACGCCTTTTTTCTTACTACATTTGGCTACTCCCCCTGTAGGTATTTTGTGTCACTTGTAGCTCCGGCTTTCTCCTAACTTGGTTGATGTTAGCCAAAGCTAGCTAAAAATAATAATTTTCAAGATAGCTATTAACTATGTGGGGAAAAAATCTAGTTATTGTTAGAAAAAGCTGGCTATAGCTATGTTGATCAAAGCTGGCTATAGCTATGTTGATCAAAGCTGGTTAAATGTTGAAATCTAGCTAAATATTGGGGGAAAACTAACTAATAGCTAAAATGTATAACTGGCTAAATGTTAAGAAAAGCTGGCTAGTTAAATGTTAAAAAAAAATACTAATTAGCTAAATGTGTTGTTGAGAAAAGCTAGCTGGATCAAGTAACTTATAAGCCTCCAGGGTTGATACGAGGTGAGCTAACAGCAAAATTAGGGACAGGAAATAAACCCTTTTTTTTTTTTTAACAAAATAAAAGCAAATTATAATAAGAAGGAAAGTATATACTTGTTTTCATGTTAACCTGGGCATGCTAGCGCTATATCACTCTATCCTGGGCATGCTAGCACTATATCACTCTATCCTGGGCATGCTAGCACTATATCACTCTATCCTGGGCATGCTAGCACTATATCACTCTATCCTGGGCATGCTAGCGCTATATCACTCTATCCTGGGCATGCTAGCACTATATCACTCTATCCTGGGCATGCTAGCACTATATCACTCTATCCTGGGCATGCTAGCGCTATATCACTCTATCCTGGGCATGCTAGCACTATATCACTCTATCCTGGGCATGCTAGCACTATATCACTCTATCCTGGGCATGCTAGCGCTATATCACTCTATCCTGGGCATGCTAGCACTATATCACTCTATCCTGGGCATGCTAGCACTATATCACTCTATCCTGGGCATGCTAGCGCTATATCACTCTATCCTGGGCATGCTAGCACTATATCACTCTATCCTGGGCATGCTAGCACTATATCACTCTATCCTGGGCATGCTAGCGCTATATCACTCTATCCTGGGCATGCTAGCGCTATATCACTCTATCCTGGGCATGCTAGCACTATATCACTCTATCCTGGGCATGCTAGCGCTATATCACTCTATCCTGAGCATGCTAGCACTATATCACTCTATCCTGGGCATGCTAGCGCTATATCACTCTATCCTGGGCATGCTAGCACTATATTACTCTATCCTGGGCATGCTAGCGCTATATCACTCTATCCTGGGCATGCTAGCACTATATCACTCTATCCTGGGCATGCTAGCGCTATATCACACTAACCTGGGCACCTGGACATGTTAATGCTACCTGGTGAAGCACAGATACTTACATAGCCTTAGAGGCCCTGGTAGCTAATTTATTTGTTTTGCATTTATTTATTTTAAATTTATTTCCTGTCACTAATTTACTTTTATGCACACCTTTTTCCAATGGTGGAGTCTTATTAGTGACTTGATCCAAGCTAGCTAGCTATATTTTAAAATGTGAGATCAAGTAGCTTATATGCCTCTCCATTGGAAAAGGGCTTGAAGGTGTGCATAAAAGTTAAATATAAAAATAAAATTAGCAACAGTAAATACATTAAAAAAATAATAATAAATGCATTAGTGCTTCATCAGGTACTTAGGTGATATAGCGCTAGCATACCCTGGTTATATAGTGTGGCATGCCTAGGTTAGCTTGATATAGCGCTAGCATGCACGGGTTAATGTATATAATGCTACATGCCCAGGTTAGCGTGATATAATGCTAGCATGCCCAAATTAACGTGAGATCAAGATCAATATTTTTTCTTCTCTTTAATTTTTTAAAAAAATTTGCTTATTTTTAAAAATTTGTTTCCTGTCACTAAGGCCACTATGAGCAGACAGACAGCAATACTAGGAGACAATATTTAAAGAGTTTTTTTTTTTTTTTTTTTTTTTTTTTTTTTTTTTTTTTTTTTTTTTGGAAAAGGCTCTAGCTATTGCTTTTGCAACCATGCTGTATCTGATTTTTGTGCCAAACTTTGGTTCGAAAATCTGAAATTTGTCTTGCTGGTTTTGGATGGTGGATTGCTATATGCTTTGTGTGTTGAGGAAGGAGAGGAAGTGGGTAAGTTGATAGGGTTACAGGAAACACACAATTATTCATAATGGTCACCTTTTCCAACTGGGGGGCTTATAAGTTACTTGATCCAAAATGCTAGCTAGCTAAAATGTAGCTATAGCTAGATGAATGTTGAGAAAAGCTAGTTAAATGTGTGGCTAGTTAAATGTGTTTTTTTTTTGTTTTCCTTTCTTTTTATTTATTTCTCCAAAGGAAAAAAAATAATAAAAAAAGAAGAAAAGCTATTAATTGAAAACACTGTGGCTAATATACTGGCAAAGAGTTCCAAAATTTTGTTCTTTTTTTAGTAATCCCTGTAAGGTACAGGTCCCAGCCTTAGATAGATAGCTGTTTTGTTTGTTGTTGTTGTGTGTGTGGTGTGTGTATCTTATCTCGCTTGAGCTACATGGTTCATTTTGCTTGCTACATTTATCTAGTGCATGTATAGGAGAGAAGTGTCAGCATGCCCTCTTCCACCCACAACATGCTCTTCTTGACGTGTGTGGGAGGAGGGGAGTGACTGACTGCCTTAGTTCAAGAGCTCACTGTCATCAGGGTCCTTGGTACTCATGGCCGGCCATGCTCTTTTGTTTGACAGATGTAGGCAGGCAAGGAGAGGTGTCACTCTCATGGCAACCTGTTAGTGTGGGAGGTTTTTCAGAGGGCGACTCCTATAGGGAAGAAAATGGCACCATGAGTGCACTAATTTTGTCCGTCAATTTAACAAAACATAATTAAATTGAAGGCTCATGTTCTCAGGAAAACCAATGCCATAGATAATCAATCATGGAAGAAGACATCAATTTCTTACAAAAATAATTTTCCACATTTTAAATGAAAATAATATCAATGCTATTTTATTTTTTGTATTTAGTAAAGAATTAATTAGTTTAAATTGCACAAATGACATAACCAGTGACTCTAGCCTGGCCAACACACACTATGTGTTACCACTCCAAACACGACTCGAGTGATTGATTGACTCTTAGGTATGAAGGTCATGCAGACAGATAAAACATGTCCAAAGTATATGCTTCTTTTCATTGTTCCAAATTGTCTTCCCAATCAACTGTTCATTATGGGAAATGTATTTATGAACCAAAATTACATCAACGTTTTCTTCCAGGACAGCATTATTTGATCATGTCAGACAGAGCCTTGGTAGTCTGCTAACATATAGTATTCAGATGTGTTCCCTGTTGGGACTGAGAGGAACTTGTAGCCACTGTCAGAACCATAGTCACCCTCTATGTCAGCTCAGTCTCTTGAGCAACTTCCAATCTGTCAGGAGTAAATTAAGTAGATTGGACAGGTCAAATTAAATATGTGCTCTCTCTCTCTCTCTCTCTCTCTCTCTCTCTCTCTCTCTCTCTCTCTCTCTCTCTCTCTCTCTCTCTCTCTCTCTCTCTCTCTCTCTCTCTCTCGATGCACACATGCCCAGCCCAGCTCAATAATACACTGAACCTGGCTAAGATGTGTGGAGTAGTTTGTTATTTGTCTTAGTGGATGCACAGACCCAACTCAATATGGCACTGGATAAGGAACGTTCTGCCTTGGATAAGGAGATGACAATGAGAGTCAAGGTGGGCTCCCTGGAGAACCAACTAAGCAATATCAAGCAGGAGAAGTCCCAGCTTCAGGCTGCAGTGGAACTTGAAAGAGCGAAGCTGGAAACCTTGGAAGAAGGACAGCACAGGTACAGCAGTCCCTTTTATAAATAAAGAAATAATTCTATGTTTAGAGATTATCTATTTAGAGATTCTGCAAAGATGGAAGCTCTTCGAGCCTCTTACCAACAGACCATGGAGGAGATGAAGAAGGAGAAGGTAATACTCTGTCCACACCATATTAACAGATATTTAGTATCTTATGTCTACCATCATGGCAAATTCTGCATCCACAATTATCTGCATAATACATGATCATGTTTCTATTCATACACTTCTCTATTGACAGTTCTCATCCATCGTCAGAACCACTGCTTTACTGATTGTGACAGATCATACAGCAAGTTCATTTTTTTGTCTACTGACTAAGCAGTCAGTTCTCTCTCCTTCACAGACGATGCAGTCAAATTTCTTTTGTGCTGTCTCTACTCTTTAGCTTGTCCATCAAAGTGGATTGAATGACCATTTGATTTTGTAATATGGATAGAAATAAACACCTACATGCCTGCATACATGCCAATATACATACCTGCATCATTTTTGTTTGATTTTTTGGTGGGCCAGACAGATTTTTCTTTCTCCAAGATGCATGTGTATGCATATGTTGGCATGCATGTATTTGTGTACATGTAGTTGTATGTGCATGTGTATTGCACAGTGTAGTAACAACTAAATTGCTCTATTATGTCAGTACTGGGATAAGTGGGTGTCCAAACACTATCAATTGTATTACGTTCTTCTAGAAATTTCTCTATAGAGAAGGGGAGGGAATCCTTCCCGTACCTATCATGATAGCAGCAGGTCTTAGTTCTATTCTTGTGACTTATTGGTTGTCGCCATCTTCATGTTGCAGGAGATGATGGAGCGGCAGCTGGAGTATGAGCAGGTGAGGCTGGAAGCTGAGAGCCGGAAAGCAAACCTGGAGTCACAAGAGAAGGTGAAGCTCCTTATCCTTGCAACCCTGTCCTGTGTGTGTGTGTGTGTGTGTGTGTGTGTGTGTGTGTGTGTGTGTGTGTGTGTGTGTGTGTGTGTGTGTGTTATTCCTGCAATTGTTGTTATGATTAAGTTGTAATCAATGTTGTTTTACAATTGATTTTTTTTTTTTTTTTTTTTTTTTTTTTTTTTTTTTTTTTTTTTAATATTTGATGTCATAATTAATGTGATTGTTAAATTGATTTTCTTTTTATAATTGTTGTGCAGGAGAGATTGAGGTCTCAATTAGCAAACTCCTTGAGCCACTCACTATCTCGTCACTCCAGCAACCGAAGTCAGGTGACCAACCAAACAGCCAATCAATACCTGTAGACTTGTTTGTTGGTATGCACACAGCATGTGAGCTCCATTAACTTTGATCATCTTTTCCAAGTGGACCATAACAGAGGAATGCTAGGAAGTGCACCAGACAATTACAAACCACAGTGTTTCCTCTCAATTCTTAGTTTCCCCATAGGAGAGAGAATGTCCCTGTAATTTTTTACAGTATTATGTTTTTGTGTAGAGGATCTCAAACAATGAGGGCAGTGGACAAGAAACAGAAAATTAAACACAGGCAGAGCCTATGGCTCCTCTCCTTTATTGACCATTCCCCTCTAGGGCCTGTAAAGAAGGGGTTTAGCTCCACCCACTTAGCAATGTACAGCCCAGTCTTTGAAACACTCCACTCCACTGTACATCTCTAATGTACAGGCCACACACCCCCATGTCTTTATGGCTTACTGAGCATGCTCTATGTAAGCTGCCATGATCGTATCGGTCTAAAGTACTGTGAAGTGATTGGAAGATCTTGTATCTTCAAACTCTGACACATTTCTCTTTGACATTAGATTTCTATTTTGTTTGATTCTTTAATATACAACAACACATCCAAAATATTTGATTTAAAATCAATGAGTTACAATTCCTTGATAATGCATGATACTTCTTTCACCATATACCCTCCCTGTAATTACCATGATTTCATCCCTGTAATCCATTGGGATTCCATTCCTGTAAACCATTTTGATTCCATCCCTGTAAACCACCATGATTCCATCCCTGTACCATGCCATAATTTTATCCCTGTATCACACCATGATTCAATCCATGTGATTCACCATGATTCCATCCCTGTACCACACCATGATTCCATCCATGTTGTCCACCCTGATTCCATCCCTGTACCACACCATGATTCCATCCATGTGACCCTCCATGATTCCATCCATGTGCCCCACCATGATTCCATCCCTGTACCACACCATGTGTGTCTATATTGCAGGAAGATGTCCAGGAAAAGTCAGTCCAGGGTCGAGGTTTGGATTTTGGAAGAAGTGAGAGCACGAGCTCTGATATATTCTCTGTGCATGGCCACCCTCACTACTTGAGGAGCACAGGCTCAGGGGCGGCCTCTGCCTCTGCACTGGAGCAGCTGCAGTCTCTGCTCAAACAGAAGGAAGGAGAGCTAGCCAACACTCTGGTACATATGCACATGTAGCAATTAATACATTCAATCTGCACCACCTGCCTAACCCAGTGTGTTGTTGGTAAAGGATCATCTAACTTGTGGTCAACATAGGTGCAGTTTTGTTCCCTTTATTGTTAATTATTTTTTCACAAGTCAAGTGTATTCAATGTTGGACTGCATTGCAGGATGAATAACTAACACTAAGTGACTCCAATTGTGCATGTCAAATTAGTTGACCAGATATCTTGCACAAGACAGCTGTGTTTGTTTTTCTGTTGACTTAACCTTCTTCATACTTCATTGACTTTGAGGATGAGTCGGAGTGCTGAACGCCGTGGTTGATTACTATGTGTTCACATGATTGTCTCTACCCTGCTCAATGTCTCCCCCACTCAGTGTTGCTATCCTTTCTAGTACTAATGGAGAAACACATTTATCATTTCAGACAATACCTAGAATATGGCATGCACTGAAGGAGTTATGGAGAAGAGCTCAAATTCCAAGAACATACATTGTTGACTGCCACATATCATGCTGTCTGTAGTGGTGGAAGCATTCCTGTTCACAGTGCAATGACTGCGCCATTTCCCTCCTTAAGGTGTGCCTGTGCAAGCTGTTATAATCTATTATTGTTTGTATTCCCTGTGTGTTTCTAGATTCTGGTGAGTTCTCTGGAGCGGTCCCGGGCGTCCATGGTGGAAGATCTAGCTGTACTTGCAGCCCAAAACGAGAAACTCACTCAGGAAGCAGCAGCTGTTCCACTCCTCACACAGAGACTTGAGGTACATGTATAGCCGGTCAGGGCAATCCAACTCCCCTGCCTCATTCACATGCAATGAGAGTATCTCCCAGGATATGGCCTGCAGGCAGCTAGACGCTCACTCACTCTCAGTTGACTAGTGAAAATACTTGTTCCATACTCTTTAACCCTCCTCAGTTATTAGGGAGTCTCCTGAATTTATAGGTACATATCTTGACCGAATTTCATTAATTTTTCTCGGATTTTAATGGACAGGTAAAGGGTCTGAGTAACTGGGTCATGATGTTTTAGGAGTGTGGTTGTGGGGCACTACCAGAGAGGTAATGCACAGAACAGCTCTGTATTCATAGAGATGGGAGTGGCATATCACAGTGTGTATGATGTGGGGACATTCACAAGGTCATCTTCCAAATCTTAGCCGTAGAGCAGACAGTATTTCCTTTGGTAAAGGAAATTAAGAGAGAATTCAGTTATAATTTGGATCTGGAAAAGTCACATGATTATTATTATCAACAACCTGCAAGTCATGGATTCAGGCCGAGTCAAAGCCCATACCAGCTGTGGCAGCACCATTAACAGCTTGTAAAGGGGTAATTTAGGAAAGAAATTCTTTCTTTCTTTTTTAGGTAAATTATTGCACAAAAAAGGCTAGAAATCTGCAACACAATATCTTTATAAAATGTAATGTCCGTTAGTGTGTGCGTGTGTGGTCAATTGATTCAGCTCCTGGAGGTGCTACCGTTGGCATGACCACTTCTTTCTTTTTAAAGTCTTAACCTTGAGCATGCTGTAATGATAGTATGAGCTATAGACCTATATAAGTTAATTAACATTGATTTCCTGATTCTTGGACCCCTATAGCCCGTCCGTGGTTTCTGCAATCAAGGTGTCCTGCAATGGCCAACAGGCACAGAGCTAATGGTTTCTGAGGTGTTAATTTCCTGAAGTAACACTTTGGTGCACTGCACAGAGCTCTAGAGTGAGTACATGGGATATACATGGTGCTGAAGATAAATGCAATACTATAGAGAGGAGGAAAGAAATAATCCTCAGTTTAATGCAGGCTTGATACTACAAGTTTAATGGAAAATTAGGTGGGGAAAAAGAGAGAGAAATAGAGTCAATATAATATAATATATGCATCAGCACTGGCATGCAAACATATGCATTTCAATCTCAGTCCATCACAATCATAAATATATATATTTTGAATTAAACATTGATAATTAGAAACCATTTCAGGTTTTTTCTAAACTGCCACCAACAGATGTTTAAGAGGAGCTCAGGTGATCAGGTGGCCAGTCCGATGCCATTCCAATAGATGTTGCTACACTAAGACTGAAATCTCACATTTCATTAAAAATAATTTTAAAAAGAAGTCAATGTGGGGGGTGGTGAATGACCCCCTCCCATGTCATCACTTTTTTCAACTCTTTTTATTAAAAAGTTTCCCTAATTTTCATCTCCAAGAGAGCTACCTGCCCAAAATGCAACCCAGAAGCCACACAAAATATTTGGCCCAAACTTTATCTGAATAGGTCCAATAGCCTGCTGCTTCACCATAGACTGCTGCTCTAAAATAGACTATGAATTCATATTCTCAGTGGTGGTGGCTCTAAGTCTGACAAGCTCTGCCACTCAACATGGTACACTGACCTTCCATGTTTAAATATTTTGCAAGCCAGTAGTGAGGCACCTCGATCTCATAGGGACAAGAATGCTGTGGAACATTTCTCTGTATTTCACTACATTCAAGGTTGTTATATGACACGCCCACTAGTGTTCCTCTCTGCTTGCAGGAGGTGAAGAAGAAACAAGAGGCCATTCTGCAGATGTACGGAGAGAAAGCTGAGGAGGTGGAGGAGCTGAAACTGGACATACAGGACCTCAAGCTCATGTACAGACAACAGGTTAGGCTAACTCAAGGACCTGACACACACACACACACACACACACACACACACACACACACACACACACACACACACACACACACACACACACACACACACACAGTCACCATTTTATATTCTATGCTATTTGGTTCCCCCCTCCCCACCCATGTTCAATACAAAACACAAGTCTGTCAGCTAGCCAAGGTTCTGTTCTCCTACAGATGGGCCATATGTTTGGGATCCATCCTGTTATTTTAACATTTTCCTAATATCCCAAATTATCTGTGAGAATTGCAGAAAGACTCCTGATAGTTTCACCATGATCCTTCAAGTAATGCCCCCCCCTCCACCAAAAGAAAAAGGAATTTTTTTTAAAAAGTGCAAAAGAGGAAAAAAAAATTTTGATGGAGAGAAAAAAATGTTTGACGAAGTGCTCTACTCCATTAAACTTGCCATTAAGCTCCAAATACTATTAGGCAAGCTTTTCAGGCTGATAACTTAGTCATTGATAAGGTTTAACTGATTGTCTTGTAGTGTTTTTCCCCTTCTACAGTGTTCTTTTTCCAGATGTTTCACCTTGCGATTGTGTATCTTCTTCTCTATGACCTTTGCAGATTGAGGAGTTGGTGGGAGGCAAGCAGAGATGATGGAGTCCAAGTAGCTAGCAGTGGTCAGTATGTACTCGCTAACAGAAGAGATCATCTCCAACTATATACCTGTACATATATCCATGTCTGTACATTCTGACACACACTTAAATATTTTCTGCTTCATGGTGGATCATGAAATGATACTTCAAAAGATCTAAACAATTCTGTTCATTATTATTCCAACTCGGTAACTATTAGTGCACTAACTTGTTTACTATTAGTATTTTAATTTGGTATTAACTAGTATACTAAGTTTGTAACAGAGCTGAAAGTGACAAGTGGGTGATGAGTATGTTGTCATGGTCTGAGTTGGTAAGGGTTATTCATGTGCAGGGCTGATAAGGTCAGGAAGGAATGAGGTTACTCAATGCTGGGGAGTATGGCAGTGAAACCTATTGCACTCCCTGGTTTATAATGGTTGCAAGGAAAGCCTAATGACAATGAATGATATATAATGTTTTGTGCTTCTATCATCAAGAAGCCTTAACAGTGATTTTAGAGAGGATCCCAGCAATGATTTTAGGGAAGAGCCTAACAGTGAATTTAGGTAGGGTGGGGTGGGCCTTCCGTCACTCCTCCAACACTCACCTTTGATATGAACAGTGGATAGAATTTTTAAGTTTAAGAAGAAAAGTTAAATTAAATCGTGTACTCTAACTACCCTGAAAAATGGGTTTCATTTTATATGATGCTTTGGTCGGAAAGTGTATACACAAACATACACAAACATACACAAACATACACACTAGTAGAAATTATTTTTGCCTGACACACCCAGAGAGAGAGAGAGAGGTGTAGCCAAGTTGGACCCAGCATGTGTTGCTCCCAGAGTCAGGATGTGTGTGCATGGCGATTTTTAGATCTTTATGTCCGTGTTTATCATAAGTGCCATTTTTGACATTATAGCCTCACATGCTAACAGGAAGAGGTGTGGTCAGGCATGGTTAAGATCAATCCAATAAGACACTTTTTATGAGGTATTTGTGAAGGATAAAAATAAGGGGGGGGGGGAAGACAGGAAAATAGGGGAGAAGGAAAGGGGAAAAGGTGGGGACGAAGAAGAAAAGGAGGAATAATTGATATAAGAATTCTTTTTTTCACTTGTGAGGGTCCCCATTTCCAAATGTTTTAGCACATGTTTTAAGTTGGGTCAAAATCAATGCTCATGTCAAGTTTCAGAGAAATCTGTCAGTAGGTTTGGAGAGGCCAACCAATATGAACATACAGGCAGACGAACATCTCCCTCTCTCCATGTATATTTAATATACTGTCAAAAGATTGATGTTTTCCCTCTTAATGTCTGCTGCTCAAATTGCCTTCTTACACATGGACAATTTAACTGGCAATAACTACTGCCTTGTTCACTGTATAGCATGGAGAGTCTGGTGTATGTTGAACAGGGCAGTCAACACCTTTCCACTAATAGGTCTGATTTATTAGTTGTAACACAGAATCTAACAACAAAAGAGATGTCATTGTATGCCACAGATACAGATCTAAGGAAGCAAGAACAGTAATGAAAAAAAAAAAAAATATATATATATATATATATATATATATATATATATATATATATATATTTTAAAAGATTTTAGACGTAGAAAAAGAGGGGGGAAAAACCTGAAACAAACAAGTCCGAAAATATAATTATTTAGAGGCACTAACCCTGCAGTAAGAATGGAAAAGCAGAAAACAATAAGTGCCATATAATTACAGCAATTACTGGCATCATGGAATGCCTCAACTATTTCTTCAATCAGTGGATCTGGGTTGCAGGAGCAACTCACAGTGTAGGATGCTCAAGCCCAAGGATATGATCCTCCCATGATCTTCATTTAAAAAATAAAAAAAACAAATAAACTCTTTTACACCTGATCATAATGACTTTCTTCTTCTTTCTTTGCACTCCTTATACATTGTTGGATCATTGGATGCATTACTACCACATTTCCTACCTATTTCTTTATAAAAGTAAAGAAAGAAAGGTGTTGCTAGAAAAGTCTGCATCCACATAGCTAGAAATATGCTCAATAGTGTATAACTTATAGTGAGCATTAACCATGGCAGCATCTCTGGTCCTGGCTTATTTCCTTAGCTGCACTCCCTATAAAAGTGTTAATAGGCTTATAAATTTTCAGATTGTAAAATCATAAACTATGTGAATTAAAATGTGTATACAAAAAAAAAAAAAAAAAAAAAAAAAAGAAGAAAGATTTTCTTTGGAGTAAATTTTTCCTTCCTCTCAACATTAATTTCCTTCCCCTGATTTCCCACAACCTCATGCATCTCTCCAGATAGTGCAAAATGCTTAGCATTCCTTGTAACCTGGCAATATGTTAAGTTCCCGGGTTCAAGTTGTTTGTTTACCAATACATGTAGTTCTTATTCGATTAGCAAAGGAGCATCCCACGCACATATTTAAATAGTGTACAAGTTCATTGAAGATACAACAAAAATTGTAGCTACTGTATAAAAATGGTAATATTTAATAAATAGCGGGTATATTAGAAAAAAATCAAGTGAAGGAATCTTGCTACAACTTATTCGTGACTCATGTTTCCCAGCGATCTTTCAAAGTTGAAGTAATCCTGGAACATTTTGTGCAATGGCTGAGTTTCTAGATTTTCATTTCGTACATGCGTTTGTGCTGATTATCTGCGTCTTGACAGTTCAAAGTGGTAAGCTAAAAATATTGCCAGCTGCACCAACAAAATTTGATGGTGGAAGGAGCTAGCTAGCTAATAAGTAGATTTGAAACATGGATGATGCATGGACCAGGAAAAAAAACCTTATTACCCTTGCTCTAGACCAAAATTTTACAGGTTCTATTTATTTTTCTCTCGCTCTTTCTTTGTTTGTTTTTTCAACACGTTTTGCAGCAATAGTTCTGACAAGCCTGTTACTAATATTAATTAAATTGCACAACTTGTTGTGATGTATCACATACAATTGTTTATATTTAATTTGTTTTATTTATAGATCAGGAGTGTTCGTTACCCAGTGGACCTCTACAACTGAACATCACAAGTTTGGGACTCTCTGCCAAACACACCATGTACCTCTACACAAAACCTCTGGAAAACAGCTCCTGCAAGCAAGGAAAGCTGACTGGTTTCAACTTCTGCTACAGAGCCAATCTTAGCAGAATTATTAATGAACCTGTATTTACCATAGCACTACTGCAAGATATAGGCTCGGAATATGTTGTCAGTCATATTTACAGGGAGATGGAAGATGGAGTACTTTGTCTGCGAAATATCAGTGAGACAACATGTTGTAAGCTTGTTACTGTTGAGGAAACACAGTCTCTGATTGTAAGTTCTTCTTTTGCTCTCGCTGTTGTCACATCAAGTGCATCTGAGGGCGCTGGGCGTTTATATACAGATGGCTACACAAGTGGAGTGGTGTATAGCCCTCCTCCTGCAGTCCTTAGTGAAGTAGGCAGTGTGGTGGGCATAGAGAGGAGAACAACTGGTCAGATTCCTGTTGTCTTCTTTCGCATCTTGCTGACAGCAATGGTAAATGACTACAAGTGCATTACTATGGTAACTAATATGCAATAGAGAGATGATTTATGCCAGAAAAATGTTTTTTTTTATAGACTCTGAAATTTTCATTATTAATCTCATTTTGTTAAATAATGCACCAACAAGGAAGTAGCCTAAAATATTAGAGTCATAAATACAAATTACCTCATCTAATGTACCCGCTACTTGTGTAGTTTCTCTTCATCATACAATTCAATTGGTTTATAATCTCTGTCCTTCATTAATTACAAACTTCACTAGATTTTGTATGCTGCGTAACTTTTTATTTTCCTTTCAATTAGTGTGTGAATTATAACTTGCTCTTAGGATGACTCAATGACAGATTCTATTGATGATTTCTTTGATGAGTACCTGCTGACAGTGGTGGGCGGGTGTGTGGTGCTGCTGTCCCTGTTCACCACTTGTCTGGCTGTGCTGGTCTTGGGCGTTCTGAGGATTAAATTCAAGCAACTGCAGAAGCGGGTGAGGCATTATCGCACTACGACAAAGGGTGACACCAACCTCGTTTCAATCGATAGATTAGAAGGTTAGTCACCACAGCTCCACCATTTATGCTGAGTTATTCCATTGGAGAATCGCCACTTTGTGTGTGTGTGAGAGAGAGGAGGGATAATTACAAGGGATATAACACTAAATATACCTGAAATCATAATGTCTCATAATTCCATCTCATCTCATCTCATTGTATGGATTTAACCAGTGTTTCTTTAAAATTCCCCAACCTCTTCTTGTGTTTTCTTTTCTTATTTCCTGTTTTCATTTCTGTTCCCCTCGACTACAACAGTAGGTCTAAGCCATCATGCTACAGTATGTATGGCCTGCCCCTGTCTTTCCCAATGCATAACTATTGTGATGCTGCAGCAAGTTCAGTGTTGTCAACACTGACCTATTGGCTCCATTATTCCTCCATATTCTACACTTTCAACCAAGAGAATTTATATACTTGTATTTGGATAGCCATAAGTGACCTGGGAGCCACTAAGATGGGGAGTCCCTCATGCCCACTACACCAGACACTTTTAAATTTCTACAAAACTTACTTATCAATATGGAAATTATGCACAGTTGGGCCTGCTCAGTACTTGGATGGGTGACCCACCTGCAGTTTCCCATTTTTCTTTCTTCCTTCACCCTCTTCTCTCTCTCTCTCTTTTACAAGACAGTAGATATTGTATGCAATTTCCCTTTTCCCCCCTTCTTTCTTCCTCCACCCTCATGCGTGACTTAGTGAAATCATGTTTTGTTTTCACCAAGTGTCTGTCTGTCTGTCCACTCACCAATATATCAACTGGGATTAAGATAAGCTGGAGTGCCAATTGGGATCAAATTAGTGTGGTGGGAGATGGTTTTTAAATAATAAAATTTTGATTTGCTTTAATTTGTTTTGTCTACTTTTAAATTTTACATTTCTAATTAGTTATTACAATTGTTTGAGTGGTACACTTACCCTACAAACTACTCTATGTAAAACACTCAGTCACTCTTAAATACCCTAAATAAGATCAGTAAAACTGTGAAACAAGTGAACCCTGTACAACAGCTGAAAGTAGAATGTATATATATATATATATAGCGGCTTATCAATTCAATCCTTGGATGGCCTCTAGTTTGATCTGTTGTTGGTATTGGAAGGAGAAGTGTGTCAGCTAAGAAAGAGGAAAGACTGGAGTGAGCACTTGGATAATATGTGGGCATGAAGAGAAGGATTCTGACATTTGAGGAAGAAGAGAATTGGAGGATATGTTTGTGAGCATTCGTGAAAGTTTTGTGTGATGAAGTGGAGACAAGGTGGCTAGAGGTGGTGGTGTTGTGGGCCACACACAGAATACCTATTGGATGGCTTTTTTCTTATCACCAAAACATGTTAGAAGAGACTGCATGACAGGAGAAATGGAAATGTAGATTGGAGGCAAGGAAGTGTTGACTGGAGTGAGTGAGCTGAGCTGTTACATTCTGAAGAAGTCCATTCTTAGCAGTCACTGGCCAGGGAGTTAATGAGGATTGCAACAGATATATTCAGTAGATATCGAAGTGACCAAATGTGTAGCTGACAGTGGAACCAAAATTGTATCTAGCACACAGTAGAAAAGCAATGGTCATAGTTGAGCACTAATAGGCCAAGTTTGGGTAATTTGATAGGTGAGTTATGCATACCTGCCAACTGTACAGGAACATCATCAGGGGCAGTCCCAAATATGGTGCACCTGTCCTGAGTGTGGAAGAAAGTTGCTATTTACCTTGGAATGTCCTGGATAAATGGCTGATGACTTTCTTCCTAGGTTTTTTTAACAAAGAGGAAGTAGTGCTTACTATTTACTGCTAAAATTTTTAATATCTTTTCTGAAACTGAAAGTATATGGTACAAAGCACTGCCATTGCAAAGTGTACTCCTGTAAAATATGATTCCCCCCCCCCCCCCCCATTCTTTATTTTTCTATTTTCTACTGTTTTGTATAAATCAGCCAAAATGGCCATTTTAGGCAGTTAAGCTTGCCATTTCAATTAAGTTAAATCAAAATTAATTACTGCACCATGACACTCAGAGCATGACTGCATTTAAAAAAATTCTGTATGCCTACACAGGAGTGACAAAAAATTGAGTGCAATCAATCCAATAAAGAATTTTCTTATAATAGGGCATACTTCAAGGTGTGGTATTATTTAGCCCTTGACCCTGAAATTAGAATTTTTGTCCCTGATATTTTCCCTTTGTCCATGAAATTAGTACCTCTGTCCCTAATTTTTCCCCCTTTGTCCCTGAAACTTGCTATTTTAGGTTAGCACCTATGGCACCTATGGCACCTATGGCACCTATGGTTATAGCAAGTGAGAATGGAGGATTAGAGTTGTGATTGGTAAAAGAAACATTGGTGGATGGGGTGGAGGGGGGAGGGGTTTAAGATGGTGGAATGAGGAAAAAAATTTTTTTGAGTGAGTTGAAGAAATGTGGTGGGTCCAGTTTGTGTTATGGTGAGGGAAGTTGGAGAGAGGAATGTGTAGGGTTTGGGGGATGGAGTAGGAGATAGAGAGCCATCTTTATTTGTAAGCTATTAGTGAAGAATGGCAAAAATGTCTCCATGGGTATGTCAAGTTAAATGTGGGACAAAGTTAGTATGAGTATAAGAATTAGATGAAGGACTCCAACAGCTGGTTTGTGCTAGTTGATTGATTGTTGATGATAGATGTTATGTTTCATGTACGGTAGAACCTGAGTAATGAACCCCTTGGGAAGCAACAGTATTCATAGCTGAACTCCTTGGGGAACAACAGTGTTCATAACTCTGAAATGTTCTTAAATCTGAAACTCTGATCCATAATGATGTCATTTGTAATAAAATTGATTTATTACAGTTATTGAACACATTTTTTATGAGCACTTTTCCTAAATACTGTAACTGAATGAAAACCTACTTGTCTGCTGGTATTCCTCTATTATTTAGCTGTTTCAAGATTTCTTCCTGCCTCAAAATTCAAAATAAATTTTAAGTACTGCCATCTTTTTAATTTTCCTTACTTTAGGCATGACCACAACCCACAATTGTAGTTACTGCAGCTGTTCTCCCAGCATTCTCCTTATAGAGGTGTTTTTCTCTGTGAAAAGAGCCTAGAGCATTGCAGCAGCTGCAATTCTGGAGGTGGACTATCTTAAAGTAATCAAAACAGATTCATTTTTTCTTCTATACTTTACCAATTTTTCTCTCAGTTTGGTGTTGGGTTTATTGGTCAGTTAGTAACTCTGGGGCTCTTAATTCTGAGGGTCTACAGTAATTGCTATGAAATGGGTATAGCTACTTCTAAGATACGGTTAGGAATTTTGAGTGGGGTGCCATAGCTGTTATTCAGAGGTTTATTGTTCAATCATGGTGTATTGTATGTCTGTGTAGTGTGTCATAGTTTCTGTTCACTTAGTTATTAGCTACAGCTTCACTTGAAGGAGTTGCTTTTAGCTTTCACATTTTATAACTAACCTAATCTAGCTACATGGGAAATCTAAAATGTTCATGGTCTTGAGTATTGTTCACATGCACATAGAGCAATGCCAGTCAACATATCTTGATACACACTCCTCTCCTAACTGCTGTGGAGCCCCAAGTAAAGGACTTGTGCTTCCTGTTTAAAGTGACTGAGGAATAGCAAGAGCCATTTCCCTTTTAAAAATACTCTTAGATACTTAATGAAAGTGTAGTGTATTCAAAATGTAATTATGGTGATATTGTTGTAGCTGCAAGCAGCTCTACATTGTCCCTGTGCTCATTACTGAGTTACTGTTTATGTGTATACACTAAAATCATATCTTCATTGGAATAATGATAAAGCAATTTATGCATTCATTACACTAATGCTATATTTTTCTCTCCTTTTTTTCAAAGACGTGTTTGTTTTCATGAAGTTGCTAAAGAACCAGATGTCTCAATGCACATATGCAAGGGGTTTTTTTGTTTTCTTTTGAATTCAAAAGTCTGTGTAAGCATCTGTGTTTAGTCTGTATGAGCGTCTGTGTTGCATCCATGTGAGTAGGAAGTGGAAAATTAAAACACTGCTCCCCCTCCCCCTGCTTAGGGTTGGAATGGCTATTGTAGACTCTTGTTTTCATTTTTTTGATTTTTTTTTCTGTCCGACACAGAAATAGGTGTGGGTGCCCTAGGGCAGATGGAGGTACTCACCAAAATGTTTGTTGTTGTGCCTTGCCAGCCTGCTACCCCTGGTGCAGCAAGTAACTTCCTTATAATAAAGATTCAGCAGTACTCCCATGATATACTTAATCAAAGCTCTCTCTTTTCCAGGTCCTGCGACATTTTTCGATTTGGAATGGTTTGCTTGTTGTAATGACTTAAATCCAATCAACCAAAGCTACTGATGGTGGACCATACACTGCAGTGTAGGGGCAACAGAAACCTTTACATGATTTTATTATTCTTTTTTTTTTTCACTCTTAGGTTGTTTTTTTTTTGTTTTTTTTTTGCAATTCAGGTGCTCTTTTTGTCAGGCTGAAATGAAAGATGCCACCAGTACCCATCCACCTAGAAACTTGTGAAACTCTTCGAAGAGCATGTATTTCAATTATCAACAATCTTAATCATCTATATTTTGTAAGGTTTCCTTTTTGAAGTAGTTCCCTTATTCCCTAGAAATTTTGCAGCTTGAAGTCCTATGCTGTTTATGAGGGAACACTAGTAGTCATATAGGAAAGGAAGGGAGGAGGGGAGATAGTGTTGGTGTAACAAAAAGGTATGACTACTCTGATGACCAAGAATACAGGTTCAAGCATTGATATGATGGATCACCATGTTTATTTTCAAACTCGTTTTTAATTGTATGATGTCACAGACTTTATCAGGTGCATTTAATGCCGATAAATCACAACTATGCCAAATAACGAGACATGTTCATATTTCCTGTGCCACATTCGTAGTGTTGGTATCCTGTGGGAGTGAAATGTGGATCCAATTTCAGGAAATATTCATTTTCATGAAATATTGAATTACTTACTGTTTCCCATGATTTAAGTGATAGTGCTGCTGTCAAGACCTTTGAAGACTAAATTCCATTTCACCTTCACTGTGGAGCCAGACAATCATTCCTTAATTGAGCCGTGCAGATCTGCAATGCTTGTTCCACCTCTTATGTTTTGTTGGTATCTCCTTTTGAGCAAACACAATTTAATGGTATTTTGATTTTATTATACAAACTTGATCTTGATCGCTGTGTCTTGTGATCAATCTGACATAGTTTCTGTGTGTAGTGTGTGTGCATTTATTCACTATAGCTGACTATGGGAAAATCAGAGTGGACTTAATCTCTGTGGAACAATTTTCGTGCCAAATGTCCTTTGACCTTAGATTTGACCGCTGAAGTAATTCGAGGTGACTGGAAACAAATAAATAGCTAAAACCACCACATGTAACTAGAGAGGCCAAACAGGGCAAATCCAAAGTCTCAGGAATTGACAATTTATTGACGGAAAAATACCAAGAACATTTTTTAAGTCAATTGAAGCCACAAGAAATAATAAAAAAAAAAGAAAAAAAGTTTTTTGTCTTCAGAAAAATCTTTATTAGCCATTTAGAATGGTTTACATCAATGTGAACCTTCTTTGCCATTCTAAAACTTCTGTATTATATAGTTTACTAGTTAGTATTTTGCCATACTTCATACAACTGAGGGGGACACAATAAACTGCATTGGATCAACAAGTTGAAATTGGCAAGCACTCTGGTCAGTTATGGAGCAGTGGATTATTGAACAGCATTGGAAGTGTGAGAACAGCCAGCTTCTTAGCATAGCCATAACTATGACAACCAGGCCCACATTTGGACAGGTCATGTTGTTGAAGACCTGCAATTCATATGTTGCTTCAAAATAAAGTGACAAGGTGTTGTGAAACAAGGATTACACCAACCACATATCAACTTGAATTCAATTTTGATTGATGTGGCAAATGTTGTAGCTGTGAAGGAGCCACGATTGCAACTGGTTCAATGTGTTCTCTTCATTCCATGGCACATTAGTGTGACTTGGGGAGATGGTGATATGTATAGCTTCAGCATGCAATTGTAATCTGACCCATTCAGAGTCATAACAGAGTGTTTGGGTGTTTGTAATGGAGATGGTTGATTACAGCTGTAGTCTCTTACAAGATATCATGATTAAGACTGATAGCAATGTGAAGTATGTAGATTGAAATGCTGGGCTCAAACAGTTTGGAGGAGGTGGTCCACAGCACATGTATAGACTTGATATGTAGCTGAAGAAAGATATCTTCTCAATTTCTTTCTTTATCTCTCTCTCTTTTTAAGAGAGAATGTGTGGTGTGCTTGAGCGTTCGTGTGCATGTGATGCATAAATATTCAACCTACAGTGTGGATAGAGTTAAAGTCATAATTTGTTTGTAATAATAGTTCTAAGCTCTCTTTTAAACTGTTTTCAAAGATTTTAATATTTTATTACACAATTTATAGGTTTGTAAGTTCATCAATAATATTTGCACCCCCTCTCCATCAACTAATAAGTGTTGCACATGTCAAATATCCAAGCATGTGAATCCTTTTGATGGAAGCTGTAATGTAAGGTGGTACCTTAACACCTGTGGAGTAAACCCTATTAGTGGAGGTGGGAGAGACATTAACAGTTGGGATCGAAGCATTCCTCCTAGCAGTGGAGAAAGAGAAGGCAGGCAATGAAACTGACATTGTATCTTGACAAACAACAATATTTGAGGGAAATGCCCCGGTGCAAAGAAACAGACGATACTTGGAAGGATGGCAATCAGTACAATATAGACTGCTTGCCTTCATGAAGCATCAGTCTCTTTGACAGGCAGTCTCTCTTCCACCCAAGCTTATCTTGGCTATCTTTGCTTTCACTTTGACGGCATGAGGATTTCACATATTACTTCATTGCTGGCAAGCACTTCACCACACCAGGGAACTCCTTATGCATCTCACTCAGCAAGAGTATCTCACAATCCAGGGAGCTGAATACTCTACAAAACAGGCTGAACTAGAGGAGAAGCAGAAAAACAGCTGCAATATAATTGTCTTATATATCACATGTGCAGGGTCTTCTTTCCCTCTCCTGAAAACAAGAAATGAGTCAGCAATGAACTAATGACCAGTAATCTAATTTGTATGATCTGACTAATAGAATAACTGATGTTGACTGTTGTGTGCACGGAAAACACTGTTCTTGGCATGTCTGAGCTGTGCAGTGTAATGTACGCCATTGTGCTAACTAATTATGTCAAGTTGCCATAGCTAGGATCAAGTATGGCTATATTATTAAATTACATGTTGTCTGCCCTATTGCTGCCATAATCTTCTGCCAGATCTCTGCACAACTGATACCTAATTTTATTGATTGGAAAACACTGTGAAATTCAGTCAACAACTTATCATGCTCTGATACTCCTCCATGAGTATGCATGGAGAAAAACTGATGAGGTGGAACAATTGTCAAGTACAAATAGTCTGTTAAACAAATTTGATGGGTGGATAACACAAAATAATGTCCTAGCGCAATTTGACCAATTATCCCATAAAAGTAATCGATTTCACCAATGGTAAAAGCACTAAATAATTTGGTGCTTAATCTTCTTTTCCATTGAACCAACCCAATTTATTTTATCTTGTTAGCAATTATACATAGTCTAGGATATTATAAGTGTCAGACTGCTATGACTCACACTCATCATCTTATGTGTTGTGTCTTTCATGCAGAAGGATCAGACGATAAAGAAGCAAATCCTTATGAGGAAATGGAGGTAAGAAATCAATGCTTACCTAGACATAGCCAATTATTATGTGTGGTGATCCCTGGTGAACCTTCTCATAGGAGGGATATTGACCACCCATAACTAAAGAATAACTTACTATAGACATGCCTGGGGACAAAGTGGCAGTGTAATTTGTCTTGTTAATTGAAGCTTAATGACAATGTATCTTTAAGTATGTAAAGAACAATTACAATGTTAAGCTTAATAGCGATGGGTGATAGCAGCTGAAGCAAATGTAGGAGCTAATTTTTTTCAATAATGGGGAAGGAAATAACAGGGAGGCGGGGAGCAATGGGGCTCTAGCCCCCCCCCCCCCGTATTTTTTATTAGGGGGCAGAGCCCCCTCACTTATCTTAGTAGATTCACATACCAAACTTTGACTTTCTTTTAAGAAATTATTATTTTCGAATAAGAATGATGCATATATATCTGGCCACATCTGCAACTTCTCGAATGGTTTATCAGTGAAAGTATGTTCTAACTCATTTTAGTGAGACTTGATTAAAGTAAGACCTACTTCCTGTCATTTCTTGTCGTCCATAAAGGAACTCATTTTTAATTTTTTTTGTTGTATTTCTGAAATGTACTATATAATGTTATGTTTATAGGTAAAACTCACTGTGAATCCTAATTTTCTTTCAGATCACATGAATCTGATCATTGAAAAAATGTAGGGGGATTGTGGAGGGATTAGGATTGGAGGGCGGGAGGAGGGAGGGATTGCTGCCTTCAGTATCCCTAGAAGGTGCAGAATGTGACCTCAGTATATATAACCCTCCAACCCCAACACAACACAATAGTAGGTTACCAAATAGAATGCCCTTGAATAGTTGTGCCCTTCATAAGCACCACCGTCATTTAACATCTCCACCTTCGGAGGAAACTAGTTGTCCTTTATGAATTATTTTCATCGTTCAAGTAAGTGGCAGATTGATAGTTGTTGCCAAATAGCTGTTCAGAAGAGTTACTTTGTGAAACTCGTCATACTGAATCAAATGGATGTATCTGGTGATGGGAAGGTTTAATTTCCTCAAGGATTGTTGTGATCAAGGTAATATCAATGGTAAAAGTTTACCATCTTCTCAGAAGAAGAGATAGATTAGCAGAATATATTGAGACAACCTGTTGCTATGATTGATTATTCAATGAGTATATATATATTTTTTTTTAACCTTAAAATTTAAACAATTAAAAATGAAAAAAAGTGTTAATTTAGTCTAAGAAGTTCATAGAAACTAAGCAGAAGAGCGATGCCAGCATCTTGGCTCTAGAATATATAACCACACACAGTTATCTCATAAAGTAAATAGACAATTTGAAAAATGTGGTCCTCCTATTAGAAGTTCATCTGTTCCTCTCCACTTATCATATATGCATTGTCATGGCAATGTGCTTCCTTTTACTCTATGTACATGCAGGGTCCTAATGGATACTTGGATATGTTGTCTGTAAGTTTCAGTGTTATCTGTTCTTGGAGTGCATGCAATCATGATTCATTGTTACCCTAATGATTTGACAGCAAACAATTTCATTAGCATCTCAAGATGTATTGCTTTGAAGCTGTATTCGTTATTAAGACATATAGCTAGGAGACTAATATGTGACTGAAATCATTACATCATCTATTATTAAGATACTAGTAAAAAATCTCACCCCATGGGCGGTTTTTTGATCAGCCTTCGGCGTCCTGCACTAACAAACCTTTTTGGTTTGCTTAATGCATTAGCTATATAGAGGGGCTTTTTTTATGAAAAAGGGGGGAGGGTGGGGGGGGAAGAGTAAAAGGGATAGCGGAAATGGGAAAAATAAAGGGGGAAAAATTCCAGTTGAGAATACAAACCTCCTTCTCTAAGCTTGGGAGACCTGTACCTTAATCGATTGGCCATAGTTTTTTTAGGGTTTTTTTTTAATACTACAAACAATTTGAATTTCATTTTTATTTTCTCACAGAGCATTCCCTAAGATGAAGCTCTATCTATGTACTCACAGTGGTTCCACAAATACACTGTAAAAGTTTCATGGTGATTAGAATTTCTGTTTAGCAGGAGTAGCATTAATTACGGAGAGACAGACACTTGCCAATCATATATGGTGGGATTTACAATACAATTTTTTAAACAGAGTTAACAAGCTAGTTTAATTATTGTGAACTATGACCCAATGTTTTACATAATTAACCATGTCATTTATGCAGTCTCCAGTTCGTAGGAATGGCACTAACCAGTTCCTGTCCATCACCCAACTAGAGGTAAATCTTATATAGCTGTATACGCAAGGTCAGAGGTTGACTGTTGATGGCTCAAGGCTATCAGTTAGGAGAGATACAAAGTGTAGATGACAATGGTATATACAGCGATTATTGGTACACAATTACTCCTCCATGCTAGCTAGCTTCCTTGCCATCAAGTCAACCATTCCTGGTCACACTCTCTGCATGGGTCTGTATGATGTACAAGTCACATACATGTCTGTGGGAGTAAAGTCAGGTTATTTTCCGTGGGACATCAACTATGCAATATGTGTAGTGTTCTTTCATTATAATATAGCTAGATAGATGGTTTATTTAGTGTGATTTTATCTCTCATGTAATTCTGTTAACCACAGGAAAAGAAGGAGTTAAACTCTTCAGAGTTGGACTATCAGATGCCATCCACTGATGAGAGTTCTCTCTATGACCATTGCAAGCGCCTCCATGTCAAACTCTTCCCTCGTGGTTCCATTCAGTAAGTTAGAATGTCCTAATTACTATGATCATATAAGAGACATTTTATTTTCCACAGGTTAGGGGAAGAATTAGGCAAAGGACAGTTTGGTAAAGTTATAAAGGGGGCATGGACCAAGGAAGAGGAAAAAGAAATGGAGGAAGAAGAAAGAGAGGAGTCGGATGTTGCTGTAAAGACTCTGAAGGACTCAGATATAAGCAGTTTGGTGAAGTTACTGAGGGAGGCAGTCATTATGGGGCAGTTCTGTCATCCCAATGTCATCAAGTTATATGGCATGATCACTGAGGGAGAGTCAGTAAGAGAAAATACATAACCCCCCCCCCCCCCACCCCACCCCAAATAAATTATCATTGATATCTCATGAGCCTTTCCACAAGTTCTGCACTAAGAATGTATATATGTTTTCAATTCCAGGACTATGATTCATCCAAGTACAAAATTATGAATGTTTTGATGATGAACATGAATATTAAATAAGATAGAGCATGCAGAGAAGATAACTAAATGAACTCCTCAGTGGAGGGAGGGAGAAAGTGTGGTAAAGAGAGAATCGATATGTAAGCATATATGGACACGGGGAAGAGGAGTGAGTGAAGAAAGGAGAGCGTGTGTGTTTTGTGTGTGGTAGAGAGATGGGAGAGGAGTGCGGACAGGGAGAGGAGTGTGGACAGGGAGAGGAGTGTGCACAGGGAGAGGAGTGTGCACAGGGAGAGGAGTGTGCACAGGGAGAAGAGTGTGCACAGGGAGAGGAGTGTGCACAGGGAAAACCTCTAAAAGGATAAACTAAGATCCACCAAAAGTCATATTTATTTATTCATTGATTGCTGCAGAAAATGCTGTTAATGGAGTTTTTATCCGGAGGAGATTTGCAGAAAATGCTGAGAGGACTTCGTCCAGAGAAGTAATTATAGCTAATATAGAAAATTTTTAAAGCTTTTCCTAAGTTCATAGCTAAATTTTACTTCATTATTATATAAATTTGTTCCTCCCCTTTAAATTGTAGCTATTGTCATCGTGCGGTATTAATTGGTTGTCATAATAATTGCTGTTATGTTGCTGTGGTATTTACTATTCTGTAGTTATCATGGACGTCTAGACCATGACCTGCCTCACACTCTGTTGAGCTACTGCCGCCAAGTGGTAGCGGGGATGACATATCTGTCCAACAAAGGCTTCATTCACAGAGATCTGGCAGCTAGGAACATACTGGTCTCTGAGGACAGCACTTGTAAGGTAAGAATCATCAAACCCTTTTCCTCACCGCGTGTTTAAAATGCTGTAAAGTAATCTTGTATATAAGGTGTGTTGGGAGAAGTGTTTTAGTGCTCATTGTTCATTGACAACTCTACAGTATTATGCTGTTCAAAGTTGTTGTTGTTTTAAAAAAAACTTCATTAAGCATACAGAGAAATGTGTGGAAGTTGTTTCCTCACCATTTCCTCACCATTTCCTCATGTTTTGTGCACCCATTGCCATTTTCCCAGAGATTTGTGCTTGTGACATGCCCAGTAAAGTGTCTTGCTCCTGTGTCAGCTACAGTGTTATATGTTAATGCATCACTGTTTGTCTGTGCCACAAAATATATCCCACTCTTGTGTCTGATAAATCAGCCAGCACAGTGATCGATTTTAACAATAAATGCAGAGTCATCTATCCAAATGAAACATGGCTGAGTTAGTGCTTTTAGAACTGTTGGACATTTCTGGCCTATTTGGGGTCACAAGTATCTTGTGTGACCGTAAGTTGTTGCACAGTCTCTACTCCTCCACAGATAGGACCTTACCTTCAGTGGAGCAGTCAGAAGCCATGATAGTTCCAATTGTCAACAAACACACTCAGATTATCTCAGACTGAAAAATCTCACACTCTAAATATAAACTATTCTTGCTGCATCTTCACAAGGATAAACAATTAGAGAACTGGTAGTATATTCACACCCAGTAGATTCCCCATTGCTACAACCACTACATATGGTGTACATTATTTGCTGCACATGATTGACTCAGCCAAGCTGTGACAAATACTGTTCAATGTTTATTCACTGGAGTAAGAAATGTGTACAAGGAATGTGTTGGTTTGTTATTTTAGCATCCTAAGGTGTTTAATATGAAGTAACACATTGCAGATTGCTGATTTTGGCATGGCTCGTGACCTGATAGATGAAAGCTATTACATCACCCAGGGGGGAAGGATTCCTGTGAAATGGACTGCTCCAGAGGTACCTTTATGTTATGTAATAAACATCTTAAGTTTTGTGTGTGTGTGTGTGTGTGTGTGTGCGTGCGTGCGTGTATGTGTGAACTAATCCGTCTTAACACATACTAAATTCACGACCTATATTCTAGTGGTCACATAGCTTGACCATTTCTGTACGCACTGTTTGCAATTGTCTATAAGTGTCACAAGACACACCCAGTCACTAGATAATGGTGTCAGAGTCAAATTGTGTGGACATAATAGAATTAGAAGTCATTTGAGAATGGAATCCCACAAGTTGAGCTGTACATTCATACTTTTGCTGTTGTATAGGTCTCTTGTAGTTTACAATTTTGATGACCTCGTTTATGATATATTTTAGAGTAACCAAGTGTGTTTACATAATGTACATACTGTCAATTACAATTACAATTACTGTTATTTGTACATCAATTACTTATTGTAATTGAAATGAGAAAGTGGACATACAGAATCACATACAGTGTGCACACACACTAGGTGATAAGAAAAACTGAGATGTCACTAACTCGGTTTGTAAACACAAATAATTTCTTATGTAGTGTTTGTGTTATTTGCTTTTATAGTCTGTATTGATCTTATAGGCTCTGCACTACAAGAAGTATTCCACTGCCAGTGATGTTTGGAGCTATGGCATTGTGATGTATGAGATATGGAGTCTGGGCACAGAGCCTTACGATGGCTACAGTCATGCCCACACTATGGAGATGATAGACACAGGGCGACGTCTACCTCCACCCCTTGGATGCCCGAGAGCCATTTACAGCATCATGATCAAGTGCTGGTAAATGTGATACGAATAGGTTTCTACATTAAAAAAATATGGCTAATAGTGCACCAACCACAACAATAATAAATGTAAAGCACATGACCACAGGAATGACTAACATAATTTAAAAAAAACAACAGAGGTGGGGAGATATGTGCATCTAACAGGAGGGGAAATGGAAATGTAGAAAAATGATGCACACATGATCTAATTCTATCATTAAGCACTCATCATTTGTTATTAGACTTATCTGTACATGCCGAGACAAATCCTGTTTCATGTTGCAGGCACTCCTCTCCGGACTGTCGTCCCTCCTTCCCCACCATCCTCCAGCTCCTCTCACTCTCAGACACCAAGATACTCAAGTGTGAACCCCCCTCTACCCAAAACCCTGCCATCTCTGAAGGAAAGCAGCTGTCATCATTTTCTGAACCACCTCTGGGAGATAACACCAAAAACTCTGTCTACCTTTTTAAAGATCTTCAAGACACGTATCTGAAGGAGGATATGTCGTGAAGAAAAGACAACTCATGTCCACCATTACACCCGATGTCATTGTTTGTTTCTTTGTTTTTGTATGCCAACTCTATCTACTCCATTTCATGCTCATAGATAGCTACATGGTTTGTTGTTTAATAATTCTTCTATACAATCTTGTATCAAAGTATCCATGCTCAGACCTTGTATGCTTTCTTAATTTTCCACAGTAACTTGTAGGCTGTCCTTTACTTCAAGAATATGATGAATAGTATGTTTGTTTGCTGTAACAGCTATTTATTGGCTTGGTCAGACTCTGTATTGGCAATATAAAACTTTTGCAACATGTTAGGTGAACAAAAGATAGTTTCAATATTCAAACATATTGTGGATACACATCAGTTATTCAAAGTATCGATACTTAGTGGCTGTCCCCCATACTGCCAAGTGTGTGCAGAGCATGTTGCACAGTATTTGTTATTCAACTATTGTTACCATTAATATGGCAAAGGGTTTATACATATATCATATTATGATAGAGCTAGAGATGTATATATGTTATATATATATATATATATATATATATATATATACACACACACTAGCAGCATATACCCGGCATTGTCCGGCCAATCAATATCAACATGAAACATTTTAGAAGCCACTCACATTTCAGCCTGGTTGGTCCTTTACCTTTTGGCAGCCAAAAAAACTTCCTATGTGGGTTTGACTAATATCAAACCACACCTATTTACATGCCCATATTGGTTAATAATGTTTTCCCGATTACTAGGAGTCTTATGCCAAATTTCAGCCTGATTGGTCCATAAATGAGTTTTTGGCAGGCATAATGACTTCCTGTGGGTGTGGTAATGACCAAACCACTCGCAGTGAAACACACGTGATTAATAATACTCACCCAGTTACTTGGAAAACATATACCAAATTTAAGTCTGGTTGTTCCTTTGATCAGCTTTTGAGAGCAACAACAGCTTCCTGTGGGTGTAGCTATAGCCAAACCACTACAATATGTAGTTAATAATGCTTACCCAGGTACTTCGAGGCCTCACAGCAAATTTCGGCCTGATTGGTCTGTTGATTAACTTTTTTCAGACAAAAGAACTTCTTGTGGGTGTGGCAATGAAAAGAACCACACCAATTACTATGCCCACGTGTTTAGTAATGCTCACCCGGGTTCTTGGAGACCACATGCTAAATTTCGGCTTTTTTGATCAAGTGTTCAGCCGTGATGCCTAGACACGCATGCACACATACAAACATACATATATACCTACAAACCAAAAAAAAAATAAAAAAATATATATATATATATATATTAGATGGGTTCATGGATCTAACTCTTTAGGTTCAAGCGTTATTCAGAAGCTCTCTCTTTTTTTTTCTTTTTCTTTTTTTGATATTTTTTCTCTATATTTACCAATGGGAAGTAGTTTAGCCAGGTAGAACCCTGCCCATGGACAGACAGACAGACAGACAGACAGACAGACAGACAGACAGACAGACAGACAGACAGACAGACAGACAGACAGACAGACAGACAGATAGACAGACAGACAGACATCTCCTTTTATATATATATATATATACAGTTTATGTGTATGTATGTATGTATGTATGTATGTATGTATGTATGTATGTATGTATGTATGTATGTATGTATGTATGTATGTATGTATGTATGTATGTATGTATGTATGTATGTATGTATGTATGTATGTATGTATATATGCATGCATGCACATACATATACATGCATGTATGTACATATGTATGTATCCATATATCTATATCTATTTATCTATCTATATATCTATTTATCTATCTATATATCTGTATGCATATATCTATACCTATCTATATCTATTATCTATCTGTCTGTCTGTCTGCCTATCTGTCTGCTATTTATCTATCTATCTATCTATCTATCTATCTATCTATATTAAATACTTGAAGCAATTTGAATATAAAGTATGATTACTTGCATATACCCGGCGTTGCCCAGCCAATGTCAACATCAAACATTATAGAAGCTACTCAAATTTTGGCCTGGTTAGTCATTTAATTAGCTTTTGGCAGCCAAAACAACTTTCTATGGGTGTGGCTATGATCACACCACACCCATTGCAACACCCACTTGTGGTCAATAATGCTCACCCGGTTACTTGGAGACTGCATGCCAAATTTTTGCCAGGTTGGTGCTTTAATTAGCTTATGCTAGCCAAAATAATTTCCTGTGGGTGTGGTCTTGGCAAAGTACACCCACTCCCACGTGACACTCACCCGGTTACTTGTAGTCCATATGCCAAATTTCAGTCTGATTAGTCTATAAACTTGCATTTGGCAGCCAAAACAACTTCTTTGGGTGTTGCTACGACAAAATCACACCACTGACACATCCACAAGTGGTCAATAATACTCACCCTGTCATTTGGACATCACTTACCAAATTTCAGTCTGGTTGGTCCTTTAATTAGCTTTTAGTAGCCAAATTTACTTCCTGTGTGTGCATGGCTTT
The DNA here is from genome assembly GCA_963969325.1 of Lycopodina hypogea. Taxonomy (NCBI): domain Eukaryota; kingdom Metazoa; phylum Porifera; class Demospongiae; order Poecilosclerida; family Cladorhizidae; genus Lycopodina; species Lycopodina hypogea. The sequence goes on from OZ017783.1 coordinate 15,370,451, forward strand.
GACAAACCACACCCACATATTTAATGATGCTCACTCAGTTACTTGTAGTCCATATGCCAAATTTCATCCTGATTGGTCCATAAATTAGATTTTATCAACCAAAACAACTTCCTGGGTGTGGCTATGAAAAACCCACACCCGTTGCCACACCCATACATGTTTAATAATGCTCACTCAGTTCCTTGAAAACTACATGCCAAATTTCAGCCTGGTTAGTCCTTTGATTAGCTTTTGATAGCAAAACTTCCTATGGGTGTGGTTATAGCCAAATCACACCCAATATGGTCAGTAACGCTTACCCAGGTACTTGGAGACGATATGCCATATTTCGGCCTGATTGGTCTATAAATTGGCTTTTGTCAGCCAAAACAACTTTATGTGGGTGTGGCTACAAAAAAACCCACATCCATTGTCACACCCACACATGCTTAATAATGCTAATTCAGTTCTTTGAAAACCACATGCCAAATTTCAGCCTGGTTGGTCCTTTGATTAGCTTGTGATAGCAAAACAACTTCCTGTGGGTGTGGCTAGGGCAAAACCACACCCAATGTGGTTAATAATGCTCACCCGGATACTTGGAGAACACACGCCAAGTTTCGGCCTGATTGGTCTTTTGATTAGACTTTGGCAGCCAAAATAACTTCCTGTGGGTGTGGCTATGACAAAACCACACCCATATGTGGTTAATAACGCTCACCTGGTTACTTGGAGACCATACACCAAATTTTGGCCTTTTTGGTTAAAGGGTTTGGCCATGATGCCTACACACACACACACACACACACACACACACACACACACACACACACACACACACACACACACACACACACACACACACACACACACACACACACACACACACACACACAGACAGACAGACAGACAGACAGACAGACAGACAGACAGACAGACAGACAGACAGACAGACAGACACCCCCACACACGCACCACATACATAAATGCCAAAAAAATGCAAATTGTTTAGCTGCCATCAACATGGTCACACGCACCTGACATAGTCAGAGTGCCTGTGCACCTTAGCAGGCACTATGAGCCAGTGCAATCCAACTCCTGGAGCCGGGCTGGAACTCGCAGGAGGACTGACGAAGACTCTCAGCTTATGGGTGTGGGCCACCGAAGTCACAGCTGTCCCTTAGCTATTAACAAACAATGGCCAGTGAATTTGCACTCCAGAAAATTCCAGGTCCCCATCACAGGTGGGTGGACTGGTGTGGGAAGATGTTGGACAGGAAAGTTTTCCTGTCAGTGCTGGGTTTGGACTCACAACCCTGGGGTTGTTAGTCCAACAGCATATCTACTCAGCCACACGCACGCATGCACACACGTATGCATGCATGCATGTATGCATGATTGCACGCACACATGCAAGCACGCATGCACACACCTATGAACCAAAATATATAATAGATACATATACTAGCAGGTATACCCATTGTTAACCAGGATTTAATGCATGAAACAAATGGAATACAGGGATTGTTGCAAACATATCAGCATAAGCCCCTTTACCATAGTCAGGAAGTATTTTAGTAGAAGGGGAGCATCACATAGTTGAAGTCGAGCTACATGTGGTTAGGCATGATTGACTGCAAGTTGGTGTATAGCTCTGATTAGTAGCTCCAGTTGATAGTTTTACAATTTTGAATTAACAGGTTTTACATTTTATAGGTTCAGTTGATAGATATTCAGTTGTCAGGTTTTCAGTTGATAGGTTTGATTGATTGGGACAATTTTTTTCTTTCTGGGCTTCACTGCTTCAGAACTGGCTCCCTTAACTGAGTGATATACAATAGAACACAACAGAACTGGCTCCCTTAACTGAGTGATATACAATAGAACACAATGATTATACATTGCTATCTCTATAATCAAACATGACACTATAAATGGACACTAATTAGGTCACACAACATAATGCAATCATTGGCAATAAGAGAAGGAAAAAAAGAGAGCACAGTTCAGTTGTTTTTTTTTTGTGTGTGTGTGCTTTTTTTTTAAAGTCACAACTCAATAAGTCCTTTTTATCAGGTGTTAGAAGAAAAAAAGGATGAAAAGAACCCTTATTTGTGTTCCTGGTACTGCTGATTATGAAAAATTTGTATTGTGGTCAATGTCAGCCATATTGAAAATGTACCTCTAGCAGCTGCTTCCCTTTAAATTCAGAAATGAGACAGCATTACTATCTTAGGAACTTACTGGATTATATCTTTTGATACCAACACTTAGTCTCTTGGATGAAAACACTAGTCACAAATTTTCACAAGTGTACTAATGTGAGATGTGTTTTATTGACTCCACACAGCTAGGACTAGACATTTAATATGCTTAAATAAATTAAAACTATATGCATGGAATTTTTACTGGATTTCCCCTGGGTTTTTTTTTTATTTTTTCTAGTGAAAGCAAGACTGTTTTCATTGAAAACACTCAAGTAGAGTGCATGAAATTTTGCCTGGATTTCCCCTGGGGTTATCAATGTTGATGGTCTGTGCATGTATATTTCAATGAACTTGAAATAGTTCACTAGTAAGCACAAATATTTGTTCCACTACTATTTAGTTAGTACCACTCAAGTGTAGTTCAGTTGTTCCTAATCAACATCAATACTTTGATGAATAACTTACTTTGTTCTACAAGACAAGTGATTGGTTTAATTTCTGACAGAAAATTTTTCCATAGCTTTATTAATCTATATAGTATAGTTTCTTATGGTCAATTTTGTGCACTATGGGACCAAAGCATGAAATTTTGCACAAGGATTAAGTAGAGCATATTAAAGTATTTCAGAAGGGGCACCACCACATCATCAGTGGTAGTATTCACTCTTCAGAAACAGTACTATTTTGCTCATGTTGTAAGATGTATATTGGCTTCATATAGATAGTACAGCAAAATTAACAAGAAAAAAACCAAGATATTGAGGGCATAACTATCACACAGTCCACAACAGTGGCAAAGAGCTGTGCATGAGGGCCCTGTGTCTCGGCACTGGTTAGGGCTAGGGCTAGGGCACATGTACATTAAATAAACTTTCTTATTCATGAGTAACCACCAAGTGCAATTGCATTTCTTTAGTACCCAGAAGTGCCTTGCACATAAATTATATTTCAATGGATTGTGGTAAAGTTATGATTCCCTAATGTAACAAAAACTCAAAATCAACTCTATAGGAGGGGAAAAAAGAAAAAAGGGAAAAAATTGAACAGGTCAATTAACATAAGTTAATTAAATTCCTTGGACAAAATTAACCATAAGTTTGAAATGGAGCATTCAATTCCTCTAAGACAATTTCAGTTTTTCTTTTTGGAATTTTTTAGAGAACAACTTTTATAAAAGCCAGAAAGAGACAAATTCAGCCAACTTTTTATAAATTTTTTAAAGAAGCCAAATTTAGTTCGACTTTTAATTATCTATTCAAAAGCCAACCATTAAAAAAAAACAACAAACAACAAATTCCTGTTATTTGGCTTTTTAAAAAAAATGTGTTCAGCTTAGTTTAAGACAAATGTTCCCAAGCCACCTACTACCATTGTGCTTGTCACAGAATTAAATTTGCTTTGTCCAAGGCTGTGGAAGCACAGAGATAAATTGCATATTGAGCACATTGACTTTTATTGTTCTTTTCTTCAAGTATTCATCATAGTGACAGCATTATGTGGAAAGAAGTATTAGTCAATACAATCAAGTACTGAAAGAGAGAATATAAAATGAAATACATAAGACCAGAATAAAAACAATGTGCCAAACAAGGTGGATACAGAAACATGTCAATAAAGGAACTTGATATGCTCTATCCTGCTTCTCAACTCAAGACCACTTACAAACCATCAATCAACTTATAGAAAAAATAAATGAATTCAATATACCTTTACGCATTGCTTTGTGGACTACCAAAAAGTCTTTGACTCAGTGAAAATCCCTTTAGTCATGTCCACACTCAAACACCAAGGAATAGACATAGCATACATCAACATCTTAAAACACACCCACAACAAGGGAACATCTTTCATTCGCTTGCATATGGACTCTGAACCATTCCCCCTTCAAAGAGGTGTGAGACAAGGAGACACCATCTCTCCAAAACTATTCACAGCATGTCTTGAAAGCGTGTTTCGAACTCTAAACTGGGACAACAAAGGCTTTAACATCGATGGTGAATATCTCAACCACCTCAGATTTGCTGATGACATCATACTACTCTCAGAAGAACCATAGGAACTACAAAATATGCTCACAGAACTGAACGAAGAAGTTCAAAAGTTGGCCTCAAAATGAACTTTAAAAAAACCCCCAAGTTATGTATAACCCCTTAGTTGACAACAACATCAACATCAAACTTGGAAGTGTCCCTTTACACACAGTAAATGAATATACTTACCTTGGCCAACCAACAACAACTAAGCCAGATAAAGAAAAGGAAATTAGAAAAAGAAAACAATGGGCCAGAAAGCATTTGGATGGGCAAGCTCAATTTTTAAAAATAAATGTCCACATCTCTCAAGAAACAAGTTTATAACCAATGTGTTCTCCCAACCATTACATATGGTGCTGAAATGTGTAGCCTTACAAAACATCTAACACTTAAACTAAAAACATTCCAAAGGGCCCATGAGAAAATCATGCTTGGCTTCACCAGGAAAGACCATAAACAGCACACTGGATACATGAGCAAACCAAATTCAGAGACATCATAGAGACAATAAAGAAACTTAAATTGAACTGGGCAGGCCACAGCATGAATGAATGAAAATTGCTGGACACAAAGACTCACTCAATGCACATGATCAAAAAGAAACATAGGAAGACAGAAAACCCATAGGAGAAACAAGATTGACAAGCATGCAGGAAAAACATGGTCAAGATAAGCTAAGGACAGAAACTTTTGGCGTAATATGGGGAAGGCCTTTGTCCTGCAGTGGACTGATTAATGGCTGAGAATGATGATGATAATCCTGCTCTCACTCTCATTGAGAACAGAACAATTGTCACGATGTTCAGGATCGATAAACTATGAAAGAAACAAATTGAATCTTGTCCGATATTTATTTCTGCATTTCAAGTAAATCTTCATATATTTGGGTATATAAGTGTTCTTCTTCAAGGTTCAGCAATGGTTATCCTTACAGCTTGTGAAGAAATAAAAACAGTGAAACTATAGAGATTAAGCTCAGAAAGAATCCAGAGAAAAAGTTTAGCCCAATTTTTGCAGCTGGCTTGGAAATAATATCTATTCCGAGGAGATATAGGCACCATACAGCAAAGAATAATGTGGAGTCTACTACATCACATGATTACTGGATGAGCTGTATTTGTGCCATTTATGGACCACATAATCAAAGAAGTTCAAGACAGATTTAGTAAACTAAGGTGAGAACTGTATTACTGGATTGAGATAATTCCCAGTAAAGTCACCTGTTTATCAAATGAAGATAAAGATGATGATTTTAACCATTTCCAAGATGATTTTCCATCCATAAGGTCCTTCACACAAGAAGTAAGAAGATGGAAAACATTTTGGGCTGGTCAATCCAGAGTACCCACATTACTTTCAGAAACACTCAATGCAATGAATTTCAAACTAAAATTTTATCCAAATATTGTTAACATATTTCATATCTGACTATAATTCATGTAGTGTATATCTGTCTGTCCTTCATTCTGTTTGTCTGTCTGTCCATCTCTGTGTGTGACACATTTCTTCTCAGATGCCATGACCAATTATCCTGAAATTTTCAGTGGTTTCTCACAGGATCACTGGCATGGTTTGGGCACATGTCCATTAAATAAACTTTCCTATTCACAGAGTAACTACCAAGTGCACTTGAATTTCTTTAGTATGAAATGTTTTATAGCTTCACTTCAGGAGCTCTTGACAAGCACCATAGTGGTTTCCAACTTTGTTCATACTGTGCCTAACCAAATCCCTCTGATATTTGTACTCCAAGGAAAGTACTCCAGGTACTAACAAGGTAGAGTGCTCAGTTAGTTAGCTGTATGAGTGCAGCCTGCATGATAAAGTAAAGTTTACATTATAGCTATAACCTACACCTATGGAAAGATTGCTGGCATTACGTGCTGCATAACTAAGTTAGTGGAATGTTATCCATTAGTTTTTTTCTCTCCTTGAACTCATCATTAGTCATAACTTAGTAGTTTATGATGTTTTGTCATGCAGAAGACATGTCAAATGTTCAAGTGATTGAAAAACTGCAGATGTCAAGTCTAATGACTGAAAAGGACATTCTATTATATAATCAAAAGCTCTATTAACACTTGAATGATTTCCAGGCTCCCCAAGATGATTTCTTTCCTTGTCAAGTAACTGTGATGTGGTATGACAGCGTGCAGTGCAGTGCAGTGCAGTGGAACCTCAAATAGCAAACATGTTGGGACCCACTCATTTATCCTTTGTAGAGAGGTTGTCTTTTATCAGAGGGTGCTTAAGATCAACCACTAAATATCTATTAATGTCATAATAGTAATCCCTTATGTTACTGTAACTAATTGATCTACTTACTACTTCATGAGGATTATATATGTACAAGGATCATTGCCTTTTACTATAATGAAAGGGGGAAGCAACAAAGGCAGTGATAAGAAATGAAGAATTACTTATTAACCAGTGTTCATGCCCTCTTTCAAGACTCAACTGGCATGCCCTCTTGTTCTTGTTTTTTGAGAAACAATAACAATCACTGTGTTGCTTTTGCACAAAAGATCAACAAGGGATTCTGCTGCAAAACTGAACAGAATTGCTGGTTTTTTCCTGGAAATAATATATCTACTGGCTGTTGGGACTAAAATCCTACATTGAGGTGCAAAAGGAACTGGTGAAGAATCTCCCAGTCATTCACCTGACTTAGCAATGGTCACAAGCCTCATTTAGCCTCATTTAACATGGGCATCTTTATTTTTGATTTTTGTTCATTCAATTTTTAAAAAAAGGCTGGGGCATGGTTTCACAAGTCTGGGGTTGTGGCTTTTGTCCCTTCTAAAAGATCCATTTTCAATGGATTTATTGGAAGCTGCCCCAGCTTTTTTCCATTGTTCGGAGTTAAGAGGGCTAGGGCTATGGCTAGGGCTATGGCTAGGGCTATGGCTAGGGTTCACTTTCAGGTACTAATCTCTTAGCTTTTGTAGGGAATTAATAGGTGCCTTACTGGTTGTCCATTGTAGAGAGGTTGTCCCTATTTCAGAGAGTCAGTTTAGGGAAGTTCCACTCTATAAGTTGGATGGATAGCAAAATATAAATGTTCCCGTATATCGCAATACAGTTGACAAAAACAAAAAGCCCTCACAAATAGGCTTGCAAGCATAGAAAGTAATGGCACCCCTTCTAGAATGTTTCAAAATGTTTTTATATGTTGATGTGCAAAATATAATGCTTTGGTCCATAAATGCACAATTCCATAGACAATAGGACATAAGCAACTATACTAATAGCTGTGGTTTTTTAAATTACTCACTGGAATCCTAACTCATCAAAGCTTTCAGGAGGTTCTTATTATCAGATATTTCCCCATGATACAGCTTTTAAATACACATTAGAAAATCTAGATCATTAACATACACCTCCTACTGCTCCTCCAAGAATCCAGCTGTTCACATTCCTCAGACTAGATCTTGCTATTATAATTTGTCCGAACTTTACTAATTCATCTGCAGAAATAATTAGTTCTAACAAACCCTACATAAGAATGTTTTGATTAGGTTAGGTTAACAAAAGTATGAAAAATACTGACACATATAATGGCTGGTCTCACATTTCATATCATAAGAATAGATGATTGGTGTGTTCATGTTTTTAATCTTGCAGGTGGTAATTAACATTCAGTTCACCAGAGCAGTTTTGAGTAAGGTGTTGTTATTGTTGTGCTGCAGCAGTTGCAGTCCTCAGCACATGTTGACACTGAATATGATACTGAAGGTAACATTCCTTCAGGGGAGAAAGGAGGGGGGAGATATCATTAACCATTTTGGAGAGTCGTCCAACTTTTTTTTTCTCTCCTACAGATGCTTGTTTTACATTTCTAAGTGATGAACATACAGATGCCAACTACTTTACAATTGCCCCCTTTATTTCAAAATATTGAAATTCCTTCTGCATAAATGGTAAGCACACAAGCAGTATGTCACAAAAACTATATAGAGGGGAAAAAAACAATTACTCAAGATACTGGGAAAATATAAGTGTTGTGGGCCTAAATTTGTCAACTCCACAACTCCCCCTGAAGAAGTATTCTCTCCCATGCTATTCCTGAAGCTCTTTGATGAAGAAATTAAGATTTAGTTGTACAGTTCATAAGGTCTACAGCCATGACAAGTTTTATATTGGAGTCAGCCAAGTGAGATCTCTCTAAGGTCTCTTCAACCTGTGCAAGGAAGGATCCAAGACACAAAAAATAGTGTATCAGGATACATGGAAGTCCTCATCAGATAGTCACCAATTGTAACCACCAATTTTTGGTGATTAAAATCAATACAATAAATGTTGTAAATCAAAATTGACTCTATTATGTGCAACCCATTATAACCAGTCTCTACTACATTTATATCCACACTTTCTTTTCTCTTTTATTCAAACCGGGCAAAGAACGGGTGCTATACCTAAAAGGGTCTGTCTGTCTGTCTGTCTGTCTGTCTGTCTGTCTGTCTGTCTGTCTGTCTGTCTGTCTGTCTGTCTGTCTGTCTGTCTGTCTGTCTGTCTGTCTGTCTGTCTGTCTGTCTGTCTGTCTGTCTTTTTAACTGAACTTAAAACATGGGCAAAAAAATTCATGAAAATGGTTACCATGGTGATGAAAGACAAAAATAGTATTTCAGCGAGACAGACCCCTGGAGCTACAGACCTAAAACTTGGTATGCACACATAACTTCACTCTAAGAGTAGCAAAGGCTGGGTCCCACCTGGCCACACCTCTTCCTCTAACTGTGTAAAGCTAAAATGCCAAAAATGGTAGTTCGGAAAAAAAACTTGCAATTAGGGAGTTAGACCCCGGAACCCATATATATTTAGAATCAGCGTCATTTGGTTCATGTCATGCCAAAAAAATGACAAAAATGGTACTTTGGCACACAAACCATTGGAGCAACAAACATAAAACTTGGTATAAATACACAACTTGAGTTTAGGAGTAATGTCAGCGGGATCCCTCCTGGCTACACCTCTTCCCATTGGTGTGTAAAGCTAAGAAGTGCCAAACTTGAACTTCTGAATAACACTTGGACCTTGGGAGTCAGATCGATGAACACATTTAATATATATATTTTGGTTTGTGTGTATGTTTTTTTATATATGTATGTACGTGTGTGTGAGTGTGTGTGTACATACGTATGTATGTGTGTACATACGTATGTATATGTGTGCATGCATGCATATACGCACATGTGTGTGCGCGCTCGTGCGTGTGTGTGTGTGTGTGTGTGTGTGTGTGTGTGTGTGTGTGTGTGTGTGTGTGTGTGTGTGTGTGTGTGTGTGTGTGTGTGTGTGTGTGTGTGTGTGTGTGTGTGTGTGTGTGTGTGTGTGTGTGTGTGTGTGTGTGTGTGTGTGTGTGTGTGTGTGTGTGTGTCTAGGCATGACGGCCAAACCCTTTGACCAAAAAGGCAGAAATTTGATGTGTTCTCCTAGAATGTGGGTGAGTGTTTTTAAACACATGTGGGTGTGGTAATGGGTGTGGTAATGGGTGTAGTTTCATCATAGCCACACCCAAGAGATGTGGTTTGGCTGTCAAAAGTTAATGAAAAGACCAATCAAGCCGAAATTTGGTAAGCATTCTCCAAGTACTTATCCAGGTAAATATTATTAACCATATTCAGGTGTGATTTGGCCATAGCCACACCCACAGAAAGTTGTAGTGGCTATCAAAAACTAATAAAAAAAATAAACCAGACTGAAATTTGGTATGAAGTTTCCAAGTAACTGGGTGAACATTATTAACCACATGTGTGTGCCAATAGGTGTGGTTATGGCTACAGTCACACATGCAGTAAGTTGTTTTGGCTGCCAAAAGCTAATCAAAGGATCAACCAGGCTGAAATTTGGCTTTTGGTTTCTGTTGAAACGATATGACAGCTACGGTTTCGGCCATAGCACTCCAGAGGGGAAAAAAGATAAAAAAATTAATTACCTTTTTTTTTAAATTTAATGAATAAATAAATTTAAAACCAAAAAACAAAAAACAAAAACAAACCCCCCTCCCCCCCAAAAAAACACCCACCCACGTTGTATGCTTCGCACACTGTCCACTTTGTGAAGCAGCTGTTTAGGTGTCCATAGGAATAGTGAGCAATGATCCAGTATGTATTGAGAAGAATTATTAAACTCATTCATAAAGTTAGTAATCGCCTTTTTTTGACTGAAGTAGGTAGTCCCTTGCAACAAATGTCCTCAAAAAGCTGAAAACTGAGAAAAATAATCAAGAAACTCAGAGCAAGTCGATAGCCATGAACCTTGGCCTTTAAGAACTGAAAGTATGAATACCAGCTAATCCATTGAGGAAATTTTTGGTTCATGTATTACCATTGAGTATCAAGTTTACAGAAAGTTTTGAAAAAGCAAAAAATAAACCAACAATAACAATAAATCAAACAAAAAAAACAACAAACCCCCTTTCTGGATTTGTAATACCATTAAAACTTAAATATTTATATTGATTTTTATCAATATTTGAAAAACTGACATAGCACAGATGAAATCAAACTGTCCATTTCTCAAATTTTTTTTGTTGAGTGATTTTGTTTTTATGATGAGTTTTATAACAAATTTGTATATTTCTGGATTTGTTAAAAGAATTCCAAAGCTAAGAATCATCAGCCACAAATAGGTAACATCCTTTTCTACCAATTAAAAACCAACAATAGTTCAGCTAGAATAGCAATTTTGGGAGTTATTTTTTAGTCTGTGCAGAAAATTTAAGATCTGCAGTGGCTATATAAGTTTCAGTAATTCTTTGGTAAATCAAAAAAAAATTTTTTTTAACAACATCAGGACAAGAGGATAAAATGGAGTTTGGTCACTTTGTTCTTGCGGCTATAGTTACCACCTTGCTATATTCAGTCTCTCCTGCTTGTACACTACCAACTGGAGATAGACCAAGGCAGGAGCAGAGAAATGTGAACACAACACCCCAAAATACAATGTGTAACAATATGTCATACACATCAATATACAATAAGTTTGCATCCTGCAAGTCACTTCAGGAAGTTCTATTGGAATACTTCAGTGAAACAGGAAACTCGTTGGATACTTCTTACAATACATTTACCCTTGCTGACATCTTCTACTCTGGACTGCTAGTGAGCCCTCTTTATAACAATTATCAGCACAACAGAGAAGGAATGGACAGAAGAGGAGATCAAGTTTGTAACAGACTATTGAATGACTGGTTGAGACCCCAAAGTGTGAGCTCTGGCCCATGTTCCTGGCACTATAATTGTACCTACAATTCCGACACATTTCCAAGCTTCAAGGTACAGGCTGATTTAGACAGCCGGGATGCAATTTGGCAACAATGCTATGAAGTGAAAATGACCCGTATAACTTATTTTCAGAAGGAGGTGTGTAAGGAGGACCCACTAGGATCAGCAGAAAACTGGGTCCCACTGCACAATCAGGAAATTGTAGTTGGCTTCACAGCAATTGATAAATAATATGTACTAGCATCAGGAGCAACCAAAATCACTAGTCAAACTCCATCATTTAATTTTTATTTTTATCAATCTATATCATACAAATTAGCAGTATTAGTTCAAATTGGTTTCCTTTTGTTTTTTCCCCAAGAGTTTCTATTTTCAAATACAATCTCAGACTTCAAATCTATTGTTGATGATAAGTGATATATATTTTATGCTAGGATATTTGTGTATAAACGTATCTGTGACATCATTATTGTATTTGCTATTTTTATATTGATTACTGTACATGGCTAGTACAAATGATCACTAATGGGTTTGATCTTTTTTTAAATATCTGCTTGATAAATGACTGAATTCCATTATTTTGACTAAAATATATCGGTATTGAAGGCCAAGTATTTTAGAAAAAGCATTGGAACTTCATTCTGTTTTGGAACTGACATGAAGTATAATTTGCCTGATTGAAAAAGTCATTGAACAAATCTCATTTTCACCAGGATTCCATTTCCAAAACATATAAGATTTATAAAAATCTTTTCTCTCCAAAATATTAAAATAATAGGTGTTTAACATAACATAGTATCTATCCTATAAAGTATGAATAGTCTGTCCATTTGTCTGTCTGTCCATGTATCTAAAATTCATGCTTGAACAGTTGAAGTTGACTGACAACCCATAGAAAGAGAGAGAGAGAAAGAGAGAGAGAGAGTCAGGGTCACCAGGGGAATGTCTTAAGTATGCCTATATGGTTACACCCCTTTCTGCCTTTTTGTATTCAAATAGAGCCAAAAAGGGAACTTTAACCAGAAAAAAGAATGGGACTATAGGCCTAAAACTTTGGCATACAGACATGACTTGATTCTGGAAATAACATGTGGTGGGCCCCATCTGGCCACCCCTCCTCTTTATGAAGGCTAAAAAGGTCAAAAAATGGTACTTCTAAAAAGCATTTTCATTTAATCATGTGTTTACCCTTTTTTTAAAAGTCTACAGCATATGCTGTCAAAGCAGATATTTTTGTGACTATAGCCCACCTAAGGTACACCAAAAAACCATCCATAGGGCGGGTTTTTAGCTAGTAACAATAATGTCATACAACCAAACTATAGAATTGATAGTACAAAGATCTTAGAAGATTCAATCTACTATCCTTTGCAAGTCGCCATCATGTTCATATTCCAATGAAATGCATACAAGCAAATATGTACACAGACACTGAGGAACTACTCAAGTGTATGAGTGATACCAGAACTCAATAAAAATAATATTAATAGCTGAAATGGATTAAAAGGGATTATATTTAGTTTAAAAATTTTATTGTCAATTTGTTATCTATATATTTTGGTTTTCATTAATCCTTGTCCCAATCACCAAACTATGGCTGGATCAGTCCAAGTATTTTACTATGGTGATAAATTCAGTGAAGGAGACAATTGCATAGCCTGTTAATTGATTATGACCACCGTTGGTCAGTTATATGTGTACTAGAAATTTACCCTTCCTATGGATGGAAAGAATAAAAATATTTTATTATAATTTGAGAATTTTTTTTTGTAGGTTTGTTAGTTGCCTGTAACATACCAGACACATGCACCTTCAGGGCTCAAAAAGAAGAAAGGGAAAGAAAGGGAAAGGGATTTGGGCAGGGTTTTGATGACCTCACTTACAATGTATTTACATAATTACGGTTTGTAATTTACACAATTGTGGTCTGTTGTAAGTGGGGTGGTAGATTCAGGCATAGAGGTATACTCCAACCAAGAAATTTTGAAAAAATAGCCCCACATGCAGGATTTTATTCCGACACCAAACTTCTTTATAACGTCTGGAGGATGACCTCCATCAAACACGGAAAATTTGGTCCCTTTAGGCACAATAATCTGGGAGCAGTTATCGGACAAACAAACAAAAAAAAAGAAACAAAAACCAAACAAACAAACAAACAAACAAACAAAAAATAACAAGACGAACAAACGGAAAAAAAACAAAAAAAAAACAAAAAAAAAAAACAAATTGAGAATTATAGTAAGACTAGAAAACTACTCATCCTAAGGATAGAGACAACAAAAATATATCGACATAATTAGAGATTTTTTTCGTAGGTTTCTTTCTTCCATGTCACATACCAGACACTTGGACCTACAAAAGAATAAAAGAGAGAGAAAGGGAAAGGGATTTAGGCATGGTTTTGCTGACCTCACTTAGAGTGTGTTTGTCTGGTAAGTGTTCCAAGATTATTGGGCCTAAGGGGCTCAAATTATTAGGATTTGATTGGGGTCACCCTAGGGACGTTATATCGAAGTTCGGTAAAAATCAGTTTATTTGCTAATTCCTCCCAGATGATTGGGCAGAACTTAAATATACAGGGTTTAATGAGGGTCACCTTGGTAGGTTATAGGGAAGTTTGGTGACAATTAGAGTAAAACCCTGCCAATGGGGCCATTTCCCCCCAGTATAAACTAGACAGTGCCCCACTAATCATTAAATGGGCCACTACCATTTTAGAAGTTTTGAAAATATCTAAGGATGCATGTGCCAATGTCAGAGGGTATAAGCTCTAATTGTGTCACTCAAATAGTTAAATACAAATGAAGTTATTAGTGTTGGTGTAACATTCCTCACATTATGCAGGATGTGGAAGTTGAGCACAAGAAAAACTGTAAAAAGTTGTAGCACAAGAAAGGAGGGTCGGCATCCATTGGATGTCCAACAGGTGAAATACAGAGGCAAATGGTGATTCGAGCCAAAATTGGATAAGGAATATGACACTACAAGTATGTCCCATACCACTAGCTAGAATTATTGGTAGTCTCAAGACAAAATACACATATTGAACAATCAGATTCATAAGCTTACATCCAGTGTGTGCTTTGGAATGAAGTGAACAAAGCTAGAGATTCACTTATCTAACCAGAGCCATGGATGATACCTCTGATCTAATGCAGCCAAAACATTTTTTTTTCTTCACTTACTGTCTTTCTTTTTCTGACTGGTGGTGACTGATATTTTTGGGACTTACTTGGATTATTATTTTTTGTGTGATTAGATTGCATAATAAATAGCAATGAATAAGGTTAAAATAAACAAAGTGAGCTGTTCACTTTGCCAAACAGAATTGTGGCTGTAACACTTAGCTGAAGTCAGTAATTAGTGTTCTTTTGAACTCACTTGGGTTATTATTTTTTGTGTGAGTGTGATAGATCATATAGTGTGGTTTGAACACAGCTTTGAGGTTACTCATGGAAGAAGGAAGTTTACACATAAATTTGAGTCCTAAAGACACAGAATTCCCCCCTCCCCCTCCACTGGCAAAGGTACTAGGCAATGATACGATAACCTGAGTATTGCATAAAATAAACAGTACTGATTCAACACAAAGTCTGTTCATGTAATGATTCTCATAAAATCATCAATAATATCCTGTTTCAAGTTCAATAGCCATAGCTCTGACCTTATTCAATCTAAGCTTTTAATTACTAACAAACCCAGCTGCACCAGAGCTTTGTCATATACTTGTGCACCCATACAGAGAAATTATACTACTGCCAACTGGTGACCCTCTAAGTGACACCTCTACAGATTCAAGTTGCAATCACTTTTTAAAATACTAGTGAGAAACCCGCCTTATGGGTGGTTTTTCAGTCAGCCTTTGACCTCCTGTAGTTACAAACTTGTTCAGTTGTAGGGAGTGGGGGCTTGTAGGGCATTTCTAAAGTAAACATTATCATTATGAATGCACCTCTAGTAATTAGTGTTCTTTCTGCTCACCTGGGTTATAATTCTTTGCTGTCATACACGGGGGGGGGGGGGGGATTGGAGATGTTTGTGGAGTATTGCCCCATTTTTAAAGTAAGATTGTTTATTGTTATGAATGCACTTCTAGTAATTAGTATCTTAAAAACTTCCTGTGTGGTTTGTGAACACAAAATATTCAGAGATGTCCTTCTGAATAACACATTAGATTACATGTGGCAACTTATGAATAGGAAATTTGTTTCAGTAACCCTATGCCCTAGCACTAGCCCTATCCCTGATCATATTCTCACAAAACCGGGCCAGTGGTCCTCTGAGCAACTCCTGAAAATTTTAGGGTGATTGGTCCAGGCATTTGGGAGGAGAAATGTTATGCACAGACAGACAGACGGACGGACAGACAGATAGACACTACATGAATTATAGTAAGGATGTACCAGATTATATGAAATATCATTGTGAGACTAATTTTTATGGAACTAATCTTGCTTCGAGGTAATCTCACATTCTTGAATGCTGATTGTAGCAATTACAGTATAAAAAAAGCACCCTTTTCCTTTTCATATATTACTTTTGACCAATTAAAGATTTCAATCTAAGTTTTCAAGTGTTTGAAGAAGTATTTGTTTTAAAAGGTATCAGATGAAAAACATTTGAAACTGATACTTAATCTTTTATCTTGATTTTTCAGAACATATAAAAGAGTACCTATCACAAACTTCCTATTTTCCACAAGCAGGCTAATTGTGTAGCTATATCTACTAAATTGTACAGAGCTAAAACATGTCCTTCTTTGGTTGGAGCAAATGTTCTATGACTAATTATCCCACAACTTTTGCTCGTACTTTTGGGTTAGCACCAAAACATGGTTGCACATATGCACACTGTGTTAGACTCACCCCCTCCCAAATACATGGTTGCATATATGCACACTGTGTTAGACTCACCCCCTCCCAAATACATGGTTGCATATATGCACACTGTGTTAGACTCACCCCCTCCCAAAAACATGGTTGCACATATGCACACTGTGTTAGACTCACCCCCTCCCAAATACATGGTTGCATATATGCATACTGTGTTAGACTCACCCCCTCCCAAATACATGGTTGCACATATGCACACTGTGTTAGACTCACCCCCTCCCAAATACATGGTTGCACATATGCATACTGTGTTAGACTCACCCCCTCCCAAATACATGGTTGCATATATGCACACTGTGTTAGACTCACCCCCTCCCAAAAACATGGTTGCACATATGCACACTGTGTTAGACTCACCCCCTCCCAAATACATGGTTGCATATATGCATACTGTGTTAGACTCACCCCCTCCCAAATACATGGTTGCACATATGCACACTGTGTTAGACTCACCCCCTCCCAAATACATGGTTGCACATATGCATACTGTGTTAGACTCACCCCCTCCCAAATACATGGTTGCATATATGCACACTGTGTTAGACTCACCCCCTCCCAAAAACATGGTTGCACATATGCACACTGTGTTAGACTCACCCCCTCCCAAATACATGGTTGCATATATGCATACTGTGTTAGACTCACCCCCTCCCAAATACATGGTTGCATATGTGCATACTGTGTTAGACTCACCCCCTCCCAAAAACATGGTTGCACATGTGCACACTGTGTTAGACTCACCCCCTCCCAAATACATGGTTGCATATATGCATACTGTGTTAGACTCACCCCCTCCCAAATACATGGTTGCATATATGCACACTGTGTTAGACTCACTCCCTCCCAAAAACATGGTTGCACATATGCACACTGTGTTAGACTCACCCCCTCCCAAATACATGGTTGCATATATGCACACTGTGTTAGACTCACCCCCTCCCAAATACATGGTTGCATATATGCACACTGTGTTAGACTCACCCCCTCCCAAATACAATAAAGGAATTCTTGGAATGAAACTTTCAATTAAATACATGGAATTCCTCTGGGATTTCCCTGGGAATTTTCAATATTAGTGGTGGTTTGCATGTTTCAATGAATTTTGTTCAGCAATCACACCACTCTTTTCCCCCAAACTCTTAGTTACATTATGCAAGCTTTGCTCATTTGTGAATGACTTAATTTGCTATGTTGGACTTGAGTATATTGTTACTCTCGAGAATTGACCCACTGATTAGCTACAAAAAGGAATTTATAAAGATTATATTCCTGTCGTATTATTTGATATTTTATTACTAACTGAAGTATATAGTTTGAACTATGTTGTTGTTTTGTTTTGTTTTTTATAACTGTGGCACAGCTATCCCTATTATATGTAAATTTAAAAAAGAAAAAAGATAGAGGGGAAAAACCTGATTGATAATAATGATTACTCATGCCATCACCATGCCAACCAAACATCCTTGTGTGAACCCACATCCACACTAGTAGTAATGGATTCTATTAATCAAAAAGTCAATTAATTTCTTACCTATAACACTGAGGTAGTTTGGGCAGTTCACTAATAGACTGAAACTAAGTATAATAGGATAGAGTAACGATCCTGTATTGATTTCATGGAATTTTTTTTGGTTTAAATTCAATCATAAGGTTAAAAATATATTATTTAAAGAATTTAAAACTGAGAGGGATGATCAAGAAACTTAGGGCAAGTAAATAGCCATGAAGCCATAGCCTCATAAGAAAGTAAGGATGAATACCAGCTAGTTGTTGCAATGTTTTTGGTTTATTGTTATCAGTATACATGCTATTATTTTCACTAGGATGACTAATATATTTTGGCTGGATCCTATACAGGAATACGATCAGGTTATGAAAAATAAAACTAAATAAACAAACTACAAATCCCTCACATGATTTTCCAAAAATCTAATACACATACTGATTTTATTAGTTATTCAAAGAGCTGATCATGCACACATACAATACAAGGTGTCCATTCCTCAAATTTTTGTTGAGTGATTTGTATATATATATATTAAATGCATGTTAACTTTGTATATTTTGTTGTTGTCAAAGTGATTCCAAAGATAAGGGTTATTTTATGCAGTTAAAGATTACTGTTACATGGGTTATTTTTAGTTCTTACAGTTACACCAAGATATTTCTGTAGCTATATAAGCTTAAAAATCTACAAATGTGCAGTTACATCGGTGCAAGAGAATAAAAATGAACTTTGGTCAAGCTTTACACTTTGTCCTAAAGGCTGTGGTTATTGCTCTGCTATTTTCAGCCTTTCCTGTTTGCTCACTACCAATTGGAGACACACAAGGGCAAGAACAAAAGAACTCTCAAAAGATCATGGTTGATCCTGGAACTTCCTCACAGGTGTCAATGACATCACATCAACAAGCTAGTGGCAAGGAAGATGTGAAAACGACATCCCAAAATATGATCAGTCAACATATCTTGAACACGCGAAAGCATAATAAGTTGAAATCATGCAAGTCACTTCAAGAAGTTCTATTGAAATACTTCAATGAAACAGGAAACTCATTGGATACTTCTTACAACACATTTACCCTTGCTGACATCTTCTACTCTGGACTGCTAGTGAGCCCTCTTTATAAGAATTATCAGCACGACAGAGAAGGAATGAAGAGAAGAGGAGATCAAGTTTGTAACAGACTATTGAATGACTGGTTGAGACCCCAAAATGTGAGCTCTGGCCCATGTTCCTGGCACTATAATTGTACCTACAATTCCGACACATTTCCAAGCTTCAAGGTACATGCTGATTTAGACAGACGGGATGCAATTTGGCAACAATGCTATGAAGTGAAAATGACCGGTATAACTTATTTTCAGAAGGAGGTGTGTCAGGAGGACCCACTAGGATCAGCAGAAAACTGGGTCCCACTGCACAATCAGGAAATTGTAGTTGGCTTCACAGAAGTTGATTATTAATATGTACTAGCATCAGGAGCAACCAAAATCACTAGTCAGAGCATTATCATTTAATTTCTATTTATATCAATCTCTATCATACAAATAAGCAGTATTAGTTTAATCTATTTTATTTTTGTGTTATCCATTATTATATTTTAATATCAAATCTGTAATCATCAGTAAATTCAATCTAAGCTTGAACATTAATGACATCACTATTATCCATGCTAAGCTATCTGTACAAAATGTCTGTATGGTATCATTATTACAGTTATTAGAAAAGTACTCGTTATACATTGGGGGAGGAGGGGAGAGGTATATAGGAGGCATTACCCAATTTCTAAAGTTAATATTATGATGATCTCTAGTAGTTAGTGTCCTTTTGAACTTCATGTGTGATCAGATGAGTATGATTTGTGAACATGTCTTCCTCTAGAAATGTCCTTTTGAAAGGGTCAGATTATATCTTACTACTTGGTGTCACTCATGAATAGAAAAGTTTAGTTAATGGACCTACATCCTAGCCCTAGCCCTAGCCCTAGCCCTAGCCCTAGCCCTAGCCCTAGCCCTAACCACATTCTTCCCAAACAGGGCCAGTGGCCTGTGAGCAACACCAGAAATTTCAGGACGATTGGTCCAGGCATCTGGGGGAAGATAGAGAATAGACAGACAGACAGACAGACAGACAGACAGACAGACAGACAGACAGACAGACAGACAGACAGACAGACAGACAGACTGACAGACAGACAGACAGACAGACAGACAGACAGACAGACAGACAGACAGACAGACAGACAGATAGGCAGGCAGACAGGCAGGCAGGCAGGCAGACAGACAGACAGACAGACAGAGACTGATCGACCAACCTACCAACAGACAGAGAGACAGAGACGGACAGATGAATTGCAAATTATAAAGAGATTGTTTCATTTGATTAAAATATACAGAGAACAATTTCAATCAACTTTGACCATAATTAATTAATATCTTATCGTCCAAAATTTTTTTTTTAATTCGTATAAAAACAAGATTCCATTTTTCATCCCACATATTAAAATAGTATGGTGTGTACATCATAGTATTAAGTATATGGTGTTGTCATACAAACTTCATACAATTTTTACAAAGGTCTAAAAACTTCCTCTTCATTTATGTGCGTGTTTGCATGTACTTGTGTGTGTGCATGTGTGCGTGGGTGGATGGGTATATATATATATATATATATACAAGTGGATTTTTCAAAGCTTAAATTGCTTCATGCATGAATAACCACAAAGTAGTTGTTTTACACACCGCACATTCACTCTAATCATTCACAAAAATAATATAATTCTAGTGAGTTCAAAGGGCACTAATTAGGGACGAAAATTAAAAAAATTCTGATTTGGTATCACACAATTTTTTTTCTTCCTAGAATGGTCTAAACCATGCAAAAACTCAAATAAATGTCCTTTTAATGAGTTACATTTATTCCTTGTCTGTTTTGATCAAATCAGGTCTTGAAACTTGATAATTCAAAGATGATAATATAGAATATATGCTGCTGAAAGATTACCTCATGAGAATAAGATTCATTGTTTTGATCTGTGTATTTTACATATCACTTTAAAATCAAAGCAATGAAATTGAAACCTCCCCTACTCCAAAGTAACACATTTACACTTGTGCATAAAACACTTATATTAAAGGACATAGTGGCTGATCCAGAATTTGTTTCTAGGGGGGGGGGGGAGGCTAAAAATATATACCTAAGGAAGAGGTGCAGAGGAGAGAAAACTTTATAAATTGGTGCATGTTATGTAAATTTTACCCTCTACATACAGCATTGACAGGTTAATTTAACCAAAAATCCCTAAATTCTCACTTTTCTCAATAATGATGTCGAAGGTTGTTGTAGGAACATCAAAGGTTGTTGCCTAACAACATTTGCTAGCTACTTTTGATCAGCAGATCCACCATGCTTTCTGAGGTCCTTCATGCCTCCTTCACTGAATAATATATGCCTCTTGCAAATGATGCAAATCCATATTGATTTCCCTTTGGTGATGAAGTAATCCATAATATCTTAGCTTTGCATCCTTTGCTGTATGTCTTGAAATATTTTTGAAGGTTGCACTTGATACCTTCATTGTCCTATGTTCTGACATTATTTCTTTGATGAATATTGTGCATGTAACACTGCTGTGGGATGAGCTGAGAGTGAATGAGATGTGGTCAATCTTGCTGGAGAGCCTGGACAGAAGCTGACTGAATAAGTAGAGAATTACACCTTCACAGGCCCACCTTCAATGTGCTGTCACACCAATAAAAATAAAAGTATTTGCATGTAACTTGTTGCTCCAGTTTTAGGTCAGAGGGACTGTGCTTTTAAAGACCTGAAACCAACTAAACACTAAGCCACAATTTTATCTGTACAAATCATATATCCTACAGCTTTACCATAGACTGCTGCTCTACCATAGACTATTGATGTGTTTGTTTGTCATTTATTAGTGGTTGTAGCTCCAGGCCTTACTGTTGCTGCTACTCAGCTCTTTCATGTTAAAAATAAAAATAAAGAATAAATTTTCTTGCTGGCAGGTGAAACAAATGCTAACAAAGAAGCTTGTCTCTCAGCTAGCAGGACAGCCTGAGGGTCCTTTGAAGAAAGCAGTGACCAATGGTGGATAGCCTTGAATTAGGTTGCTGTGATATCAATCAAAACCCTTGAAGCTACTAGCAAAGCAAAGAATATATGGATAGTTAAATTATTCTCAAGATTTTTGGTGGCTTGGTTGTTTTTTTCTTTATCTTTATTCTTTCTTTTTTTTTGTTGTTTTTTATTCTTCTTTTTTTTCTTCTTCTTCCCTTTTTTAGGGCCTACCCCACTGAATCCGTCCCTGGGGACTATCCAGTGATGTAACACCAGCCTGTAATACATAAGATATTCACTACTGACTGAAAGCACTTGTAATGACACTGTGTGCATCTGACATGTGATTTTGTAAACAGAACAAATTTCTTCCACCTCTTTTCTAATGTTGTTGAAAGTCATTCCAAAGCTAAGAGTCACCTTCACCCAAAACAATTACCTTATTTCACCATCAATAAAAATCATCTATTTATCCATCATTTAAGTTGTTTTAGTCCCTTTTTACATTAAGAAATATTTGGCCCTCTGTGAAAGCTACATAAGTTTTATCCTTCTTTCAGATGGCTCCAAATCACAATATAAGAAAAATAGCCTCTCAGTACAAGTAGAGCAAATGGAGTCAGGTCAACTTTATGCTTTATCAAAGTTGCTGTGGTAACTGCCCTGCTATGTGCAGATTCTCCTGTCTGTTCACTACCAGTCGGAGATATAAAAAGAGTAAAACATAAAATCGGACAGGAGCAGAGGAATCCAGAAGGGATGGTACTTGATTCTATTACTTCCTGGAAGGTTTCTACAGCATCACTTTGAGAAATAGAGAATCAAAAAAGATATATAGCCACAACAGCTAATAAGATAATGTGCACAAAAAAAATCACACAAACGAATGCCAATAAAGTTCAAATCATGCAAGACATTCCAAGAAATTTTATTGACACGCATTAGTGAGCAAAGAAGCTCACCTGATACTTCTTACAATGCATTCACTCTACTTGATCTCTTCTACGCTGGACTTTTGGAGAGTCCTCTTAATAACAATCAACAATCCAGCAGAGAATGGTTGAGGCCCCAAAATATATGAAGTTGGTCCATGTTTCTGGAACTAAACTTATACCTACAATCCGGATATATTTGCAAGCTTCAAAATCGAGGCTCAGATTAATAATCAGAATGAATTTTGGATGACACAGCAATGCCATGAAATAAAAATGATCTCTCTCACTTATTTCAAGAAGGAACCATGTCAGGAGGATCCATTCGGATCAGCAGAGAATTGGGTCCCATTGCATAATCAGGAAATCTTAGTTCACTTCACAGTAGTTTCGTGATCAGCCAAAACCACTTTCACATATTAAAGGATTTCATTAAAGTTATTTGATCAATCTCTGTCACAGGAAGTTTCGTTTTATTCCCCATTATTCTATCATAAATATATTCACCAGTATTAATACAAGCGGTTATGAGGTGAGATTTTCAAGCTCCTAATTACCTTTTTCGAGGCTGAATAAATAGTTAGTTATACTGTTACGAATACCATATTTTGCAGTTGGGCACCATAGTTTAGTATGTACATGAATGCCTTTGATAACCCAAAAGAGACTACTTTCCAACCAGTGGGGGAACTACTTTTATTCAATTTTTTCGCTGTTTTAAGATGAACACAGTGAATACAAACATGCATAGACACACACTAGAAGCTTAGCACAATTTTTTTTTACAAACAATACTACCCAGTCAAGTTAACCTTGCTCTCCAATGTTAGTGTTAGGGCTACTGTAATGAATTACAATTACTGACTTCTAATATGCAGATCCAATAACAAAAACTATTATTAAATAGAGGTGCTGTGTTGTTGTTGTCCATCCACAGACAGTGAGAGCAACACAGCATACCCACAGCAGAGAGAAGAATAGAGTATACAGGCACTTGGGTGTAGGAGTGGGGTTGAGGTCATTGTCTGATGTAGACATCTCCATCCTGGCCTTACCTTGGCAAATCTTGCACTTTCCTTTCTTGATCTCCTTGAAGTTGTATGTCTCTTAGCAGTTCTGGCACTCTTCCCACTTCTGAGACTCAAGGATCTTGTACATTTTCTTGGTGCCCTCTATCAAAGGGTTCCTTTCAAGGATGTTGAAAGAGAAGTCATCATTGGCCAGGCACTCCAAGTATTCATTGTGGATGTGGTTGAGGACCTGTAGAGGATTGGTTTGTGGCTCCTCCTTGAATGGTCTCAGTGGTGTGTTCATGCGCATGTTTACATGTGTGCGAATGTATATGTATGTTCCTATGTGTGTATGTACATGTGTATGTGCATGAATGCATGAGCATGAGTATGCATGTGTGTGCATGCATGCACTTGTGTGTATTCATGCATGCAGATGTGTGTGTGGTGTGGCAGGGAGGAAGGGAGAGAGTGTTTTTTAAGGGGGATAAGAGGAGCCCACAAAACAATAAGGAAACTGAATTTGTAACTACAGAAGGCAAAAGGCCAACTGATAAACCTCCTCATTGTGTTCATTTACTAATTCTTTTTATTAAATTTCACTCATAACATGGTACACTAATTTGGTTGTTCCATAAGTGGAGGGAAAGGGGGAATGGGTGGTTGAAGGGGTCGATTTTTTGCCCCCAATTTTGGTGTGTGTTTGTTGGGAGGGGGTGGAGGAGTTGGGTGAAGCCCACAAAACATTAAGCAAACTGAATTTGTAAGTACAGGAGACCAAAGCTAACCAACAAACCGCCACTAGGGCGGGCATTTTTCTAGTAGTTACAATGCTCCAATAACAACAAATATCACAACATAGTAGTGAGATTACTTTTATATCATTTTACTCACCAGGAAGAAGAGACTCTAGCAAGTTTGTTGTCTCAAGAAAAAGCCTGTGTACACCAGGTTTCTGTATATCACACCTGAAAGAAAATAACAACAAATATCACATCACTCAAAATTATATTTGACCCCTAGATGGTTTGTCAAGGAAAGAGCAAGAAGACTCTTTACCAAGATTCTGGTCCAAGCAAAAACTAATCTACACTCTTTCCTGTCCACCAACTTCAAAAATAATCCCTTACCTGCATTATGAGCTGTAAGAATTTTTTTTTAATAGGGTGGGGGTGGAGTACAGGCATATGCTAATGTATACCTTTTTGAATCCAGCACAAGCTTTGAAAAAAACGTAGAATTCAGAAGATGGGTATCCTCTGGGTTAGACTTCTCCACTGTCAAACACTGCCCTCACCAAGGGTAGATCTAGCAACCTGGCTAAATTATGAGTAACTTTTAAAAGTTTTTATGCACCAGGTGAAACTGAATATGTCATGTGGTTTTCACCTTAACAGGTGCCATAATTTAGGAGTACACTTACAAAGATATCCAAGATTCTGAAAAATTTATACAGTCTAGGATTTGAACTGCTCTGCTGGGATAAATATTTTAAAAAAATAATAATTCTCCTAACCTCATACTAGATCTCCCTATACTGGTGAATACATATGTCATCAGTATTACAGTATTCATTTTATCCACAATAATCCATAACCCAAATTACATACCTTTATTCTTATTCAAACATTCTTGCTTTTGGATAATCCTGTGTGTATGATGATATTGCGGAGGGAAAAGACAGAACAAAGTAGCACACGAGAAAATAAAATACCTCCATTTTTATAGAGGTAGACTTCTTCTTCTTTCGTTTGCTATCAGCATTCCGTTGTCATATCACAAGCTCGGTTGAGGAAAGCCATGCCAGCATTTGATCATTGAGGGTAGCTAAACCGGCTTTGCCGTTGGGTGGTCGATGTTTCATACATGACTCAGTGATGTGGTCAACTGTCTATTCAGGGTGACAGCAGTCACAGGCAGCCGAGTCCCTGAGTCCCCATTCTTTCATGGTCATGGTGAAGCGGCCGACACCTGTCCTGAGACGGTTGAGCATTGTCACTGCTGGCATGGCCCAGTAGCTCTTCCGGCTCCTCAACAAATCTATGCAGCCTGGATTGATCAGCTGCCTTCCACTCCTCTGTCCAGTGGCACTTGAGCCAGATTCATTTGGAGACGTCATCGGGTGTTGAATGCAGGAGCTGGTGGGCGTGCTCCGCAAATTGGCATCGTGACTTCAGGTGAGCATGTGGCGGGATCTCTGTGGCAGTCTTGTGGAGAAGGTGGTCCTCGTCATTGGTGGCTTTTCAGGACAGAGCAAGGACAGCTGCTTCACGTTGCAACGTTGGTGGTGTGATGCCAGCAAGAATCGGAAGTTAGTTGATTGGAGTGGCGTGCAGGCAACCGGAGATTGTCTGTAAGGCAGAGTTGAGGGTCGCGTCCAGCTTCTTGGTGTGGGAGCTCCTGCACCAGACTGGGGAGCAGTACTTGGCGGCGGAGAAGACCAGTGCTTGGGTGGAGGTGCGCAGAGTCCTGGTCAAGGCGCCCCAGGTAGTACCAGATAAATGATGTATTAGGGCGACGTGGGCCGATGTCTTGGCAGACAAGTTTTCCAGGTGTTGATGGAATATCAGTGTGCGGTCAAGCTTGAGCTTGTGGCTTGCCTCTCGGTTGTTTAGGTGGAATGCGGAGGACATGGTCTTGGCCACGGAGAGCTTCAGATGCCAGTTTGTCAGGTAGCTTGACAGGATGTTCATATCGGCCGTTAGTCCCGATTCGATGGTTTCCCAGTTCTTGTTGGACAGAAGGATGGCGAGGTCATCAGTGTATCCATATTTCTTGGACAGTGTGTCTGGGAGGTCGTGGAAATAGATGTTAAACCAGATCGGGGCGAGTACAAAGCCTTGGGGGACACCATTCTTGAGATGTCGAAGCCTGCTATGTTGGCCATCACTGGTGTGGAGAGTGAAGCTGTGGTTGGTTAGCATCTCCATAATGAAGCCCACCATTTGCCGGTCCGGGATCGTCTGCAGGAGCTTGAGATGAAGTCCGCGGAGCCAGATGGTATCGTACGCCGCAGTGAGATCGAGGAGAACGATGCCTGCCTTCTCACCTCATTGGAATGAATCTTCAATGTCTTGGGTGAGGAGGGTTACCTGGTCCACGGTGGATTTCCCACGGCAGAAGCCTGCTTGTGCTTTCGGTAGTTTTGGGTCGATCACTGGTTCGAGAAGCGCATGGAAAAGACATTCCAAAATCTTGTATGGCACACAGAGTAGGGCGATGGGGCAGTATCCCTTTGGGTCCTCCAGCAGCTTGTTGGGCTTCGGGAGAGCGATGACCTTGGCTCGTTGCCATATCTTCGGGAGATTGGACGTGAGAAAGCAGAGGGAGCAGAACGATCAAAGCCACTCTGTGGCTTTACTACCCTGGTGCAGAATGAACTCTGGGAGGATGTTGTCGATCCCAGCTGCTTTGTTTGGCTTCAGGTGTTTGATAGCCGATTTCATCTCGTCCTTGGTGAACTCTCCCGAGAGGTTGGCGTCAACGCTGGGCGCCCTGTGTAGGTCATTCACTTTATCGATGGTCTTCCTGGTAAACTCCTTGTCGGCATTGAGGAACCTCCCATTGCTGATCAGCTGCACTGCGATGGAGTCAGCAGTGATGGGGCACGGTTTTGGTTTTGTTGTCTGGCCGGTCAGCTTATTGATGGTCTGCCACGCTCGTCGGCTGGAGTGGGTGAAGTCGATTGATTCAACTGTCTCAGTCCACCTCTCTCTCCGTTTGGTGTTGAGCCATGTCATGAGTTCTGTGGCAGCTCTGGCCCTCTCAGCATTGGTTTTGGCCTCGTTGTGGGCATGCAGGAGTTCCTTGCACTCTTTGTCCCAGCAGGGAACATAGTTCTTTCGGACTCCCCGTGGGACCTGTTTCTTGGCGGTGTTGGTCAACATCATGCAGTAGGCCACGTAGGAATCATTGATGTTGGAGGCAGAAGGCATTGGCAGGGATTTGGCTATGGTGTTGGTGCTGTTCACGAATTCCAACCAGTTAGCCTTGCAAAAGTTCCACCTCCAGACAAGTTTTCCCTCCATCGACTGGACAAGCGATGGTGTTGTGATCAGTGACAGGTGATGTTGGGAGTAAGGAAACCTGTCCAGGATGCGCCATACTGGGAGTGGCTCTTGCCCGATGACTTTGGTGAAGGCCAGGTCTGGGTTGGTTTCAGTGTTCCAGCACCTAGAGATGAACAAGTGGGGCTCCTTCGGGTTGAACAGAAGTGCAGCATCTGCCATGGATGCCCAGTCCGCCAGGTACGCGCCATCTGGGTTGGTGGTCTGGTAGCCCCAGTCAGTGTTCCAGCAGTTGAAGTCGCCGGCATCACAGCTGGAGCTGGGGCATCCGGCAGTGAGCCTGGTTGTAGTTTGTTCGGTGGTGGCTTGTAGACATTCACGACAGTCGTCTCCTGTACTTTTGTGGCGGATCACTCAACTACAGCGTCGGGGGGGGCACACTGACCAGCTGGTGACCAGGGTACATCATCTCTAATGAAGGTTGCTAGGCCGTGGTGCCTGCTCTTGGTTTGGCTGGCTAGCATGTACCCATGGAGCTTCAGGATGGTGTCATTCTCCTTGTGAGTCTCCTGCAGAAGCATGATAGTTACCTTGTTGTTTGTGGCAAGCTGTTCCAGGATGTTGAGCTTGGCGGTGGTAAGGCCTTCAACATTGAGCTGTATGATGGTGAGGCTTTTGGCGGATGGGTCTGCCTGTCCTGAGAAGGATGCATGCTGCCTCGGATGTTGGGGTTGCTGAGAGCAGTATTAAGTCATTAGTTTCACTGTTGTTAGCGGATACTTGTAGAGGAGGCCGCGGAGAGGCTGACTTCATCTCCTATAGAGTTAGTAAAAAACATTTATCAGCTCAGCCAATTATTCAGCTCACACAGATGATGTGGAGTAGGTTCAGCACTATGCTAGTGTAGATGCAAAAAAAAATGCTTCAAACCAGGTGTTGCTGGAAAGAGGTACAAACAGTTTGTAGTGTGGACAAGGCTTAAGTTTGATCACAGCTTCTAACATTGGGAATTTCAATTTTATTCCTTATATTCAATTTTAAACATGTCACCATGACAATATAAATTTTATTTCAATTAACTACAATAAAGTTATATTCCCTATGTAACAAAAACTCTAAATAAAAATTAAAAAAAAGAAGAAATAAAGAAAATTGGTCAGGTCAATTAAAATAACTTAATGAAATTCCTTGGACAAAGTCGACCATAATTTTGAAATGGAGCATTCAATTCCTCTAAGACAAATTCAGTTCATCTTTTTATGCTTTTTTTTTTAAAGAATCACTTTAAAAGAAGAATTAAAAAGGGACAAATTCAATTTGGCTTTTATTGATTTTTAACGAAGCAATCTGACCACTTTTTAAAAAAACCAAATTCAATTTGGCTTTTTATAATTTTTTTAAAAAAGCCAACTACTCTCTAAGAAAAACCAAATTTCAATTAATTGTCTTTAAAAATGGTTCAGCTTAGTTTAAGACATAAGTTCCCAAGGCCACCTACTACCATTGTGCTAGTCACTAATTAAATCTTGCTTTGTCCATGGCTGTGAAAGCACAGAGATAAATTGCATGTTGAATGCATTGACTTCTGTTGGACTTTTCTTAAAGTATTCACCAAATTGACAGCATTATGTGGGGAAAAAGTATCAGTCATACGATCAAATCCTGAAATAAAGAGAAAAAAAAATGGAATACACAAGACGAAAATAAAAACAATGCACCAAACAAGGTGGGTAGAGAAACATATGTTAATGGAAGATCTTGGTATGCTCTATCCTGCTCTCATTCTCATTGTGAACAATGGTTTCCATGTTTAGGATCGGAAAAATTATGACAGTAACAAATAGATTCTTGTCCAATATTTCTGCATTTCAAGTAATTTTTCATATATTTGGTTACACCAAGCCACTAATTGTTCTTCTTCAAGGTTCAGCAATGATTATCCTTACAGCTTCCTAAGAACTAGAAACAAAATAAAAACTAATTGATTGAGCTTAGAAAGAATCCAGGGAAAGAGTTTAGCTCAATTTTTGCAGCTGGCTTGGAAACAATATCTATTCCAAGGAGATGTATGCACCAGAAGGAATAATGTGGAACTACTACACCAGATGATTACTGGAGGAGAGCTTTATTTGTGCCATTTATGGGCCACATAATCAAAGAAGTTCAGGACAGATTCAGTAAAATAAGTGAGAACTCTATTACTGGATTGAAGATTTATTCCCAGTAAACTCATCAGTTTATCAGATGAAGATAAAGATGATAAGTTTAACCATTTCCAAGATGATTTTCCACCTTCAGGGTCCTTCACACAGGAAGTAAGTAGATAGAAAACATTTTGGACTGGTCAATCTAGAGTACCTACTTCATTTCAGAAATACTCAATGCAATGAATTCCAATCTGAAATCTTATCCAAATATTGTTAACATCTAACTACTAGGATAGATGTCCACAGGAAAGGGTCAGGTTCGTAAATGCTTTCCCATGTAATGGTGTCTCATGAATCACCTAACCAACCATCTAACCATTTGACATAAGAACAGTACCAGTTAGAATTTTGGACAATTTGAACCAAAGTTGACTAAATGTAATTAACTGACCAATTGTTTGTCGTGTTTTTTATATTAAAAATATTACTCTCAGCTTGCTCACCAAAAAAATTTAAAAAAAATTGTTTTCAGTTCTGTATTGGAAACAATTTTTCTTGATGCCAAAAATGTAAAAAATGAATACAACTTGTAAACAATTCTTTTGTTTGATGAATTTAAATACACCACTCAAAAATTAAAAAAAAAAAAAAAAAAAAAAAAAAAAAAAAAAAAAAAAATTAAATTTTCAGTCCTGGTGTGCATATACGCTTATGTTTGGGAATTGTGGAGCTTTAAAGAAAAATCACAGCTCCATCTTTATCCTCCACCTGACCACATTAATACAATGTATTACTGGTAAAAGCAATTGAATGCAAGTAAATCAATTAGTCAACATGATAACTGTGCAATCCATTGATTGATAATTATAATGATGCTTCAGTTCACTATCTCTAATTGATAAAGCTCACTCTATTGCACTAATTGCATTTCTACCTATCTAACAATCTAGACTCAGTACAGTGGGTACAGGGTTGTGACAGACACAACTTGTAAACAATTCCTTGGATTCATGAATCTAAACACACATTGGGTATTGTGGAGCTTTAAAGAAAAATTTCCTACTCAATGAATTAGCCTTCTTAGGAGAAGTGAGTAAGACTTGTAATTTGACAGAATAGAAATATATACTTACCCCAATTGGATGTATTGTAAGTTTCCTCGCAAGGAAAAGCAGAAATGTTACAGTGAAATTACAAATCCCCACCATCCACCACAAGTAGTGGGGGGGGGGGGGGGGGGGGGCATAGACCGAAATATTCTAATCTCCACCACACTTTTTTTTTTTTTTTTTGGGGGTTCTTTTTGTATGGAAATATATTTTGCCATTTTTTTGAGGGAGAAAGAAGCATGCTATGAAGATCAAACTTGGAGGGCTTACTCAGGAAGTGAAGGAGCCGAGCTATGCCAATTTTTTGGCTTCCTGAGAGGTTTCCTTCATGGTTAGCACCTATGTTGATGGTTTTTGTTGTTTTTTTGTTTTTGTTTTTGGGGTATGTAAAATTGTGTACAAATTTTGTGTATAAATTTTAGTGCACAAATTTTTGTGTACGAACTTTTGTGTACAAATTTTTGGTATATAAATTTTTGTGTACAAATTTTTATGTACAAATTTTTGTGTAAAAATGTTGACTCAAATCTCATTCCACTCAGTCAACCCCTTTGGGGCTTCCCTGCATCATGAGATTATAATTCATTTAGCATAGATCTGTCTGTCCTGTCTGTTTGTCTGTCTGTCTATCCATCTGTCTGTCTGTGCACAATACATCTTCTTCCAGATACCTGGACCAATTGTATAGAAAATTTAAGGGTTTCTCACAGGACCTGGCCCAGTTTGGGAAGAATGTGGTTAGGGTTAGGGCCAGAGCACATGTCCACTAAATATACTTTTATGTTCATGAGTAACAACCAAGTTGTAATGTGTAGTATGATCCCATTCAAAGGAACATTTCTAGCCATAGTTGTATTTACAAACCACACTAATCTGATCAGAGAGGAAGTTCAAAAGGAAACTAAGTGCTAGAGGTGATTCATAATATTTCATATACCCCCCCCCCTCTTCTCCCCTGCCCTATGTACAACAAAAAATTATAACCCAGCTTTTTAACAATTGCTGTAAAAGTCTCAATATTTACTCATTTCCAATATTCAGATTCCATCCAATTCTGCCTGAAGTGGCACCCCTTCCAATGTTACTCCTGAAGCTATGCAATGAAGGAATCAGGGTTTAATGACTAGTTCATAGGGAAAGTACAGTCATTCTTCAGACCCATGGAAGGTAGCCGGACAGGTAGGAAGCAGTAACTCTCAGGAGAACTGACATCTAACAATTAGCTTCTTGTTAGTCACTGTACAACCAGGTTCATTCTATAAATACTGGAATATGTAGTAAATATTTAGCTAGTGGCAAAGAATCTACACAAAAAAATATTTAGATAGATATTAATAGCTATGGCAAAGCATCAATATTTGGCAATAATAAACATATGCGATATTAATATAATTTCTATCATTACCTGTCTCATATGGATAATACATGGACCAGTTGCTGCAAACATAACTTGTCCTGAAACGACCTAATTTATCAGAGGTAGTCCCAATAAACTTGTGTCAGTGTATGTGATCCCTTGTGTAAGCAATAGTTGGACCACATATTACAAGATGGGAGCCTAAATTTTGTATTAAAACAGTATGGATTGGTGCAGAAATCTTGGTAAATGTAAACCTCATGTATATTACAATAGCAAATTAATTTAAATTAGAGATAACTGAGTACAGCTAACTAATATAAGTTTATGATCTGACACTCATTCATACCTCAAATTTGGATGTTTGTGCAAGGCCAGGTATCTAATTATTCTCTAATTACATAATTAGTAACCCAATCCTCAAAACAAAAACAAAAACAAAAATCCTTCAAAGGGGAGTTACCTCATCCATCATTTGAGACAGCAATCATTAAAATAATTTCTAGAAACTTTCAAGCTGTAGACAGTGGCTATGAAGTTCAAAGATTCTTTTTTATTGTTTCAAGCCCACACTTTAAAATGTTCAACAAGAAAAGAAATTATTTTATTTTAAAACCTTCCAATATTTCGGTTGCTTCACAAGCCTACATACTTACTGAATACAGTCTATCCTTCTTACTCACTACTATTTGAAGAGTATATGCTAGTGATGAGGAGGAAATTCAAATTATTGCAGGATAGACCAGAATTGCTGATTAAAAGATTAATGTTCCCTTCAGGATTGATTTAATTAAATTGATTAAACGAATTAATAGATCATTTAAATAGCTATTAAATAATTTGTAACTGATACTCTTTGCATATCTTGCATTTGACATGGTATTAGATACAAACACAAATTTATGGCACTGGTTCTGTTTTTATATATATTCGTATGTTATTGTATTATTCCAAAATTAAGAATCGCCTGACAAGATATCACCTTATTTTTGAATTAGGAGAATAATGATATCTATGAAAATTGGAACGTAGATATTCATTGCAGTAGCTTAGAAAATTTTAAACTTACATAAATGTCTCAAAATACTAGTTTTAAGTTATTGGTCCAGATAACTTGATTCCAAAGTCTAAACCTTGGTCTCTTCAATTGCAAACAGATTCCTTTTACAGAGACAGCATTACTATCTTAGGAACTTACTGGATGATATCTCTTGATACTGGCACTTAGGCTCTTGTTTTGACATTAAGCAAATGAAAATACTAGCAACAAATTTTTACAAGTGTACGATAGGAAATGTGTTTTATTGACTCCAATAAAACATTTAATACGCTTAATTGAATTGAAATTGTATCATAGAATTTTTACTGGATTTCCCCTGGTTGTTTTTTTTTTTTTGTTTTTTTGGTTTGGTCAAGGCAAGCCGGATTTCATGGTCCGTGCATGTATATTTCAATGAACTTGAAATAGTTCAGTAGTCAGCGCAAATATTTGTTCTATTAACCAGGCCAATAGCCAGGGGGGGGGGGGGGAGAAAAAAATTTTTTTTAAAAATAATAATAATAATATAATATTTCTCTCCTCCAGTACCCATGCGCACACCATCAAAAGTCAGTCAGTTTGTCAGGGTCCTCCCGCGTTCAGTTTTGAGGTGTATCAGATTATCTGGAGCTCTGCGTGACGGTCTACTGCTGTAGTGTGTTACTGTGTAACTGTGAGTCAGCACCTCCTACCCTTTCCCTGAATCTCTCAGCTCCCTCTATATTAGATGGGAGCTAGGCTTGCTGGGAGCAAGATGGCTGCTACCTGAAGTGATGGTTTTTCAGGTACTTCAAGCTGGAGTGTTCACTTCCAATGCAGGGGTGGCTCAAGCTTCAAATTATTGAGGGGGCTCAGTTTACCTAATATAAGCGGGCTGGGGGGGGGGGGGGTTTGGCAAGATTTATTCCCTACATACAAGCAATACATATACTTAATTTTTAAATGAGAGGGGGGAGGGGGGGAAACATAAGCACTACCAAAGTATTAGTGGGGATATTGATAATCATGAGAATTTGATAAATCAAGTGTGAGGAAAAAACAGAGCTATATAAATGCACCAAAATGCTCCCTGCGTTCATCTAACACTGCACAAAATTGTCAGGATAATTCAATAAGATCACAGTTATCTCTCAGCTGCTTGTGTGTATAAAGTAGTATATCAACTAGCCATAAAATTTTAACCATTGTTTGAGAGACCCAAGAGTATTTCTTTATTTCTAGGCTGAAATGGTTGGTGTTGGTCTGTACAGCATATGGACTGGTATTCATTAAAACTATTAGAGCTACCAATTGCCTGGTTCGATGTAGAACATGGAATTTCAGCTATTCTGAAAGTGGGATCACCGATCTCAGATGTTAAATATCCCCATTATCTTCATTGACTGCCTCAGTTACAGTATCAATTTCAGGCTGACCTAATCTTCAAAAATTATCTCTGGCTGAATTCTTGCAGTCTATCTCTTTCCTGATGAACAAGCTTCAAGCAAGCTTGCATGTCTCATTCTCTTAGCCATTTTGTCAAAATAAACTTCCAGCTGGTTCTGATTTCAGAGCAAGCTGGCAGAATGCAAGATTATTCATGATAAATACTGTTAGTGGTTCACATGCAGTGGTGGTGGTGGTGTTAAGCATATTTAAAATTTTCTCACTCTCTCTGTCCCAGTGAGCAAGGGGGGAGAAAGAAGAGACAGAAAAAAGAAAGAGAATAGAAAGGGAGGATTGAATTACAGCTGCTTCATTCATACATTGACATCGTTGTTTAAAAAATTGGGGGGGGGGGGGGGGGAAGCTGCCCCCACCTACCAAAAAGTGAGGGGCTCAAGCTGCCCCTGCAATGTCTACTTTTAGTGGTTATGGTGTTGCTGATTCAAGCCACGTAACTATGTTCAGTAATTTTGGTGGTACTTGTGTCAGTGATAAACTTAGGTTGGGACCTTCTGCTGGTTATGAGGTTTAAATCATCATGATGTAGATGGTAATGGTGGTCCTGATATTGGGACATCTAGTTAAACTTAATATGGGGGCAAGGCTTGCTGGGAGAAGAGGGCAACTTCCAGAAGTGATGATCTTTCAAAATACTTGAAGACACAATGTCCACTGTCCATTTCTATTGTCATTAGTGATGGTGTTGCTGATGCGAATCATATACCTGTAATTAGTACTATTGATGGCAATTGTGAAAATCTTAGCTTGGGATCAGCTACTAAATATTAGTTTTGCAAGTTTGAACATCTTGGTGGTAATGGTGGCCCTTACAGTTTATATAAATAAAGTTAAGATGTCCTCGTTTTTTAATTTTTTATCCATAATATGCCCACTACTGAAGTAATTGGTGTGGTAAATTCTTAGGATAAAGATCAAATCTTAGATTTTTAAAACATTTTGTTTTTTCCAAAACTTTCCCTTTCCCCAAGGAGTACATTGTAGAGCTGTTGCTTTCAGGTGAAATGGCTATAAAATAAATTATTGATTGGATGGTAGTATTGTATTTTCTTTAGTTTGTTTGTAGAAGATAGGAATAAGTATGGAATTCTTGTCAATAACATAGTAGATAGTCATTCCTCTACTCTGTACCACCTTAATGCAATGGCAGAGTCAAGCATTTTTGTCCTATCTGTGGAAAATCCACAGCACAATGTAGATGTATGCATTAATTCTGCACTGGCTAAAGCTATTGAGGAAAATAGACACAATTCATTGTTCTGCCAGAGTGTATTTTATTTTGTGGATGGTAACACTTGGCACTTCGGAATATGGTGGACCTTGATATAATGGTAACCAGGAAGTTTTTTTGGCATTAATGAAGGTATTCAATTGGCTGAGCATAACTCTGTCATAAATGCTTGCCTTGAAAGACCAAAGCTAAAGAATACCACATACGCATCACCCCACGTACAAAATAAAAATAATTAATTCAGGTAAGAACATAATTAAAACTATTTAGTTGATAGAATAAGAATTACAAATCTTTTTTATTTTTATTTATTTATTTATTTTTTTTATAATGGTGGATGAAATAACTTCTTTTAATAAAGAAGTAATTCATTTATGTGTGCAATTTGTACACCATGACATCAGATAGAATTTTTTTGCAATATGCCAAATTATCTAAAGTTAATGGCTAGTGATAGCTACTTCTGTCCTTGATGACCAGTACCAATTAGACATGGATATCAAATATGTTTGAGGATGGGGATATGATGAAGCATCCAATATGTCCTGTGAGTGGATTGGATTGCTAATTGACTGACCATCCTCTATTTGTAAGATATAAAAAGCTATCTTTATCACAAATTTATTTCTGGCCTGGTAACACCTGGTATATTAATCGTGTGTACTGGGGTAAAGATCCTTTTAATTATTAACTGTTAGTACATATTATATTGAAACTAAAGAAACAAAAAATGTTATAACTCTACATATAGGTTGATATTTTATGAATACTAGTGAAAAACCCGCCCTACGGGCGGTTATTCAACCCACATAGTCACAAAGTGTCTGCTTTGAAAACATTTTGTAGACTTTTTGAAACAAAAGTGAACATGTGATTAGGTCAAACATTTTTTTTTACTACCATTTTAAACAATTTTAGCCTTACACGCTTAGAGGAAGAGGTGTGGCCAGATGGAACCCACCCCTTGCTATTCACAGAGTCAAGTTGTGTCTGTATGCCAAAGTTTTAGGCCTGTAGCTCAATTTTTTTCCCTGGCAAAGATCTATTCTTTCTTTTTTTAGTATGGAAAGGGGTGTGGCCACATAGACATGCTTAAAACATTCCCTGGTGACACTGATTGTAAATATATATATATGGGTTTGTGGTCTAACTTCAAATGTTCAAGCATGAACCCGATGATGCACAGACAGACAGACAGACTTCATACTTTATAGCATGGATATTACATGTAGATCTATTGCAGCACATGATTTGTTCACAAAATTATCTTTCTAAGTAATAAAAACATCATCACTCTGATTATTCAAAAGGTCCAGTTTAATGCTGAGTTGCCTTTGCACTGCGACAGAACTCTTCTAGTAAATATTGAAGGAGGTCTGTGTCCACTGTAGTGTGCCTCAATCAATGATCCACCTCTAATGAAGGTTGCCAGCTGGGATTCAATTCGGGACAATATATGTGTACATATATGTGTATATATGTATTTATGTATATATATGTATACACATGTATATACAGATATATACACATAAATTTATTACATTATGTAGGACTGTTTTGCCATTATGAATGGCCATATCTTTTAACCATATTTGGTGAAATTTGTATGGTACTTCACAATAATACTTGAGAATGTGGGACACTTGAACATGCCATGGAGCATATCATTGGAAAGCATTTGAACTAAGCTTTCATTTGGCAATAAGATTAAGGGTAGGGGGTGAGTGACAACAAAGGGACGGTACATAATTATATATCTCATGAATAATTAATGAGAATTAGGTTACTACCTCCCCCCCCTTCCCAAAAAAGGAACCCCCCTTTCAAAAATCCTGGCTACATGCCTGTTAACTATTTAGTTAATACCACTCAAGTGTTGTTCAGCTGTTCCTGATCAACATTGACAATTTGATTAACAACTTACTTTGTTCTACAAGACAATTGATTCGTTTAATTTCTGACAGAAAAATTTTCCATAACTTTATTGATCTATATAGTATGGTTGCTTATGATCAATTTTGTGCACTGCGGGACCAAAACATGAAAATTTGTACAGGGATTAAGTAGAGCATATTAAAGCATTTCAGAAGGAGTTCCACCACATCATCAGTGGTAGTATTCACTCTTCAGAAACAGTACTATTTTGCTCATGTTGTACAATGTATATTCTCTTCATATAGATTGTACGGCAACAGTAAGGAGAAGAAAAAAAAAACAAACAAGATATTGAGGGCATAATTGTCGCACAGTCCATAGCAGAGGCAAAGAGTTGTGTATGAGGGCCCTGTGTCTCTGCACTGGTTAGGGCTATGGCTGGGGCACATGTCTATTAAATAAACTTTCCTATTCATGAGTAACCACCAAGTGCAATTGGGATATGGAACAAAACTTCAATACTCCCAAAGATGCTGTGCAATATGTCACAAACCCAGATGCAAAAAAAAAAGTTTGAATCATGCAAGATACTCAAGGAAGTTCTGCTAAATTACATCAGTGAACCAGGAAACTCATTGGATACTTGTCACAAACCCCTCCCCACTCGATCTCTCACCTTCCCATGTTTCACGGATGACATCCAGCGGGCCCCTCACTTGTCTACCATATACGAGCTCAAAGGGCGAGAACCCAGTGCTCGCCTGTGGTACTTCCCGATAAGCAAACAAGATGTATGGCAGTAGTCTGTGTCAATCCTTTCCTTCTTCCGTGGTCCATCTCAGCATCGCCTTGAGGGTCTGGTTGAAGCATTCTACCAATCCATCAGTCTGTGGATGGTAAGGACTTGTTCAGATAGTCTTCATCCCAAGCATTCTGTACACTTCACCCATCAACCGACTCATGAAGTTGGTACTTTGGTCTGTCAACACTTCCCTAGGTATCCCTACCCTAGAGAAGAAACCCACTAAAGCTTCCGCCACATGCCTTGCTTCAACTGATCTCAATGGAATGGCCTCAGGT
The DNA here is from genome assembly GCA_963969325.1 of Lycopodina hypogea. Lineage (NCBI taxonomy): Eukaryota > Metazoa > Porifera > Demospongiae > Poecilosclerida > Cladorhizidae > Lycopodina > Lycopodina hypogea. The sequence goes on from OZ017783.1 coordinate 15,409,602, forward strand.
ACCCGGTAGCATAATCACGGATAACTAATATGAACCTGTGCCAGGCCCGACTCCTGGGTAGAGGTCCCACAATATCCGTTGCGATCCTCTTAAATGGAACATCAATAACTGGTAAGGTGATTAATGGCACTGGACAAACTTTCCTGGTATTAGTTTTCTGACATTGGGCACAGGATCGACAGTACTCTGCCACATCTTTGGTAACATTAGGCCATAAAAACCTCTGCCTAATCCTTTGTGCTGTCTTATTCCTTCCCAAATGCCCAGCTAATGGTATGGTATGAGCTACCCTTAACATCATAGCTCTACACAACTTGGGTAATACCAATTGCTCCCTTGCCTTTCCCTCTTCCATAACTACTCCACCCTTGCGGTATAACAACTCACCATTCCAAAAATATTCTCCCTCCTTAGTCACTTCCCGATTCTTTACACCCTTCTTCACCTCCTCCAAGGTTGAATCTGTAAGCTGCTCTTGTCCCAGTTCCATTGCGGACAGTTCCAAATCATGTTCCAGTTCAGCTTCACTCCCGGCCCATGCATTCCTCCTTTTCTGAGATTTGGTTAGCTTGGTTCGCTCTCTGCCCCCCTCAAACATTTGCTCAGAGAAGTTAGGTAGAGCCTGATCCAGCTCCCACGTGTCTACTAACTCATCCTGAGTTTCTCCCTCCGATATCACAGCCTGCTCCACCATAATGGCCTTGGTTTTGTCTTCTGCACTGGATCCACTCTGACTCTCCACCTTCTCTTCCACACCACTAGTCTCATCACATGTTTCAGCATCCTGCCTACTCTGTCGACTTTGTGCTCTAGTCGTGACCAGATACCCCTCTTCACCGGCTTCATTGATTCCCAGCAGCTCTGCCAACTCTGGCACATCAGTTCCCAACAGAACTGCAACTGGTAAATGATCTGACACTCCAGTTCGTACCTTGAGCTTCCTTCCTGAGACCTCCAACTCTATTAGTGCCACTGGATACTTCCTCATATTCCCATGCACACACTTGAGTTCAACCGTCTCCTCCGTTATCCCTCCTTTTGGGACAAGGTCCTTCCACACAAGTGTGTTTCCACACCCCGTATCCAGGAAGACCTGTTCCACAGCCACACCTGCAACCTTTCCCCTATTACAGAGCCCATGTCCAATATTGCCTCCACAATACAATGGCTTTGCTGGGCATCTTGATGCAAAATGTCCCGGCTGTCCACAGCTATAACACCTCATGTTCTTAGCTGTTTGCTCCGTCTTAAGCTTCATTGGAGTAACCTTCTCCTGCACCTTTGGACACCTGTCCCTTAAGTGCCCGGCTTCTCCACACTTAAAACATTTCCTGGTGACACCTTTACCTGCATTCCTTACACTGGTCGTCCCTCCTAAACTACCGAATCCATGACTTTTCCCACTGTATGTACCCTTGTGAGCCTCCACATACTCATCTGCCAGTGTGCCAGCTTCCACTGTTGACCTTGGCTTTTTCTCCTTCAGCCATATCCTGAGGTGTGGTGGCAAGGTTTCCAAGAACTGCTCCACCACTATCAACTCTTTGATCTCTTCATTTGTCTCACACTTCACAAGCCACTTGCAGCTAAGTCCCTTAACCTCATCACAAGATCAAAGTTAGTCTCATCCTTCCCTCTAGTTGCTGCACAGAATCTTTGCCTATATGCCTCAGTGTTCACCCCATAGCATTTGAGAATAGTTTATTTTACTTCACTGTAATCATCAGCTAAGTAAGTCTGAATGGTGGCATAAGCTTGCTGAGCTTTGCCAGTCAACAGTGGTGCTAGGATGTAAGGCCAACGACCTACAGGAATCTCAGTAGCTGCCATGGCCCTTTCAAATGTAACTAGATAGGCCTCAATGTCATCATTTTGGTCAAGCTTTTGTAGCTTGGGCACTGCTGTTGGAACCCCCCTAGGTATCCCTGCATTCACTATTGATGTCAGTTCTTCTCACCGTTCCTCTGCCTGTTGCTGCATAAATGCCATTATCTGTTCCCATCCAGGACCACTGCTTCCTCCCATTGACATTCCTCCTGCTCTGTGGTATTGGTTGTCTGCATCACCTAGTGCTGTTTATATATTGTAGCAGCTCTAGTTGCCATTCACTTCCCTCCAGATTCCTACAGCACACCAGCTCATAGTCAATCCCACCACTGCCACCAAATGTCACAAACCCAGTCTAAGATGGGTTTCACCAGACAACCAGAGCCCACAACTAAATCCAACCAGACTTGGGTAACCCTAAACAACTAAAATAACTATACTAATAATATAGCAATAATTGGAGAGAAAGTCTTTTCTCTCACACACACTCAATGCACAGCACCCTCAAAAAGCAAGAACAAATCTTAGCTTTCCAAGAAGACTCTACAAAATTACAGTTCACAATTACTCAAATCTGGTACTCTGTGTGTGCATGTGTTCTGTTCAGCCAATCACCTTCTTCCCGCCTTTTAGCACACACAACATACATAATTGAACAACACAAAAACACAATCCATTTATTAACTACCACAAATCACATATCTGTTTAACAGTAAACAAATCACAGTACGGTAATAATGCTAATAATATGTTCTTTCTCTTGTCTTGTCCTTGAGACTTCTCAGCTCGTTCCCTGACGATACTTCTTACAATACATTTACCCTAGCTGACATCTTCTATTGTGGACTATTAGTAAACCCTCTTTATAAGAATTATCAGTATAACAGAGAAGGAATGGACAGAAGAGGAGCTCGAGTCTGTAACAGACTATTGAATGACTGGTTGAGACCTCAAAATGTGAGCTCTGGCCATGTTCCTGGCATTATAATTGTAGCTAATTTTTTATTTATTTATTTGTTTTTTTTTTTGTTTTTTTTTTAAATCTCTATCATACAAATTACAGTATTAGTTCAAACTTTAAACTCAATCTCAGTGATTTCTACTCTTTTCTTGAAGATAAGTGACACATACTTTATGCCTGGATATTTGTGTATAAATGTATCTATGACATCATTATTGTGATTGATATTTTTAGATTATTAATGTACATACAGTGAACCGATTAGCAGACATGTTGGACCCACTCACTTGTCCTTTGTAGAGAGGTTGTCCTCCTGGTAAGTATTCCAAGATTATTGGGCCTAAGGGGCTCAAATTTTTAGGGTTTGATTGGGGTCACCCTTGGGACATTTATCAAAGTTTGGTGAAGATCAGTTTGTTTGCTAACACTCCCAGATGATTGGACAGAGCTTAAATATACAGGATTTAACAAGGGTCACCCTGGGTGGTTATAAGAAAGTTTGGTGACAATTAGAGTAAAACCCTGCCAATGGGGACATTTCCCCCCAAAAATCTGCTTGTTGTAGTCACAATTCTATGCCTTAGTAAACCACCCCACTAATTACAATTTTGTAAACACTTACATCTGAAAAACTGTTCCCAAACCACCTCCAACTCTTTTTCTTTACTTCTTTTGGAGCCTTGTAGGCCCAAGCATCTGGGATGAGATAGCAAACAACAGATTTACAAATATATTAAGAGGTTTTTGTGTTCTCTGCCATAGGGAGAGTGGGGGTGGGGTGGGGGGGGGGGGGGGGGGGCTGTTGTCTCCATCCTTAGGATGTGTACTTTTCTAGTTGTTTATTTAAAGAAGGTGATTATTCTTGATACCTGAGCTCACTGACAACCACTGAAGTGTCTTGACATATTTCTGGAATCTTCTGGAACAACATCTAGAAGCCAAAACTAATATAAACTATCAAGAGCTCCACCTGGAACTTCAATGGATGAAAGAGAAATCAGAGGAGAATGCAAGAGACTAGATGCCAATAATTATCCATGATAAACCATAAAGTATAAACTAGACAGTGCCCCACTAATCATTAAATAGGCCACTACCATTTTAGAAGTTTTGAAAATATCTAAGGATGCATGTGCCAATGTCAGAGGGTATAAGCTCTAATTGTGTCACTCAAATAGTTAAATACAAATGAAGTTATTAGTGTTGGTGTAACATCCCTTACATTATGCAGGATGTGGAAGTTGAGCACAAGAAAAACTGTAAAAAGTTGTAGCACAAGAAAGGAGGGTCGGCATCCATTGGATGTCCAACAGGTGAAATACAGAGGCAAATGGTGATTCGAGCCAAAATTGGAGAAGGAATATGACACTACAAGTATGTCCCATACCACTAGCTAGAATTATTGGTAGTCTCAAGACAAAATACACATATTGAACAATCAGATTCATAAGCTTACATCCAGTGTGTGCTTTGGAATGAAGTGAACAAAGCTAGAGATTCACTTATCTAACCAGAGCAATGGATGATATCTCTGATCTAATGCAGCCAAAAAAATTTTTTTTCCTTCACTTACTGTTTTTCTTTTTCTTTTTCTGACTGGTGGTGACTGATATTTTTGGGACTTACTTGGATTATTATTTTTTTGAGTGATTAGATTGCATAATAAATAGCAATGAATAAGGTTAAAATAAACAAAGTGAGCTGTTCACTTTGCCAAACAGAATTGTGGCTGTAACACTTAGCTGAAGTCAGTAATTAGTGTTCTTTTGAACTCACTTGTGTTATTATTTTTGTGTGAGTGTGATGGATCATATAGTGTGGTTTGAACACAGCTTTGAGGTTACTCATGGAAGAAGGAAGTTTACACAAAAATTTGAGTCCTAAAGACACAGAATTCCCCCCTCCCCCTCCACTGGCAAAGGTACAGGCAATGATACGATAACCTGAGTATTGCATAAATAAACAGTACTGATTCAACACAAAGTCTGTTCATGTAATGATTCTCATAAAATCATCAATAATATCCTGTTTCAAGTTCAATAGCCATAGCTCTGACCTTATTCAATCTAAGCTTTTAATTACTAACAAACCCAGCTGCACCAGAGCTTCGTCATATACTTGTTGTGCACCCATACAGAGAAATTATACTACTGCCAACTGGTGACCCTCTAAGTGACACCTCTACAGATTCAAGTTGCAATCACTTTTTAAAATACTAGTGAGAAACCCGCCTTATGGGTGGTTTTTCAGTCAGCCTTTGACCTCCTGTAGTTACAAACTTGTTCAGTTGTAGGGAGTGGGGGCTTGTAGAGCATTTCTAAAGTAAACATTATCATTATGAATGCACCTCTAGTAATTAGTGTTCTTTCTGCTCACCTGGGTTATAATTCTTTGCTGTCATACATGGGGGGGGGGGGGGGGGGGGGGATTGGAGGTGTTTGTGGAGTATTGCCCCATTTTTAAAGTAAGATTGTTTATTGTTATGAATGCACTTCTAGTAATTAGTATCTTAAAAACTTCCTGTGTGGTTTGTAAACACAAAATATTCAGAGATGTCCTTCTGAATAACACATTAGATTACATGTGGCAACTTATGAATAGGAAATTTGTTTCAGTAACCCTATGCCCTAGCACTAGCCCTATCCCTGATCATATTCTCACAAAACCGGGCCAGTGGTCCTCTGAGCAACTCCTGAAAATTTTAGGGTGATTGGTCTAGGCATTTGGGAGGAGAAATGTTATAGACAGACAGACGGACAGACAGACAGATAGACACTACATGAATTATAGTAAGAATGTACCAGATTATATGAAATATCATTGTGAGACTAATTTTATGGAACTAATCTTGCTTTGAGGTAATCTCACATTCTTGAATGCTGATTGTAGCAATTACAGTATAAAAAAAAGCGCTGTTTCCTCTTCATATATTACTTTTGACCAATTAAAGATTTCAATCTAAGTTTTCAAGTGTTTGAAGGAGTATTTGTTTTCAAAGGTATCAGATAAAAAACATTTGAAACTGATACTCACACCCCTCCCAAATACAATAAAGGAACTGTTGGAATGAAACTTTTAATCAAGTACATGGAATTTCCCTGGGAATTTTCAATATTAGTGGTGGTTTGCATGTTTCAATGAATTTTGTTCAGCAATCACACCACTCTTTTCCTCCAAACTCTTAGTTACATTATGCAAGCTTTGCTCATTTGTGAATGACTTAATTTGCTATGTCGGACTTGAGCATATTGTTACTCTCGAGAATTGACCCACTGATTAGCTACAAAAAGGAATTTATAAAGATTATATTCCTGCTGTATTATTTGATATTTTATTACTAACTGAAGTATATAGTTTGAACTATGTTGTTGTTTTGTTTTGTTTTTTATAACTGTGGCACAGCTATCCTTTTTATATGTAAATTTAAAAAAGAAAGAAAGATAGAAGTTACCGATGTTACAAAAAAGCTTTTTATGACAATATAGCATCACCATTCAAACACATTGCTATTTATCAATAACAGAAGCAGGAGCTAATGTAAGGCAATATTAAACATATGTACTATAAGTATACTTTCTACAATAACTTGTCTCATATGAATAAGACATGGACCAGTTGCTGCAAAGTAACATGTCCTGAAACAACCTAATTTATCAGAGGTAGTCCGAATGAACTTGTGGTAGTGTATGTGATCCCAATCCCTTTGTGCAAGCAATAACTGGACCACTTATTACAGGATGGGAGCCTAAATTTCATACTAAAATGGTGTGGATTGGTGCAGCAATCTTGATAAATGTACACATCATATATATTTCAATAGCAAAATTAATTTAAGTGAGAGGTAACTGAGTACTGCTAACTAATATAAGTATATGATCTGACACTTATTCATACCTCAAATTTGGATGTTGTGCACAGCCAGGCATCTAATTATTCTCTAATTTCATAATTAATAACCCAATCCTCAAAACAAAAACAAAAACAAAAACAAAAAAAAAATCCTATCAAGCGGAGTTACCTTATCCATCATTTGAGACAGCAATCTTGGAAATAATTTCTAGACACTTTCAAGCTGCAGACAGTGGTTATGAAAGTTCAAAGGTTCTTTTTTTATTGTTTCAAGCCCAGACTTTAAAATGTTCAACAAGAAAAGAAATTATTTTATTTTAAGACTTCACCATTTTTGGTTGCTTTACAAGCCTCCATAACTCCTGCATACAGTCCGTCCTTCTTACTCACTACCAATTGGAAATAATATGCTAATGATTAGGAGAAAATCCAAATTATTGCAGAATAGACCAGAATTGATGCTTAAAAGATTAATATTTCCCTCAGGATTGGTTTAATCATAATTGATTAAATTATTTAATAGATTATCTATACAGCTATTACATAATTTGTAACTGATACTGTTTGCATATCTTGCATTTGGACATGGTATTAGATACAAACACAAACTTCCTGCACTGGTTCTGGTTTTTTTACATGTTTATATGTTATTGCATTATTCCAAAATTAAGAATCTCCTGACAAGATATCACCATACTTTCAAATTTTAAAAAATCACCATATCTAGTATTTTGAGACATTTATATAAGACTTAAAATTTCTAAGCTACAATCTTCATTTGGATGGCTCCAAGACAATATCTAACATAATTCATATTCTATCAGCACAAGAAGAAGGGAAATAATGTTAGTTCAATCTTTATGTCTTGTCATAGTAGTGATGGCTACAGCCCTGCTGTGTTCAGTCATTCCTGCTTTTGCAGTACCAATTCGAACAACTCAAGATCTTGAAGGAAGGAATTCCAGTGAGCCAATTAATGATCCTCCAAGTTCCCCACAAGTGTCCATCATTTTTCCTCCAGATACAGGGAATGAGATATGGAACAAAACTTCAACATCCCAAAAGATGCTGTGCAATATGCCACAAATCCAAGTGCCAAAAAAGTTTGCATCATGCAAGACGCTTCAAGAAGTCCTAGTTGAATACTTCAGTGAACCAGGAAACTCGTTGGATACTTCTTACAACACATTTACCCTTGCTGACATCTTCTACTCTGGACTGCTAGTGAGCCCTCTTTATAACAATCATGAACATAGCAGAGAAGTAATGATCAGAAGAGGAAATGGAATCTGTGCCACTCTATTGAATGACTGGTTGAGACCTCAAAATGTGAACTCTGGCCCATGTTCCTGGCACTATAATTGTACCTACAATCCCGACACATTCCCAAGCTTCAAAGTGGAAGCCCAGCTAGACAGAGAGGATGCGATTTGGCTACAATGCAATGAAGTGAGAATGACATACATAACATATTTCGAGAAAATACCGTGTGAGGAGGATCGACTCAGGTCAGCAGAGAACTGGGTCAAGATGCCCAATCAGGATATTTTAGTTGGTTTCACAACAGTTGCATGATTTCTATTATAGATACTAACATTACCTGCTGTCAAAATCAATCTTATTATTTAAAGATATTGTCATCTTTAATCTTTGTTCATGAAGTAATTTAATCTCTATAATAACAGTTAATATAATTCATGTGGCACTTTCATTCATATATTTTTATTTCAATATCTAATTAATGACTTCTAATCCTAACATTAACATAAATGACTAATCTCTTAAGAGTGATTTTAGAATGAAATAATTACCAGTGTCTTTATTCAGTACTATGGGAGACCTGACACTGGCTGCCTCATTTCATGAATTTACACTATAGTCATGTTATGTCAAAATTGGCATGTTACGGGACATGATTTTGTCATGTTATGCTAGTCTGATGTTTTAGGATAGTCAGTCCTGTTGATTTGCACTACAAGTGCTGACCAGATGTGTGGCAGGGATGCCTTGCTATTTGAGCAGCGAGTACTTGGTGCCTCATCATACTAGTTGGTAGCAAAGTATCTAGGGCATGTATCAGTCATTGAGCGCATATTGACAGGGATGGAATGGTCAGTGTTGAAGCTGTAGATTAACTAAACATGGGTAAAATACTCAGAAAAAGTAATTAAATACAAACTACAAAATATGCCAGAAAAAAAGTATATAAATAATATACTAGATACTTTCTAGTTTTTCCAAATACAAAATGCTTTTTTAATTTTGTTTTCCAAATCTAGTTTATGAGATATATGAAACACTGGTGGCATAGAGTAGCAGTTGACTATTCAGAACAGAAAAAAAAATTATTATATTTTTAGAACATGATACACTGAACACACAGTACTTCAAGATCAATAGTAAGCAGAACAAGTCATTTGCTTTAAGCATGGGTAAATTTTCAATGTTTTTATCAGAGAGATTTCCTTCCACAGCATGCAGAATGGTGGATGCCAAAGAGAAGAGCGTTTCCAATGGTGCACTGGCAAAATGGTGAACCAGTTTGGGTGTTTCAATTAGAGGTATTGAGAAATCAGAGACCATAGAAAAAAACCATGACAAAAGCAAAAAAAAAAAAACCAATATCAAAGGAATAACTGACTAGTATCAGTATCCCAGCTAAATAACTATGTGCATACATTGCAACACTGCTGCTACATTCGGGGGACTTTAGAATGTAAGCGCTCATCCATAAGAAACATTTGGTTTTCCCCATCCCAATATTTTAAAAATATACATTTTGTATCAAAAAGTATTTGAAAATACAAATCATTGGGTATTAAAATATAAAATACAAATACAAATACTACTTCTTCTTTTTCTTTTTTTTTTGGAGTATCTAAATACAAATTTAAAATATGTATTTTGTACTTCAAATATATATATTTGAATTACTTCGGCTTCAAATACCACCCATGTCTGAAATTAACCCAACATCAGGCAGTTGTAGGGCATCATTAGCATTATGTTTGAGTTGATTGTATGGACTAGGGAAATACCCCACCTGTGACGGACAGACAGACAGACAGATAGACAGACAGACAGATTGTAAATGATACCAGGATTATTGTTTATTTTTGGATTAAAATACAGAAAACAATTTCAATCAACTTTGATAACAATTAATTAATACCTCATCCTCTGAGTTGTTATTTCTAATTTGTATAAAAACAAGATTCAATCTTTTATCCTGTATCTTAAAATAATATTGTGTGTACTACAAAATATTATGTAGCTTATGAAATACGCAAACTTCACAAACTTTTTACAAAGAACTAAGAAATTCCTCTTCATCTGTGTGTGTGTGTGTGTGCGTGCGTGTGTGTGTGTGTGTGTGTGTGTGTGTGTGTGTGTGTGCACATTAGGTGTGGGTATGTGCGAAAGTGGGTGAGTGGGTGAGTGTTATATATATATATATATATATATATATATATATAAGTGGATTTTTAAATGCTTAAGTAAATTGCTTCATGCATGAGGAACCACAAAATAGTTGTTTTACACACCACACATCCTATCTAATCATTCACAAAAATAATATAACTCTATTGAGCTCAAAGGTCACTAAGTAGGGATGGAAATTTCAAAAATTCTGATTTGGTGCCATACAATTATTTTTCCCCAGAATGGTCAACTAAACCATGTAAGAGCTCAAATAAATGCCATTTTAATAAGTTGCATTTATTCCTTGTATATTTTGATCAAGTCAGTTCTCAAAACTTGATAATTAAAAAATGATGATATATAATATATGCTGCTGGAAAGATTATCTCATGAGAATAAGATTCATTGTTTTGATCTGTGTATTTTACATATCACTATAAAATCAAAGCCATGAAATTGAAACCTCCCCAACTCTAAAGTAGCACATTTTCACTTGTGCATAAAACACTTATATAAAAGGACTCACTGGCAGATCCAGAATTTGTTTCTGGGGGGCCTAAAAATATATACCTAAAGAAGAAGTGCAGAGAAGAGAAAACTTTATAAATTGGTGCATGTTAGGTAAAATTTACCCTCTACATACAGCGTTGACAGGTTGATCAACCAAAAATCCCTAAATTTTTACTTTACTCCATAATGACATCAAAGGCTGTTGTAGGAACATCAGTGGTTGTGTCCCAACAACATTTGCTAGCTACTTTTGATCAGCTGATCCACCATGCCTTCTGAGGTCCTTGATGCATATTTCGCTGAATGATATATGTTTCTTGCAAATGATGCAAATCCATACTGATTTCCCTTCGGTGATGAAGTAACCCATGATATCTTAGCTTTGCATCCTTTGCTATAGGTCTTGAAATATTTTTGAAGGTTGCACTTGATACCTTCACTGCTCTATGTTCTGATATTATTTCTTTGATAAATATTGTGCAAGTGATACTGCTGTGGGATGAGCTGGGAGTTAATAAGATGTGGTCTATCTTGCTGTAGAGCCTGGACAGAAAGCTAACTGAGTAAGTAGAGAATTATACACCTTCACAGGCCAACTTTCAGTGTGATGTCACACCAAATAAAAGCATTTGCACAATTAGTTTCTCCAGTTTAGGTTATTTTTCTCCTTTCCTTTTTTTTTGTCTTTTTTTTTCTTTCTCCCTTTTTTAGCCCCCCCCCCCCCCCCCCCCCCCTTGAATCCATCTCTGGGACTATCCAGTCATCTGACACCAGCTGCAATACTTGAGACATTCACTATTAACTGAAAGAACTTGTATCTGACAGTGTGCATCTGATGTGTGATTCTGTAAGCACAATAAATTTCTATACCTTCTTTTCTAATGTTGTTGAAAGTTAATCTAATACTAAGTGTCACTTTACACACACAAAAAATCACCTTATTTCACCATCACTAAAAACCATCCACTACACCATCATTCAAGTTATTTTTGTCCTGTTTTACATTACTCAGCCTGCTATGAAATTTATGTGAGATTTATCCTTCTTTCAAATGGCTCCAAGTCACAATCTAAGAATTATAGTATCTTAGTACAAATAGAGAAAATGGAATTAGGTCAAGCTTCATGATTTATTGAAGTTGCTGTGGTAACTGCCTGCTATGTGCAGTTTCTCCTATCTGTTAACCAGTTGGAGATATCAAGAGTAAAACATAAAATCGGACAGGAGCAGAGGAATCCAGAAAGATGGGACTCGATTCTGTTACTTCTCGAAGGTTTCTACAGCATCACTTCAAGAAATATCTTGCATTTGGACATGGTATTAGATACAAACACAAACTTCCTGCACTGGTTCTGGTTTTTTTACATGTTTATATGTTATTGCATTATTCCAAAATTAAGAATCTCCTGACAAGATATCACCATACTTTCAAATTTTAAAAAATCACCATATCTAGTAATTTGAGACATTTATATAAGACTTAAAATTTCTAAGCTACAATCTTCATTTGGATGGCTCCAAGACAATATCTAACATAATTCATATTCTATCAGCACAAGAAGAAGGGAAATAATGTTAGTTCAATCTTTATGTCTTGTCATAGTAGTGATGGCTACAGCCCTGCTGTGTTCAGTCATTCCTGCTTTTGCAGTACCAATTCGAACAACTCAAGATCTTGAAGGAAGGAATTCCAGTGAGCCAATTAATGATCCTCCAAGTTCCCCACAAGTGTCCATCATTTTTCCTCCAGATACAGGGAATGAGATATGGAACAAAACTTCAACATCCCAAAAGATGCTGTGCAATATGCCACAAATCCAAGTGCCAAAAAAGTTTGCATCATGCAAGACGCTTCAAGAAGTCCTAGTTGAATACTTCAGTGAACCAGGAAACTCGTTGGATACTTCTTACAACACATTTACCCTTGCTGACATCTTCTACTCTGGACTGCTAGTGAGCCCTCTTTATAACAATCATGAACATAGCAGAGAAGTAATGATCAGAAGAGGAAATGGAATCTGTGCCACTCTATTGAATGGCTGGTTGAGACCTCAAAATGTGAACTCTGGCCCATGTTCCTGGCACTATAATTGTACCTACAATCCCGACACATTCCCAAGCTTCAAAGTGGAAGCCCAGCTAGACAGAGAGGATGCGATTTGGCTACAATGCAATGAAGTGAGAATGACATACATAACATATTTCGAGAAAATACCGTGTGAGGAGGATCGACTCAGGTCAGCAGAGAACTGGGTCAAGATGCCCAATCAGGATATTTTAGTTGGTTTCACAACAGTTGCATGATTTCTATTATAGGTACTAACATTACCTGCTGTCAAAATCAATCTTATTATTTAAAGATATTGTCATCTTTAATCTTTGTTCATGAAGTAATTTAATCTCTATAATAACAGTTAATATAATTCATGTGGCACTTTCATTCATATATTTTTATTTCAATATCTAATTAATGACTTCTAATCCTAACATTAACATAAATGACTAATCTCTTAAGAGTGATTTTAGAATGAAATAATTACCAGTGTCTTTATTCAGTACTATGGGAGACCTGACACTGGCTGCCTCATTTCATGAATTTACACTATAGTCATGTTATGTCAAAATTGGCATGTTACGGGACATGATTTTGTCATGTTATGCTAGTCTGATGTTTTAGGATAGTCAGTCCTGTTGATTTGCACTACAAGTGCTGACCAGATGTGTGGCAGGGATGCCTTGCTATTTGAGCAGCGAGTACTTGGTGCCTCATCATACTAGTTGGTAGCAAAGTATCTAGGGCATGTATCAGTCATTGAGCGCATATTGACAGGGATGGAATGGTCAGTGTTGAAGCTGTAGATTAACTAAACATGGGTAAAATACTCAGAAAAAGTAATTAAATACAAACTACAAAATATGCCAGAAAAAAAGTATATAAATAATATACTAGATACTTTCTAGTTTTTCCAAATACAAAATGCTTTTTTAATTTTGTTTTCCAAATCTAGTTTATGAGATATATGAAACACTGGTGGCATAGAGTAGCAGTTGACTATTCAGAACAGAAAAAAAAATTATTATATTTTTAGAACATGATACACTGAACACACAGTACTTCAAGATCAATAGTAAGCAGAACAAGTCATTTGCTTTAAGCATGGGTAAATTTTCAATGTTTTTATCAGAGAGATTTCCTTCCACAGCATGCAGAATGGTGGATGCCAAAGAGAAGAGCGTTTCCAATGGTGCACTGGCAAAATGGTGAACCAGTTTGGGTGTTTCAATTAGAGGTATTGAGAAATCAGAGACCATAGAAAAAAACCATGACAAAAGCAAAAAAAAAAAAACCAATATCAAAGGAATAACTGACTAGTATCAGTATCCCAGCTAAATAACTATGTGCATACATTGCAACACTGCTGCTACATTCGGGGGACTTTAGAATGTAAGCGCTCATCCATAAGAAACATTTGGTTTTCCCCATCCCAATATTTTAAAAATATACATTTTGTATCAAAAAGTATTTGAAAATACAAATCATTGGGTATTAAAATATAAAATACAAATACAAATACTACTTCTTCTTTTTCTTTTTTTTTTGGAGTATCTAAATACAAATTTAAAATATGTATTTTGTACTTCAAATATATATATTTGAATTACTTCGGCTTCAAATACCACCCATGTCTGAAATTAACCCAACATCAGGCAGTTGTAGGGCATCATTAGCATTATGTTTGAGTTGATTGTATGGACTAGGGAAATACCCCACCTGTGACGGACAGACAGACAGACAGATAGACAGACAGACAGATTGTAAATGATACCAGGATTATTGTTTATTTTTGGATTAAAATACAGAAAACAATTTCAATCAACTTTGATAACAATTAATTAATACCTCATCCTCTGAGTTGTTATTTCTAATTTGTATAAAAACAAGATTCAATCTTTTATCCTGTATCTTAAAATAATATTGTGTGTACTACAAAATATTATGTAGCTTATGAAATACGCAAACTTCACAAACTTTTTACAAAGAACTAAGAAATTCCTCTTCATCTGTGTGTGTGTGTGTGTGCGTGCGTGCGTGTGTGTGTGTGTGTGTGTGTGTGTGTGTGTGTGCACATTAGGTGTGGGTATGTGCGAAAGTGGGTGAGTGGGTGAGTGTTTATATATATATATATATATATATATATATAAGTGGATTTTTAAATGCTTAAGTAAATTGCTTCATGCATGAGGAACCACAAAATAGTTGTTTTACACACCACACATCCTATCTAATCATTCACAAAAATAATATAACTCTATTGAGCTCAAAGGTCACTAAGTAGGGATGGAAATTTCAAAAATTCTGATTTGGTGCCATACAATTATTTTTCCCCAGAATGGTCAACTAAACCATGTAAGAGCTCAAATAAATGCCATTTTAATAAGTTGCATTTATTCCTTGTATATTTTGATCAAGTCAGTTCTCAAAACTTGATAATTAAAAAATGATGATATATAATATATGCTGCTGGAAAGATTATCTCATGAGAATAAGATTCATTGTTTTGATCTGTGTATTTTACATATCACTATAAAATCAAAGCCATGAAATTGAAACCTCCCCAACTCTAAAGTAGCACATTTTCACTTGTGCATAAAACACTTATATAAAAGGACTCACTGGCAGATCCAGAATTTGTTTCTGGGGGGCCTAAAAATATATACCTAAAGAAGAAGTGCAGAGAAGAGAAAACTTTATAAATTGGTGCATGTTAGGTAAAATTTACCCTCTACATACAGCGTTGACAGGTTGATCAACCAAAAATCCCTAAATTTTTACTTTACTCCATAATGACATCAAAGGCTGTTGTAGGAACATCAGTGGTTGTGTCCCAACAACATTTGCTAGCTACTTTTGATCAGCTGATCCACCATGCCTTCTGAGGTCCTTGATGCATATTTCGCTGAATGATATATGTTTCTTGCAAATGATGCAAATCCATACTGATTTCCCTTCGGTGATGAAGTAACCCATGATATCTTAGCTTTGCATCCTTTGCTATAGGTCTTGAAATATTTTTGAAGGTTGCACTTGATACCTTCACTGCTCTATGTTCTGATATTATTTCTTTGATAAATATTGTGCAAGTGATACTGCTGTGGGATGAGCTGGGAGTTAATAAGATGTGGTCTATCTTGCTGTAGAGCCTGGACAGAAAGCTAACTGAGTAAGTAGAGAATTATACACCTTCACAGGCCAACTTTCAGTGTGATGTCACACCAAATAAAAGCATTTGCACAATTAGTTTCTCCAGTTTAGGTTATTTTTCTCCTTTCCTTTTTTTTTGTCTTTTTTTTTCTTTCTCCCTTTTTTAGCCCCCCCCCCCCCCCCCCCCCCCTTGAATCCATCTCTGGGACTATCCAGTCATCTGACACCAGCTGCAATACTTGAGACATTCACTATTAACTGAAAGAACTTGTATCTGACAGTGTGCATCTGATGTGTGATTCTGTAAGCACAACAAATTTCTATACCTTCTTTTCTAATGTTGTTGAAAGTTAATCTAATACTAAGTGTCACTTTACACACACAAAAAATCACCTTATTTCACCATCACTAAAAACCATCCACTACACCATCATTCAAGTTATTTTTGTCCTGTTTTACATTACTCAGCCTGCTATGAAATTTATGTGAGATTTATCCTTCTTTCAAATGGCTCCAAGTCACAATCTAAGAATTATAGTATCTTAGTACAAATAGAGAAAATGGAATTAGGTCAAGCTTCATGATTTATTGAAGTTGCTGTGGTAACTGCCTGCTATGTGCAGTTTCTCCTATCTGTTAACCAGTTGGAGATATCAAGAGTAAAACATAAAATCGGACAGGAGCAGAGGAATCCAGAAAGATGGGACTCGATTCTGTTACTTCTCGAAGGTTTCTACAGCATCACTTCAAGAAATAAGTATTCAAAAAAGATATATAGCCACAACATCTGATAGGATAATGTGCAAAAAGAATCAAACAAATGAATGCCCAAAAAAGTTTAAATCATGCAAGCTACTTCAAGAAGTATTATCGACGCACATGAGTGAGTTAAGAAGTTCACCTGATTGTTCTGCATGCATTCACTCTACTTGATCTTTTCTACTCTGGACCTTTGGAGAGGCCTCTTAATAACAATCAACAATCCAGCAGAGAATATTCTTTTAAACGAGGAACTATAGCTTCTGAAAATTTATTGGGTAATTGGTTGCAGCCCCAAAATATGAACTCTGGTCCATGTTTCTGGAACTATACTTGCACCTACAATCCATATGTATTTTGAAGCTTCTAAATTGAGGATCAGATTAAACAATCAGAAAGAATTTTGGATCACACAGCAATGCTATGAAATGAAGATGATCTCTCTCACTTATTTTAAGAAGGAACCATGTCAGGAGGATCCATTTGGATCAGCAGAGAATTGGGTCCCACTTCCTAATAAGGAAATCAAGGTTAGCTTCACAGCAGTTCCATGATCAGCCAATACTACTTTCACATTTCAAAGGATTTCATTCAAAGTTGTGTTGATCAATTTATGTCACAAGAAGTCTCATTTTCTCCCCATTATTCTATCATAAATATATTTACTAGTATTAATGCGAGTGGTTATGAGGCAACATTTTTAAGGATCTAATTACCTTTTTCAAAGCTGATGAATAAATGGTTAGCTGTACTGTTATATATACCATATTTTGCAGCTGGGCACTATTGTTTAGTATACACATGAATGCCTTTTACAACCTAAAAGAGATTACTTTTCAACAGTGGGAGAAACTATTTCCATTTAATTATAGGTTGTTATGGGATGAACATACAGTGAATACAAAACATGCATACACACACACAAGACACTTACCATAAATTAACACTTACAATACTACCCAGTCAACTTAATCTTGCTCTCCAATGCTAGGGTTAGGGCTACTGTAGTTAATTATAATCATTGACTTCTAATATAAAGATTTTGAAAAAGTAATCCCTAACCTCATTCTAGATCTCTCTGCATTGCTGAATACATATGTCATCAGTATTACTGTACTCATTTTGATCCACCATATTCCACTACCATAAATTACATACCTTTATTCTTATTCGAGCATCCTTGCTTTTGGATAATCCTGCATGTTTGTGGAATCACATTACACAGGAAAATTCCAGTGGATGAAGGAGTGAATATATTATGTTATGCAATCCAATCTGGGATTGTTAGATAACTAACTGTATTTGACCACAGAGTTTTGATAGCCAAATATTGTATATACCTATGACTTTATTGTACTATTGATACAGTGCATGGCATTCAAAGTTACTGACCTCAGGCTCACCCACTTTGACAAGTACGCTCCAGTGTTGCCTACCATATCTTGTAGTTGAGCACTCTTGACTGCTGCTTTCCTCATTACTGCACTGCAACACTTCTGGTAAGTTGCACTCCTGATTCCTTCTCTGTCCGCCAGCTGTTTGGACTTCCTTTTTTATTGTCCTCTGCTAATGTATTGAGCTTCAATATGGCCTGATAGTGATTCACTAGTAAGGTTGACATCTGTACGATGCTAAGACAACACAGTAGGTAATTCTATCTGAAATCCACAGTGTATCTATACATAGGATGGTGTGTGTGCACATGTGTGTTTTGTGTTTTCCATTGACCGCCAAATGATTTAATGATCTTGATGAAACTTTCAAGCATAATCATTAGATGTCTGGCTAGGTTTATCACCCAACAAAATATCAAAAGTGGTATCCCTGATTGGGAAAAAGGAATTCATATTTTCCATTCAGAAAAAGACTTCAAAAAACCCACAGCCAAGTGGTTAACACACAACAGTTGTTCAATCCCTGGACTTCCTTCTTTAAATCTTTTTTTCTACTCATTTTTTTTTCTTACTTTTATTTCCTTCCTTTTTTTCATTCTTGCAAATACCTGAGAAAAAAGGTTTATTGGATATACTTTGACCACACATTGGCACACCTTTTCCTCATTCATATGTGGGTATGCACGCATGTTTATGTGTGTATACTTTATCGCTCAAACACCAAACCTAATAAAACTCACTCATCATGGTGACACATCCTATTATATTAAATACAATGGATGGTTTCTAGCCAAAAAAATTTTGCAACCTGGCCACATTTTTCCTGTTGGCATATCAGGCTAAATACCTTAACAAAACCCTTGAAATGACAGACCTGAAACTTGCCATGCTGCACATTGTAATTCTCAGAGCAATATAGACTGGGTTAACCTGGCCATACCTCTTCCTCTGGGTGTGTCAGTCTAAGAATAGATAGTTTGCATGTATATATGTAGCTATGTATGTTTGTTAGTGTCCACTTTCATTCCAAAGCATTTTATCAGATGGCAAAATGAACAGAATGGACTTTAGTTATTAGAGCTGCATTTATAATATTTACTTTCTACATTTACTTGAGAAATGTCCCACAAACCTCCCCCCCCCCCCCCCCCTAACAATCCCCTATATAAAACACTAAGCCAACTGAAAACTTTTTTTTTACTACAGGAGGCTCTATGCTGAACGTTAAACCACCATATAAGGAGGTTTTCCACTAGTCTCACTATAATTCATATAGTGTGTGTGTGTCTTTCTATCTGTTTGTGCATAACACATATTCTCCTAGATACCTCAACCAATCATTCTGAAATTTAAGGAGTTGCTCAGGGCCCACCTGCCCCATTTGGGGGGATGTGATTAGGGCTAGGGCCATGGCTAGGGTAAAGGTCCATTAACTAAAAAAACGTTTCTGTATAGGATCCCATGCAAAAGACATTTTAAGAGGAATTTGTATTTACAAACCACACTGTAATTTGATCACATAGGAAGCTCAAAGGACACTAATTACTATACTATACACATTCTCCTAGACATCTCGACAAACCGTTCTGAAATTTCAGGGGTTGCTCATGGGCCCACCTGCCCCATGTGGGAGGATGTGGTTAGGGCTAGGGCCATGGCTAGGGTAGAGATCCATTAAATAAACTTTCCTATATATAATTAACCACTAAGATGTAATTATATGGTTTAATTTGATCCCATGAAAAAGGACATTTCTAGAGGAATTGGTATTTACAAACTACACTGTAATCTGATCACATAGGAAGCTCAAAGACATTAATTAATAGAGTTGTATTCATTATATTAACTCTAAAATTGGGACAATGCCCCACAACACCCCACCCCCTCCAACCCCACCTGTGTATAACAAAGATTTATAACTAGCACTGATTAATAGATGTGCATTTATAATATTTACTTTAGAAATGCACCACAAACCCCCCACCATCTATATAAAACTTTAAGAAAACTGAATCAATTTGTAACTACAGGAGGCCAGAGCCAACCAAAGGACTGCCTGTAGGGCAAATTTTTCGCTAGTTAGAGCAATTACTCCAGTGACTGTTGCTGCAGAAGAAGAAGCCAACTTTGCCCTAGACTAAGGCCTATAAAATATCAATAAGATCAACAGTAGGACAAGAGAAACTTATGCTCTCGCTATATATTTGTAATGATATTAGTTTGAACTATGAGACTGTTGCTGATTTATTTTCCCATTGTCACCCAAGAAGGATGCTTTTTATGAACTCCCTCTCATAACTTGGTAGTTTTGTCACTTTGAAATTTGTTATGTAATCAATCTCTAGTAATTTGAGGGGGGAAATAACGATATCTAAGTGTATTCTTACAAAACCTTCACATATACACAGACATTAGCACAACCTAATAAATTTATACTAAATAACACTTACTTTCAAATTTACATTAATTGACACTAGCATCTAAATTTGCCCCACCCTCCTCCCCCCCCCACCCCCTGCCCACCTTTGAAAATCCAGGATCCATACCAAAAGATATGAGGCCCAATATAAGTCATTCCATATCCAAATCAGTAATAAGTTTATGTTGAATTTAAAGTTACCGATGTTACAATACAGCTATTAATGACAATATAGCATCACCATTCAAACACATTGCTATTTATTAATAACAGAAGCAGGAGCTAATGTAAGGCAATATTAAACATATGTACTATAAATATACTTTCTACAATAACTTGTCTCATATGAATAAGACATGGACCAGTTGCTGTAAAGTAACATGTCCTGAAACAACCTAATTTATCAGAGGTAGTCCGAATGAACTTGTGGTAGTGTATGTGATCCCAATCCCTTTATGCAAGTGATAGCTGGACCACTTATTACAGGATGGGAGCCTAAATTTCATACTAAAATGGTGTGGATTGGTGCAGCAATCTCGATAAATGTACACATCATATATATTTCAATAGCAAAATTAATTTAAGTGAAAGATAACTGAGTACTGCTAACTAATATAAGCATATGATCTGACACTTATTCATACCTCAAATTTGGATGTTGTGCATAGCCAGGTATCTAATTATTCTCTAATTACATAATTAGTAACCCAATCCTCAAAACAAAAACAAAAACAAAAACAAAAAAAAAATCCTATCTAGCGGAGTTACCTTATCCATCATTTGAGACAGCAATCTTGGAAATAATTTCTAGACACTTTCAAGCTGCAGACAGTGGTTATGAAAGTTCAAAGGTTCTTTTTTATTGTTTCAAGCCCAGACTTTAAAATGTTCAACAAGAAAAGAAATTATTTTATTTTAAGACTTCACCATTTTTGGTTGCTTTACAAGCCTCCATAACCCCTGCATACAATCTGTCCTTCTTACTCACTACCAATTGGAAATAATATGCTAATGATGAGGAGAAAATCCAAATTATTGCAGGATGGACCAGAATTGCTGATTAAAAGATTAATATTTCCCTCAGGATTGGTTTAATCATAATTGATTAAATTATTTAATAGATTATCTATACAGCTATTACATAATTTGTAACTGATACTGTTTGCATATCTTGCATTTGGACATGGTATTAGATACAAACACAAACTTCCTGCACTGGTTCTGGTTTTTTTACATGTTTATATGTTATTGCATTATTCCAAAATTAAGAATCTCCTGACAAGATATCACCATACTTTCAAATTTTAAAAAATCACCATATCTAGTAATTTGAGACATTTATATAAGACTTAAAATTTCTAAGCTACAATCTTCATTTGGATGGCTCCAAGACAATATCTAACATAATTCATATTCTATCAGCACAAGAAGAAGGGAAATAATGTTAGTTCAATCTTTATGTCTTGTCATAGTAGTGATGGCTACAGCCCTGCTGTGTTCAGTCATTCCTGCTTTTGCAGTACCAATTCGAACAACTCAAGATCTTGAAGGAAGGAATTCCAGTGAGCCAATTAATGATCCTCCAAGTTCCCCACAAGTGTCCATCATTTTTCCTCCAGATACAGGGAATGAGATATGGAACAAAACTTCAACATCCCAAAAGATGCTGTGCAATATGCCACAAATCCAAGTGCCAAAAAAGTTTGCATCATGCAAGACGCTTCAAGAAGTCCTAGTTGAATACTTCAGTGAACCAGGAAACTCGTTGGATACTTCTTACAACACATTTACCCTTGCTGACATCTTCTACTCTGGACTGCTAGTGAGCCCTCTTTATAACAATCATGAACATAGCAGAGAAGTAATGATCAGAAGAGGAAATGGAATCTGTGCCACTCTATTGAATGACTGGTTGAGACCTCAAAATGTGAACTCTGGCCCATGTTCCTGGCACTATAATTGTACCTACAATCCCGACACATTCCCAAGCTTCAAAGTGGAAGCCCAGCTAGACAGAGAGGATGCGATTTGGCTACAATGCAATGAAGTGAGAATGACATACATAACATATTTCGAGAAAATACCGTGTGAGGAGGATCGACTCAGGTCAGCAGAGAACTGGGTCAAGATGCCCAATCAGGATATTTTAGTTGGTTTCACAACAGTTGCATGATTTCTATTATAGGTACTAACATTACCTGCTGTCAAAATCAATCTTATTATATAAAGATATTGTCATCTTTAATCTTTGTTCATGAAGTAATTTAATCTCTATAATAACAGTTAATATAATTCATGTGGCACTTTCATTCATATATTTTATTTCAATATCTAATTAATGACTTCTAATCCTAATATTAACATAAATGACTAATCTCTTAAGAGTGATTTTAGAATGAAATAATTACCAGTGTCTTTATTCAGTACTATGGGAGACCTGACACTGGCTGCCTCATTTCATGAATTCACACTATAGTCATGTTATGTCAAAATTGGCATGATCTGACACTCATTAATAACAGAAGCAGGAGCTAATGTAAGGCAATATTAAACATATGTACTATAAATATACTTTCTACATGTTTATGTTATTGCATTATTCCAAAATTAAGAATCTCCTGACAAGATATCACCATACTTTCAAATTTTAAAAAATCACCATATCTAGTTGTAGTATCTTATGTGATATCTTAACACTGGCTTTATTGATAGCCAGTTAATAAATGCACACGCTTAATACTCACTTATAAAAGTTAACAGAACCTTTCATTGCAAGATGACAAGTATTACAGACGGATGAAGTGCAAGATGAAGTGCAAGAACGCGTGCAAGAACGCGTGCAAGAACGCGTGCAAGAACGCGTGCAAGAACGCGTGCAAGAACGCGTGCAAGAACGCGTGCAAGAACGCGTGCAAGAACGCGTGCAAGAACGCGTGCAAGAACGCGTGCAAGAACGCGTGCAAGAACGCGTGCAAGAACGCGTGCAAGAACGCGTGCAAGAACGCGTGCAAGAACGCGTGCAAGAACGCGTGCAAGAACGCGTGCAAGAACGCGTGCAAGAACGCGTGCAAGAACGCGTGCAAGAACGCGTGCAAGAACGCGTGCAAGAACGCGTGCAAGAACGCGTGCAAGAACGCGTGCAAGAACGCGTGCAAGAACGCGTGCAAGAACGCGTGGAAGAACAAAGACAAAGACAATTGCAATGTTTTATATACATACAATATACTGGTAATGAATGCATAATCAATGACGTCATTAAGCATCATCCTTGAGTGGTATAATCATTATACTGGAGTGGTATAGTTTACCACACTCCCCCTCATTAAGGATTGTATTAAGGGAATGAGAATGACAATGATCATGCTTTGAACCACACAGGTTTCTGCCGGGTACGGGTAGAACGTCTTGGAGGCGTTGGAGTACGAGCAGGTGGAGGATCAAGTGGAGGAATTGGTTGACTCTGAGTCAGATCCAGGCTTGATGGGAGATCTGGAAGTGCAAGTGGATCCACTGGTTGAACGGAAACTGGAGTCGGAGCCAGGACGGCAGGTGAAGCAGGAACATCGGTTAGACATCGCTGAATCACATTATCAACATGTCTTCGAACTGTACTGCCATCGAGAAGCTCAATGCAATAAGAGAGAGGTCCAGTAACTTCAACAATCTTCCCTGGAATCCATTTTTGTGGTGAGGCTGTAAAATCCTCTACATACACAAGATCTCCAATAGAAAATGTACGCACTGGTTTTGTGGCATCATGTTCCTCCTTTTGTTTCAGTTGCTTACTCTCAACTTTCTGTGAAACTGTAGGAAAAAGCAAATCCAGGCGAGAGCGAAGTCGTCGTCCCATGAGGAGTTCAGCAGGTGCAATCCCCGTCGTAGTGTGAGGGGTTATCTGGTACTGGAAGAGAAACTTAAAAAGTTTTTCCTGAATTGAATTGCCTTGGATGCGTTTCAGAGCTTGCTTGAAAGTCTGGACAGCTCGTTCTGCGAGTCCGTTCGTAGACGGATGATATGGAGCAGATGTGATGTGGAGAACTCCATTCTGAGTCATGAAAGTTTTAAACTCTTGACTAGTAAATGTAGGACCATTATCAGAAACAATTTTCTGTGGTATGCCATGTGTAGCAAATATCATTCTGAGTTGTTCAATCGTGCTATGGGCTTTAATAGAATGCATGAGTCTCACATCCATCCATTTAGAATGGGCATCCACCAGTACAAGAAACATGTGTCCCAAATAAGGACCTGCAAAATCAATGTGGAGGCGGCTCCACGGACTTGCCGGCCACTCCCATGGTTGGAGCGGAGCAGTAGGTGGTGAGGGTCGAGACTCTTGACACTCAGTACAAGTTTTCACCAGGGTTTCAATATCAGTCTCCATGTTAGGCCACCAAATGTAACTGCATGCTAGTGCTTTCATTTTTGTAACCCCTGGGTGAGCTTGGTGTAATTCCTTAAGTAGGGGCTGCCTACCAGGCGGTGGAATCACTACACGAGTACCCCATAAGATACAACCATCCAACACACTTAGTTCACCCTTCCTAGAGAAGTAAGGCTTGCATGGAACTTCTGTGATGTTGTTTGGCCAACCAAGCTGAATAAATCTCCGTACCTTGGAGAGGAGAGGATCCTTTGTGGTCCAGTCCTTAATGTGCAATGCTGAAACACAAGTGGAGGACATGTGTTGTACAAGGTTAACCAATTCTGTGCATGTATCATCAGTGGCTGTGGTGACTGGGCGTGGGAGCCTGCTTAATGCATCTGCATTGCACAGTATTTTGCCTTTCTTGTAACAGATAGTGTAATTATAAGCAGAGAGTGTAATTGCCCATCACTGTATGCGAGAAGATGCCATTTGGGGAATTCCTTTGGCTTCATTAAACAGGAAGGATAATGGACGGTGGTCAGACTCGATAATAAAATGTCTACCATACAGGAAATTGTGAAATTTCTTAATCCCTGAGACAATAGCTAGACCTTTTTCCAGCTGTGAATATCTTTTCTCAGCAGAGTTCAGAGTTCGAGAAGTGTATGCAATGGGTTTTTCTCGTCCATCTTCAAATATATGAGACAAAACAGCACCAATGCCATACTGTGAAGCATCACATGCCAGGATTAGAGGCTTTGAACTATCGAAATGTACAAGAACTGCATCTGAATGAAGAGCTTGTTTTGCTAACTGAAAAGCAGCCTCCTCCTTGGTGTGCCATGACCACCTCTTCTTCTTTGCCAACAGTGCATATAAGGGTGTTAGCTTTGTGGACATGTTAGGTAGGAATTTACTGTAGTAGGTAATCATTCCAAGAAAAGAACGAAGCTCAGTAATGTTAGTAGGAGCTGGTGCCTCCTTAATGGCTCTAATTTTATCCTCAGTAGGATGTCTACCAGCTACATCAATGACATGTCCCAAATACTCTAATCTGGGTTGTAAAAAGAAGCATTTAGAGTGATTAAGTCTTAGGCCTGCCTGTTCAATTTGTTCCAGCACAGCAGCAAGGTTATGCAAATGGTTCTCATGTGTGGATCCTGTAACTAGGATGTCGTCAAGGTAAACGGACACACCATTCAAGCCCCGTAAGAGGGTCTCCATGCTGCGCTGAAATATTGCTGGTGCACTAGACACACCAAATAGTAACCTGTTGTACTTGAACAATCCCTTGTGGGTATTAATTGTCAATAATTCAGAGGATTCATTATCAAGGGGTAACTGTAGATAAGCTTGGGATAAATCAAGTTTGGTAAAGTATTTACCTCCAGCAAGGTCTGTCATTAATTCATCCACTAGTGGAAGTGGATAGGACTCTGTGAGAGTAGCCCTATTAGCAGTGACCTTGTAGTCCCCACATATACGTACAGTACCATTCTTCTTAACCACAGGAACTATGGGCGCAGCCCATTTTGAAAATTTCACAGGAGAAATAATACCAAGGCTTTCTAGCCTCTGGAGCTCAGTTTCCACCTTATCTCTTAGTGTGAATGGAACACTGCGTGGCTTGAAAAACTTAGGCTTGGCAGTAGAATCAATTAGTAATTTGACCTTCATGTCTTTCATGCAACCCAATTCATCATTAAATATTGAACAATGTTTATTAAGCACTGTCTGGAGTAAACAATCATTCTTCAAAAGATTCACTTCCCCCAAATTAACCTCAAGCAGAGATAGCCAATCTCTACCCATCAAATTAGGTCCATCCCCTTCAACCACATGAACACACACCAACTAATTTCCCCATGTATTCTGCTTGCACTGGTAGCATACCAAGAACACGGATTGGCTGACCTGTATATGTCTTTAGCTGAATAGAGGAGTTTTGTAGAGGAGCGACCACCTTGTGCTGTTGAAGCATCTGATAAGTCGTAAGGTTGATCAGGGAAACAGATGCACCAGTGTCCAATAACATCTCAACTTGAACAGTATTCAAGGCAACTTGCACATGCAGTGGATCACTTGCTTGATCTCTGACAATGCAGAGACTGTGCGTATGGTCAGCACACTGATCTTCAGGCATATCCTGTAGCACAAAATTAGTTTCCTTGCCAACTTTAGATTCTTGCTGGGCTTTCCTGCACACTCTAGCAATATGACCTTTTTTCTTGCAGAATTTGCACTCAGAGTTGATAAACTTGCAGGCAGGAGCTAAATGTGGACCTCCACACCTGTAGCAGGTTGGGTTTCCTCTCTTAGTGGGAATCTTGCCTTTAGAATGTTTAAATGTTCTGGAGTAATTGACTCCTGGCAAAGGCAACAATGGAGCACTGCTATTTTTGCTGCCCTTGAGGTTGAGGGTATCTAGCGTGTAAGCTTTCTCATAGGTTAGATCAGTTTCAGCCAGAAGCTTACGCTGTATGGTGTCATGATTCACACCACACACTAGACGGTCACGTAGCATCTCATGGAGCTTGTCTCCGTAATTACAATACTCTGAGAGCTCACGCAAAGCAGCTACGTAGGTAGCTATCAACTCTCCTGAGGCTCGGACTCTGGTATTAAATTTATACCTTTGAACAATCTCCGAGGGAATCGGCTGGTAATATCCCGCTACCAGCTTCGTGATTTCAGAGTATGGCGTAGTTGCCAGTTGTCCTACTTCCACTAGGCTTCGTATGAGCTTGTAAGTGGAGGAGCCACAAGCTGAGAGTAGAATGGAACGCTTCTTGCCTTCGTCAGCGACGTCATTCGCTATGAAATAATGATTCAACCTTTCAACGTAAGTCATCCAGGTTTCTTTGCTCTGTTGATACTGGGAGACTGTCCCGTGAGTAGCCATTTACAACTCGTCGCCAATGTAGTATCTTATGTGATATCTTAATACTGGCTTTATTGATAGCCAGTTAATAAATGCACACGCTTAATACTCACTTATAAAAGTTAACAGAACCTTTCATTGCAAGACGACAACAACAAGTATTGCAGACGGATGAAGTGCAAGAACACGTGGAAGAACACGTGGAAGAACAAAGACAAAGACAATTGCAATGTTTTATATACATACAATATACTGGTAATGAATGCATAATCAATGACGTCATTAAGCATCATCCTTGAGTGGTATAAGCATCATCCTTGAGTGATATAATCATTATACTGGAGTGGTATAGTTTACCAAACTAGTATTTTGAGACATTTATATAAGGCTTAAAATTTTTAAGCTACAATCTTCATTTGGATGGCTCCAAGACAATATCTAACATAATTCATATTCTATCAGCACAAGAAGAAGGGAAATAATGTTAGTTCAATCTTTATGTCTTGTCATAGTAGTGATGGCTACAGCCCTGCTGTGTTCAGTCATTCCTGCTTTTGCAGTACCAATTCGAACAACTCAAGATCTTGAAGGAAGGAATTCCAGTGAGCCAATTAATGATCCTCCAAGTTCCCCACAAGTGTCCATCATTTTTCCTCCAGATACAGGGAATGAGATATGGAACAAAACTTCAACATCCCAAAAGATGCTGTGCAATATGCCACAAATCCAAGTGCCAAAAAAGTTTGCATCATGCAAGACGCTTCAAGAAGTCCTAGTTGAATACTTCAGTGAACCAGGAAACTCGTTGGATACTTCTTACAACACATTTACCCTTGCTGACATCTTCTACTCTGGACTGCTAGTGAGCCCTCTTTATAACAATCATGAACATAGCAGAGAAGTAATGATCAGAAGAGGAAATGGAATCTGTGCCACTCTATTGAATGACTGGTTGAGACCTCAAAATGTGAACTCTGGCCCATGTTCCTGGCACTATAATTGTACCTACAATCCCGACACATTCCCAAGCTTCAAAGTGGAAGCCCAGCTAGACAGAGAGGATGCGATTTGGCTACAATGCAATGAAGTGAGAATGACATACATAACATATTTCAAGAAAATACCGTGTGAGGAGGATCGACTCAGGTCAGCAGAGAACTGGGTCAAGATGCCCAATCAGGATATTTTAGTTGGTTTCACAACAGTTGCATGATTTCTATTATAGGTACTAACATTACCTGCTGTCAAAATCAATCTTATTATTTAAAGATGTTGTCATCTTTAATCTTTGTTCATGAAGTAATTTAATCTCTATAATAACAGTTAATATAATTCATGTGGCACTTTCATTCATATATTTTATTTCAATATCTAATTAATGACTTCTAATCCTAATATTAACATAAATGACTAATCTCTTGTTTCCCTGTGGATCTTTCTACAAACAGTTTGTATGACTTCATCACAGTAAAAACATATAGAAAGCTATCTGCTGCAGTATTCCTTCCTCAAGAGTTAATTCCACATTATAAATTGAAAGTACCAGCATACTAAATAGTTCCCTCCTTGTTAAATATATGTAGAATAACAGTAAAATTGATGTCATAACAATTTAATGACTATTTGTACAACTATGAAAGTAGCGGAAAGGGATAAGCTAAAGCCACAAATTTACGGTTATTCTGAACATGAAAGTAAATATGTGCAGCAACTCTAATTCCAATGTAAGAGTGATTTTAGAATGAAATAATTACCAGTGTCTTTATTCAGTACTATGGGAGACCTGCCACTGGCTGCCTCATTTCATGAATTCACACTATAGTCATGTTATGTCAAAATTGGCATGTTACGGGACATGATTTTGTCATGTTATGCTAGTCTGATGTTTTAGGACAGTCAGTCCTGTTGATTTGCACTACAAGTGCTGACCAGATGTGTGGCAGGGATGCCATGCTATTTGAGCAGCGAGTACTTGGTGCCTCATCATACTAGTTGATAGCAAAGTATCTAGGGCATGTATCAGTCATTGAGCGCATATTGACAAGGATGGAATGGTCAGTGTTAAAGCTGTAGATTAACCAAACATGGGTAAAATACTCAGTAAGAAGTAATTAAATACAAACTACAAAATATGCCAGAAAAAAAGTATATAAATAATATACTAGATACTTTCTAGTTTTTCCAAATACAAAATGCTTTTTTAATTTTGTTTTCCAAATCTAGTTTATGAGATATATGAAGCACTGGTGGCATAGAGTAGCAGTTGACTATTCAGAACAGAAAAAAAATTATTATATTTTTAGAACATGACACACTGAACACACAGTACTTCAAGATCAATAGTAAGCAGAACAAGTCATTTGCTTTAAGCATGGGTAAATTTTCAACATTTTTATCAGAGAGATTTCCTTCCACAGCATACAGAATAGTGGATGCCAAAGAGAATAGCGTTTCCAATGGAGCACTGGCAAAATGGTGAACCAGTTTGGGTGTTTCAATTAGAGGTATTGAGAAATCAGAGACCATAGAAAAAAACCATAACAAAAACAAAAAAAAAATTAACCAATATCAAAGGAATAACTGACTAGTATCAGTATCCCAGCTAAATAACTATGTGCATACATTACAACACTGCTGCTACATTCGGGGGACTTTAGAATGTAAGCGCTCATCCATAAGAAACATTTGGTTTTCCCCATCCCAATATTTTAAAAATATACATTTTGTATCAAAAAGTATTTGAAAATACAAATCATTGGGTATTAAAATATAAAATACAAATACAAATACTACTTCTTTTTCTTTTTTTTTGGAGTATCTAAATACAAATTCAAAATATGTATTTTGTACTTCAAATATATATATTTGAATTACTTCGGCTTCAAATACCACCCATGTCTGAAATTAACCCAACATCAGGCAGTTGTAGGGCATCATTAGCATTATGTTTCAGTTGATTGTATGGACTAGAGAAATACCCCACCTGTGGCAGTTTCTCCGATGTAATTACATAACTGTCCTAATTGCTTGTTATATTATGTACGGATTTATTGTGGCATTTCCCCACCTCTTATAAAATGGATATACCCTACCTACAGGTAATTTTTCAGATGTGGTTACAAACTTATCTAAATTACTTGTTATATAATGTAGAGATTTATTATGTGGCTTTTCCTCACCTCTTAGAAAGGGCATTGAAAGTGATATATATATGTTCGGATGATCTGCTTAATACAGGGTGAACATACATTGATTTCTGATGGGAACAAGTTTTCTTGTTGCCTGTGGATTGGTTCAGAATGTTTTCTTTTGGTAACTATAACTTGATGATTGGAGAAACCGAGTTTTCTTTATGTTGAAACGAACACTTAAGTATTTCACATAGTTATATCTCTTTTTACCAAGAATTTGGCTAATGCATGGAAATGAGATAATAAGTATAGCTATATTGGTAATATTTGGTTGGGTAAAAAATATATTTGGATTTTATTGTGAAACATTCAACTGGCTTCAAGAATTTATGGTGAAATTATTTTAATGCTTGCCAAAATGGCATTGGATGATGTGGAATGAAACTGTAATGAAGTTGTAATGGAACTTCCATCTTATTATTTAAAATGCATAAATGCTACACTTAAGTTTCTGGATGAAATATTCCACAGAATAAATATCTACCTGTATCCAACCTTCTTGACCCTCAAACAACTCTAGTGGTAATGAGTATCAAAATCACCTAATAAATAACGCAAATATCAAACTAACATCTTGCACAATTAGATATATTCAAACTTTATTTACAATTATTATTATCAAATTTGATCTGGTATTGAGGTAGTTGCAACTCTTATAAATAATTTCTCACCTTTTTTTCCTTTCTTTATTTTGTGTGGAAAAATTTTTAATGAAAATTGAATATGTACTTTCCAAATGTGTAATCAAATACACACACGCACACACACGCACACACACACACACACACACACACACACGCGCACACACACACACACACACACACACACACACACACACACACACACACACACACACACACACACACACACACACACACACACACACACACCACTATAATGGTTATAATTGCAAAAGTGGTATGTGCTGTCTGGATCTGATCTAGTTAAATCTCTACTCTAGTGCAGACAGGGCTTAAGTGGGTGTGGTGAGTATATTTCTAATTCAAAAATTGTTAAAATTACACAAAATGCTTATTATCTCTGTTAAAATTATCTTTAGCAAAATTTTAAGAAAATGGGCATCAAACTTGCCACTACACCTATCCTCATGCCTAATTTCGGCCACCTTTGACCTCAGGAAGTAGCCTTTTATTATTTGAACACATTTAGCATTACTGACTGCTGGACGGACGGACGGACATACACATTCCTTTTTATATAAGAATGTCTGTCTCATTGTGATTATTAACTGTCCTAAATGAGATTTTAAATACATCAAATCATCTACACCTGCTCTTCACCCACAGTTACACTTCTGTAAGACATCCTTCAGTAAGATATGTCCTCCAGTAAATTATGCCCTCCCATAGTATATGTCCTCCATTGAGACGTACCCCATAAGACATGTCTTTGTAAAACATATCTTCCTGCACAATATGTCCTTCCATAGGATAATTGTGTGACTACAGCCCACTGAAGGTGGGTATAGCAAGCAAATCAATCAAAGGCAATGATTGTGTTAGTTCATTAAATAATTCAATGGATAATTATAGAAAGATAGCAAATACCCAAGTTATGACATTTAGAACATTTGAAAGTAGTTTGGGACCATGTTTTTATAGCTTCTTAAAAAAAAATTATTTCATTGAGTGAGAAAAAGACAATCTTATTTGATAATCTTGCATCAATATAGCTATATACCTCAACATTTTAATCAGCTGGGGATCTTTCTAGGTAGAACAACAAGACTACAACAACAAGCTCTCTTTCTGTAGACAGAGTTGATACTTGCTGATGTGAATAGTGCACCCCAAGACCTGCATCACTGTCAACTGGCAAATCTTCATATTATGCCAAGAAGAAAAATGAGAGCCAATTCAGTGTCCAACTTTATAAAAAAAATTTAAAAATTTATATATATATATATATATATCCTATATATATAAAAGGAGATGTCTGTCTGTCTGTCTGTCTGTCTGTCTGTCTGTCTGTCTGTCTGTCTGTCTGTCTGTCTGTCTGTCTGTCTGTCTGTCTGTCTGTCTGTACCATCATTCTGGCCTAACCGGTGGGTGAATTTCTCTGAAACTTGGCATGATGATAGGTTTTGACCCAACTTAAAACATGGTAACGAGAAAAAGCCAAATATGATATTTTGTCCAGAAAAACCCTTGGTGCTACAGGTTTAAAACTTGGTATGTATACACAACTTGACTCTGAAGTAACATGTGCTGGGTTCCACCTGGCTACACTTCTTCCTTTCCCCTGTGTAAAGCTAAAAATGCCAAAAATGGTATTTCAGTAAAAACACTTGAACCAAGAGAGATAGACCCATGAACCCATATATATATATATTCGGAATCAATACATTCTGGGAAATGTTTTAAGTACATGTATATGACCACACCCATTTCTGTTTTCATGTCAGGCCAAAAAATAAGGTCAAAAATGGTACTTTGACCAGATGCACCCTTGGAGCGACAGACTTAATACATGGTATACATACATAATGTGACTTTGGGAGTGACATGGGCAGGATCCCTCCCCGCTACACCTCTTCCCATTGGTGTTTAAAGCGAAGAAATGTCAAAAAAATGATTTCTGAATAACACTTGGATCAAATGGGTTAGATCTACGAACACACTTTAATGTATATTTGTGTTCGTAAGTATGTGTGTCTAGGCATCTCAGTCAAACATTTGGACTAAAAGGACCAAAATGTGGCATGTGCTCTCCAAGAACCCGGGTGAGTGCTATTAAACACATGTGGTCATGGTAATGGGTGTGGTTCTGCCATAACCACACACACAGGAAGTGATTTTAGCTGATAAAATTAATCAGAAACCAATCAGGAAAAAAATTTTGGCGTGTGGTCTCCAAGTACCAAAGAAAGCATTATTAACTGAATATAGGTGGGGTTTGGCTATAGCCACACCCACTGGAAGTTGTTTTGGCTACTAAAAGTTAATGAAACAACCAATCAGACTGAAATTTGGAATAAGACTTCCAAGTAACTGGGTGAGCATTACTAATCACATGTGTGTATATCAATGGGTGTGGTTTGGTCATTGCCACACCCTTGGACATCATTATGCCTGCCAAAACTCATTTATAGACTAATTAGACTGAAATAGGGCATATGGAGTCACCGGGTGACCATTACCAACCCATGTGGGTGTGGCAGTGTGTGGTTTGGTATTAGCCACACCCACAGTAATTTGTTTTGGTTGCCAACCAGGCCAATATTTGAGTGGCTTCTATAATGTTTCGTGTTGATATTGGCTGGGCAACACCAGGTATATGCTGCTAGTATATATATATATATATATCTGGCTTTCAGTGAACTGGGAGAATTAAAGTGTTAGTAATTAAGGTCAAACACAAGTCAAATGGCAAAAATCCTGCTAAGTCAAAGAGATAGGAAATCCATTTGAAGAAGAAAATGCAAACCTACTAGTGCTCTGTACAAAGGAGATAAAGAGTTCAGAAGCTCTAAAGAGTGTGAACAACATTATCATTATCAAGCTTGGACAGGAACAATTCTATTCATTTACAAGGGAATAACTGGAAGACTGTGGCGGGCAAAGACTGTTGGTGACACCATAAAGTGCAACAATCTACCACTTTGACTCACTCCACTAAATCAAGTCTCCAAGCATCAGTAAAGAGCTACTAGCATTTGAAATGGAAGTCGGTGGACTCTTTTCCACAAAAAAACAAAAACAAAAAAAACCCCCCATTTTGTTCTGATG